>CM040427.1:147782216-148082516 GCA_022702705.1 Papilionanthe hookeriana x Papilionanthe teres
CCTTCTCTCTTGCTCATTAACTTTTATCTCTCTTATTCCCTCTCTCTTCTCAACCATTATTTCTAACATTCTCACGCTTCTCTCTCACTTTCACTCTCCCTCTCTCCTCCCTCTCACTAACTCCTCTATCTCTCACTCACTTTTCCTTACTGTTGTTCTTCCTCTCTTCCTCTCTATCTATATATCTCTCTTAACCGCGCCCTCTCTCTTTCATTCTCTCGTTCTATATCTCTCTTCCCTTCCTCCCTCCCTTGCTCACTCTCTCTCTCCCTTCTTACCCTCCTAATATATTTTTTTCTCTCTTATCCCTCTATCTTCTTCTCTTTCTTATATCATCTTCTCTCCCTCACACTCCTTCCTTATTTATTCTATAGATCTCTTTCAGTCTTTAGATATAGAAGAAACAAAAATATCGAGAAGGCAAGAGAGGATGATAGAAAGAGTGGGAAAGGGTGCTAAGGAGAGTTAGAGGGAGAGAGGGTTGGAATATTGGAGGGAGAGGGAGCTAAACATAGAGAGAGAGATCAAGGAGGAAAGGGGCATCTATGAGAGAATATAAGAAATAATTAGATGTATATGAGAAGAGAGAACAAGATGTGACAGAAACTGAGAGATGGAGCATGAGGGAAGAAGAGTGAGAGAGAGTGTGAGAGATGTGGGAGAGAAAGAATGAGTAAAGAGGGAGAAGAGAGGGTGATAGAAGAAAGATCAAGTAAGAGAGATGAGGGGGAAATAGAGAGCAAGAAAAAAATAAAGAAAGATGAAATAGTGAGTAAGAGAGAGAGCAAGAGAGGGGATAAAGATAGGGATTTAAGAGTAAGAGGGTGGGAGAGGAGAGAGGGTAAGAAAGAAATGCAATGGAGAAAGCAATAGTGAAAACACAAGGAAGGGATGGGGAGTTAAAGAGTGATTGTAAGAGGAGATAGAGAGAAGAGTGAGATAGGGAGAGATTGAAAAATAGAGGGAAGGAGGAAGTAAAGAGAGAGGGATCGAGAAGGAAAGAAGTCTGAGAGAAAACAAAACAATAATGAGATGGATATGAGGGGAGTGAGCAACACGTGAGAGCAATTGAGAAAGAGTTTGTGAGGGATGGAGAGTGAGAGAGTGTGCGAGAATGTTGGAAAGAAAGAGTGAGTAAACAGAGAGAAGTGAGAAAGATAGAAGACAAAGCAAGAGAGATATAGAAAAGGGGCAAAAGAGAGCAAACAAATAAGAAAGATAGATTAAATAGAGAGTGAGAGAGAGAGAGAGAGAGAGCAAGAGAGAGTGAAGATAGGGATTGAAGAGTGACTACGAGGGAGAGAGGTTAAGGCAGAAATAGAGAGAGAAGAGAAACTTAGGGAAGGTGAAGTGAGAGAATGAGAGGGAATAATGATCAACAAAAGAGTGAGTAAAAGACTGAGAAAGGGAGACATAATAGAGAAAGTGAGGGAGAGCATGAGTGATAAAGCGAAAGAATTTGAGAGATAAAAGGAGTACGTGAGAAAGATTGAAGAGAGAGAGCGAGCAAGAGAGGGAGACAGAGTGGGTGAGAGAAATAGAGAGTGCTGGTAGGTATAGCAAGAGAGAGTGAGTGATAAGGGGAGAGTGAGGGTGAGCAAAAGAATGAACGATAAGGTGTGATAGAGAGGAGTTGTAAATGAAACGAGGGGAGGGAAGAAGGCAGAGAGGGATAGTAAAGTACGAGAGAGATAGAGGAAACTGTGAGTGAGAGAGGGTGGCTGGTAGGGGAGAGAGAAGAGAGAGGGTAGGAGGTTAGATGAAGAGAAATAGTGAGAGACGAGGGAGCAGCAGTACAAAACTAAGTTAGAGAGAGACAACAAAGAGTGAGAAAGAGAGAAGGGAGTGAACTACATTGAAGAGAGGGAGGGAACGACATAAGGAGAAGAGAGTGAGATAAAGAGGAAGATGGAGATAGAGAGGTAGAGTGAGGGAGAGAGAGAGCGAGCGAAAGAGAGTCAGCAAAAGAAGGGTAAGAAAGAGAGACGGTAAGAGTGAGAGTAAAGTTATTAGAAAGAATGAGAGAGAAAGGGAGAGGAAAGAGATTTTGAGGAAGGAGAGAGTGAGTGAGAGGGAGCGAAAGAAATTAATAAAAGAAAAAAAGTGATAAAGCACAAATATAGAAAAGATTGAGAGAAGGAAAGAGGACAGTAAGAGTGAGAGAGGAAGTGGGAGTGAAGATAAAGAGAGTGGGAGAGACTAGGTAGAGAATGAGTATTAGTGGGAGAGAGATGGGGGATGAATTAGAAAAGAGTGAAGGAAGAGAGAGGGAGAGTGTGTGTGAAAGAGAAAGAAAAGTGAAAGAGGGGCAGAGAGGGAGGGAGGGAGGGATGAAAGCAAGAGAGTGAGGGAAAGAGGGAGAGAGAGCAATAGATGAGAGAGTAAGTGAGAGGGAGTGAACTTGGAGAGGGAAAGAGACAGATGATGAGGGTGTAAGAGTAAGTGTGAAACTAAAGAGAAAGGAAGAGGATAGACGAAGAGAAATAGTCAGAGAAGAGGGAGTGAAAGAAAGCAAGAGAGAAGGAAAGCGAAAGAGAGAGAGTGAGAAGAGAGGAAGTGGGAAGATCGAGTAAGACTAAGTGAGGGGTAGAGAGAAGGGAAGAACAGGAGGATGGTAAGAGAGAGGGAGCAAGAGGGAGGGAGAGAAAGTGAGAGATTGGGTGTGAGAAAGGGTTACCCAGAAAGGGCATAAATGATGGAGTAAGAATGATAGGGAGAGAAAGTGAGAAAAATAAAGAAAATAATAGCTTGAGAGTGAAAGAGATCTAGAGTGAAAAAGGAAAAGAGGGTGAGGGAGAGAAGAGGATATAGGAAAGGTAAAGAGAGAGTGGGACAAGATAGAAAAAAAGATATTAGGAGGGTGAGAAGGGAGAGAGAGTGTGAGCAAGGGAGGGTGGAAAAGAAGAGAGAGATAGAGAGCAACTAAATGAAAGAGAGTGACAGATGGGTTAAGAGAGATATATAGATAGAGAGGAAGAGAGTGAGAATAAAAGGAAAAGAGATTGACAGATAGAGGAGATAGAGAGAGGGAGGGAGAGCGGGAGAGAGAAAGAGATCAAGAGTGTCTGAGAGAATTTGAGAAACAATGAGAGTAAAGAGAGAGAGATTAAGAGAGATAAAAGTTGGAGAGTGAGACAGATAGTGCGTGTGAGGGATAGGGGTGAGAAAGGTTGAGCAAAGAGAGATTGTTGTGTCGGTGAGGAAAAGAGAGTGATAGAGAAACGTAAGAAAAAGAGTTAGAGAAGTGCGAGCATTAAAAAAAGAGAAAAAGAGAACAAATTGTGAGAAAAAGAGAGGAAGGGAGCAAAGGAGGACATGAGAGTGAGAGAGATATATGGAGAGAAGGAGAATGAGGGAAGACAAAGAAAGAGTGAGTGAGTGCGAGAGAGTGGGAGTTGGAATTAGAGAATGTGAGAGATAGAGAGAGAGAGAGGGAGAGCTAGGAAGGAAAAGTGGGTGAGAGCAAGAGATAAAGAGAGAGAGAGGAAGCAGGGAAGTGAGAGAATTAGAGAAAGAGAGTGAGGGATAAAGGTAGTTAAAGAGTGAGAAGAGTAATAAAGAAGTTGATAAAGAATAAAGACTCCGAGCGAGATAGCAAAAGAAAGTGGAAGAGAAAAAAGAGTGTGAAAGAGATAAAGAGAGGGAGTAGGATTGCTAGTGAAGTTGAAGTGAGAGTAAGAGAAAAGGAGCAAGAGAGAGAATGACAGATGGAGAAAGAGAAGGCGAGTGAGGGATGTGAGTGAAGTTGAAGAGACTGAGGGATCGAGGAAGGAAGAGAAAGACAAGGTGAGAGAGAAACAGAAAAATGGAGAGTGAGGAAAGATAGGTAAAGTGAGAGGGAACTAGAGAGAGAAAAAGAGAGCAAATAAGAAGGAGGGACAGAAAAAGGGATGGAAGGAGGGAAGTAATAAACAATGACAAAGAAGAGTAGGTGAGAGGAAGAAGATAGATAATGAGAGGAAGGGAGAGAGTGTTAGAGTGATGGATATAGGAAGATAAAGAGTGAGTAAAGAGAGAGAATAGACAGGAAGAAAGAGCAAGAGAGCAAGAGAGAGAAACACAATAGAAAGTGGGAGGTATAGTAAGAAAGGGAGAGAGTGAGAAAGAGAGTGATAGAGGGCTAGAGTAAGGGAGAGAGTGAGGAATGGGGAGATAGAGGGTGTGAAGGAGAGGGATTGAAGAGACAGAGAGAGTGAGAAAGATTTAAGAGAGAGTGCGGAAGTGAGAGAGGAAAAGAGTGCAAAAGATTGTGACCAAGATTGAGATAGGAAGGGAGAGTAAGAGAATGAGTGAGAAGGAGTGAAGAAGAGAGGGAGATGAGAGAGTGAGAGGGAGAAGGAGGGAGAGATTGAGATATAGAGAGTGAGAGGGAGGGTTAGTGGAGGGAGAGAATGAGAGAGAAAGGATGAGCAATAAAGAGAAAGGGAGAGAGAGTGAGAGGAAATAGAGAAATGTGAATGTGAGATAAGAGAGAGCAAGAGAGAGGGAACGAGGGAAAGTGATGTAGTAAACGAGAGGGAGGGAGAGGGAGTGAATGAAATAAGGAGAGGAGCTAGATAGGGAGAGCGGGAGAAAGAGAGGGAGGGAGAGATTGAAGGCGGGAGGGATCATGTATGAAAGAGAGATGTATAAGAGAAATTAAGAAATAATAAGATGGGTATGAGGGGAGAGAGCAAGATGTAAGAGCAATTGAGAGAGTGTGTGTGAGGAAGGGAGAGTGAGAGATATAGGTAAAGAAAGAATGAGTAAAGAGTGAGAAGTGAGAGAGAGTTGGTGCTGGAGAGAGATAGCAGAAAGATAAATATCGATAAGGCAAGAGAAGACGATAGAAAGAGTGAGAAAGGGTGCCAAGGAGAGTGAGAAGGAGAAAGAAGGGGTGGAATATAGGAGCAAGAGGGAGCTAAAGATAGAGAGAGGGTGGAATACGAGAAAGAGAGGGAAGTAGGGATTGAAAGAGGGAGGGATCGAGGAGGAAAGAGGGATCTATTAGAGAAAATAAGAAATAATGAGATACATAAGAAGGGAGAGAGCAAGATGTGAGAGAAACTGAGAAAGAGTGTGTGAGGGAAGGAGAGTGAGAGAGTGTGAGAGACAGAGGGAGAGAAGAAGTGAGTAAAGAGAGAGAAGAGAGGGTGATAGAAGAAAGGTCATGTGAGAGAGACAGAGAGGGGGTGAAAGAGAGCAAGAAAATAAGAAAGAGAGATGAAATAGAGAGTGAGAGGGAGAAAGAAAGAGAGGGAGTGAACATAGGAATTGAAGAGTGAGAGGGAGGGAGGATGAGAGGGTAAGACATAAATGGACGGAGAGAAAGAGATAGTAAAAGCACGAGGGAGGGAGAGGGGGTGATTAAGTGACTGCAATAGGAGATAGAGAGAGGAGTGAGATAGGGAGAGAGTGAGAAAGAGAGGAAGGAGAGAGTGAAAGAGGAAGGGATCGAGAAGGAAAGAGAGATGTATGAGAGAAAAAAGACATAATGAGATGGATAAGAGGGGAGTGAGCAAGATGTGAGAGCAATTGATAGAAAGTGTGTGAGCAGGAAGAGTGAGAGAGTCGAAGAAAGCGGGAGAGAATAAGTGAGTAAAGAGGGGGCGAAAGAGAGTATAGTGAGGTAGATAGAATAAAGAGCAAGAGAGAGATAGAGAGGGGGCAAAAGAGAGAAAACAAATAATAAAGAGAGATGAAATAGAGAGTGTGAGAGAGAGAGAGGAAGAGAGAGAGTGAAGATCGGTATTGAAGAGTGACTTGGAGGGAAGACAGGGTAAGGCAGAAATAGAGAGTGAAGAGAGACTCAGGGAAGATGGAGTGAGGGAAGGAGAGGGAATAAAGGTCAACGAAAGAGAAAGCAAAAGACAGAGAAAGGGGGATATGAGAGACTGAGGGAAGATTGAGTAAGAGAGAGTGAGAGGTAAAGAGATCGGGAGAATAGAATAAAGGTGAGAGAGAGAGAGAGCCAGAGGGAGACGGAGAGGGATATGGGGAAGGAGAGAGGGAGGAAGTAATGATGGGAGAGGGAGAGAAGAGAGTGAAAGAGATAATGGGAGATCACTTCTCTTCGTCTCTCTCCCTCTCTCTCATGCTATCTCCCACATTGCTTTCCTGGTTCTCCTTCTCTCTCCATCTCTCTCTCATTCACTCTCATTCTCTTATTCTCCCACCTTCTCTCTCTTTCTCACTCTATCTTCCCTCATTTTCCTTCTCTCCCTATATCTCTCTCACACTCACTTCCTACTTCGCTCCTTTTCCTCTCTCTTTCTTTTTCATTAATTTTTCTCTCTTTCTTTCTTTCTTATTGCTCACACTTCTCTAACTCTTTCTCTTTTGTTTCTCTCTCTCTTCCTCACACAAACACATGCTCAATCTTTCATTCACCTATCCCTCACATGTACTCTCTCTAGCTCTCCAATTATTATCTCTCTCAATCCCTCTTTCATCTCTCATTCATTCTCACATTCTCTTACACTTCTCTCTCTCTTTCTCTCTCCCTCTCTCCTTCCCTCTTTGTCTCCTCTATCTCTCACTCTCTTTTCTATACTCTTGTTCTCACACTCTCCCTCTCTATCTATATATCACTCTTTATCCATCCCTAACTCTCTCCTTCATTCTCTCACTCCCATAAATCTCTTCTCTTCCTCCTTCCGTCGCTCACACGCTCTCTCCCTTCTCACCCTCCTAATATCTTTCTTACCACTTGATCCTCTCTCTGTTTCCCTTTTTTATGTTCTCTTCTCTCCCTCACTCTCATTTTCTATTTCTCTATAGATCACTTCCATGTTCTCTTTATCGTTCTTACTCTCTCCCTCTATCATTCTCACTCCCTCATTTGTGCCCTTTCTAGGCCTGCTTTATGTTGCTCACTCTTCTCTCTCCATCTCACACACACTCTCACTCTCAATCTCTCCCCCTTCACCCTCTTTAGCTCCATTGCTTGCTCTTTATCTCACTCTCTTACTACCTTATTTTTCTTGCTACTCTCTCCTCTCTCTCTCACTACATCTTTCTCTCCTCACTCTCTATCCTCTTCTCTATTATTCTCTCTCCCTCTCTCTCTCTCTTTTTCTCACTCTCTTCTTTCTCCTACTCTCTCTTTTTCTCACTCTCTGTTCCCTTCTTGGATATACTCTCTTTTCCCTCTCATTTGTTGTTCCACTCTCTTTCTCTCTCTCCTCTCTCTTGCTTCCACTCCCTCCCTCTCCCTCCCACTTCTCTCCCTCCCTCCCTCCCTCTCCCTCCCTATGTCCCTTTTTGCCTCCCTCTCTCTCACCACTCTTATGTTATCCTTACTTGATCTTGCCTTCCTCTCACCCCATTTACTTACTCTTACTTGATCTTCTTACAGCCTCTCTTCTCACTCTCTCCCTTTTAGTCTCTCTCACTTTCTATTTCCTACTCCCTCTTTAAACCCTTTCGCTTCTCCTATCTCTTCTTCTCCCTCACTACCTCCATCTCTCTTTCACTCTCTATTCCATCTCTCTTCATCTCTCTCTCTCTCTCTCTCTCTCTCTCTCCTATCTCTTCTATCTCTCACTTTTGACCCTCCCATTATCCCTCACTACCTCTCTTTCGCTCTCTCTCCCTCTTTCACTCCCTTAATCCCTCTCTCTACCACTATAATTATCTCTCTCTTTCTTTCTCCCTCTCTCGTTCGCTCTCTCCCTCCCTCTCTCACGCTCTCTATTCCCTCACACTCTCTTCATTCTATTTCTCTATTACACTCTCTCCCTTTCTAACTCCCTCTTTCTCTCTTTTTAGTTTTACTCTAACTCTTACAACCTTTCTCCCTCTCTATTTCTCGCTCTATGTTCGCTCTATCTCACCCATTCTCACTTATGTTGCTCTCTCCTCTCTCTCTCTCTTTTTCGCTCTATATTCCTTCTCTCTCCCAGTCGCTCTTTCATTCTCTCAAACACACTATCACTCCCCCTCTCAAACTCTTCTATTTCATTCCCACTCTCCCTCCCACAAATCTCATTCTCTACCATGTCTCTCACTTCGTTCACTCTCTGTTCTCACTCAAACTAGCTCTCTCACTCCCTCCCTCCTCTCTCTTTCTCACTCTCTCACTCTCTCGTTCTTTCTCTATTTCACGTTTTCTTTCTCCTTCTCTCTCACACACTCTCTCTTCCTCTCTTTTATCACTCCCTCCTATCTCTACACCCACTCTTTCTCGCTAACCATCACTCAGTCTCTTCCTCTCACCCACTCACTATCTTCTCCCTCGATCTCCTTCTCTGGATCTCCCTCTGTCCCTCCATCTCTCCCCATATCTTCCTTTATATCTCCCTCTCTCTCTTCTTCTCGCTCCGATCTTTTGCTTTATCTTCGGCGAGTCTCTCTTCTCTCTCTATTTCTGTCACACTCTCTCCCCCTTTCTCCCTCCACCTCTCTCTTCAATCCCTATCACTCCCTCCCTCTATCACTTTGTTTTCAGATCACTCCTCTTGCTCACTTTCTCACTCTCTATTTCATTTCTCTTTTTTGTTTGCTTGCTCTCTCTTGCCCTTTCTCTGTCCTCTTTCTTGTTCTTTCATCTATAACCCTCTCTTCTTTCTCTTTACTCATTCTTTCTCTCCCTCAATCCCTCACTCTCTCTCTTACTCTCTTTCAGTCCCTCTCTCTCTCAGTTGCTCTCACATCTCACTCTCGCCCCTTATTCGATCTCATTATTTATTACTTTCTCTCACACATCTATCTCTCCTCTTTTGTCCCTCCCACTTTTACTCCCTCCTTGCCTCTCTTTCTCCCTTTCTCCTTAACTTCATCCTCTCTCTCCTCTTGTGCTCACTCACTTAGTCTCCCTTCCTACCTCTTATTTTCTCCTTCGCTCTCTCTCATTCCATCTATCTTGCTCACTCATCTCTCACTTTCTCTTCTCTCCATTTCTCTCTCTCTCCCACACCGTTTCTCTCTTTCACTCTCCCTCTCAATACTCTACCCCGCTCTCTCTATCATAATCTCACTCCCTCTCTCCCTCTCCCTCTCCATCTCTTTGACTCCTCTCTTTCTCACTAATACTCTTAATCTCACTCCATATCTCCATATTGCCCACTATATTTTTCTTGTCGCTTCCTCTCTCTCCCTCTTAAATCATTCTTGTTCTTTCTTCCTCTCTCACTCCCTCTCTCTCTCTCTTCAATATATATCTCTCTCTCCCTCTATCTTGCCCTTTCTCACTCTCTTCCTATCTTACTAAACCTCTCACTCTCTATTATGTATCTCTCTCTCACTCTCTCACTCTCTCTTGCTATCTTTTCTCTCTATTTCTTCTTGCCCTCTATCTCTCTCACTCCCTCCATCTCTTTCTCATTGTTTTTTGCTTTCTCTTTCTCTTTTATCGCTCACTCTTCTCTATCTATTTCTCTTCTATTTCTCTCTATCCTCTCTCTTTGTCCCTTTCTCTTTTCTTCACACTTTCTCACACTTAATATCTTCCTTTCTCTCTACATTCATCTTTCCCTCTCACCCACTATCTAACCCGCACTCACACACACACAATCTCTCTCCTTCCCTCCATCTGTCTCTTCTCCTCCCTCGCTCTCCCTCAAGTTATGTATCCTCTTCCCTCTCTCTGTCTCTTTCTCATTATCTCTAACTTTGTCTCTCACACTGCCCAACTCCCTAATTCTCTATCTCTCTTACTCTCTCTATCTTTCTCCCTCAGCCCCTCTCACTTCATTACTCTCTCTTCAATTTTACTCTATCACTTTTTCTCTACCTCTCCCTTCCTCGTTTTGGCACTCTGTTCACTCTCACTCATTCTCTCTTTTACTTTCTCTCCTCTCTCTCTCCTCGCACTCTTTCACTTATCTCCCTCCCTCTCTCTTGGTCTTCCTTTCCTTACCCTCACATTTCTATCTATTGTTTTCTCTATTTCATGGTCCCTCTCACCCTTTACTCAATTTAAAACTTTTACTCCCTCCCTTCCCTTTCTCACTCTCTATTCTCTCTCTCCTTCTCTCTCTTACTCTCTTATGTTACTATATTCTCGTCTCCTCTTACTTTTTAGTTTAATATATCCCCCACTCTCTCTAGCTCTCCCTCTCTCGCTCTTACTCTTTACCTCCCGCTATCTCTCACACAAACTTCTCTCCCTCTCTCTCACACACATGCACTCTCTCTTTCCTCCCTCTTTCCTTCCCACATTTCCTCTCTTGCTCTTCCCTTATGACTTGTTCTCTCTTTCCTCACATCTCTTCTCTCTTGATTTCTCTATTGCTCTCTCCCTTTCATCCTACCTCTCTTTCTCACTGTCTCTCTTGTTCGCCCTTATTTTCTCTTCTATTGTTGCCCATTCCCTATTTCTTCTCACTCTTTCTCCTCCACTATTCCCCACACACACTCTCTCTCACATCCTCTGCCCTCTTCCATTTTAATCACTCACCCTCCCACCCTTCCTCCCTCTCTCTCCCTCTCATCCACTCCATCTCTCTCTCTCACTTGCTCAGTCTATCTCTCCTTCCCTCTCTCACACTCATTCTCTTATTCTCTCACCCTCTCATTCTCTCTCTTCAATCTCTCTCACACCCTCCCTCTCTTTATTTTTAACTGTTTATTTTTAACTCTTTTTTCTATTATTCTCTTTTTCCATACTTTCACTCACACATACACAGTTTCTCACTCTTCCTCTTGTTCCCTCTCTCGCTCTTTCACTCCCAGTCTCTCTCTTCATCACTATATCAATCTTACTCTTAACCTGTCCCTCTATCATTCTCTTTCTCTATTCTCTCTCTCCTAATCTATCTTTTATTTGTCTTCCTTCTCTCTCATTCCCTTTACGCATTTTCTCCATATATCCCTAACTCTCTCTCACCCTCTCTCACTTCCTCATTCCCTCCTTACATCTCCCTCTTTCTCTCTTTCACACACTCTCTCACTCTCTCCCTCGACCTCTACAACACCCTCTCTCTCTCTTTCTCTTTTAATCTCTCACTCTCTCTCTTGATCTCTCTCACTCAATCTCTTGCTCTCCTTCCCACTGTCCCTCTCAATACCCTTTCTTGCTAAATTTTTTCTCATTCATTATATTTGTTCTCACTCTCTCTCTCCCAATATATCTCTCTTGTTCCCTCGCTCACTATCTCTCTCATTATCTAGCTCTTTATCTCTCTCTTCTCTGTCTCCCTCACAATCTTTCTCCCTCACACACTCTCTCTTTTTCTCTCATGTCCCTCTCTCAATCCCTCTCTTTTATCTTCTTCTCTCTATTTTTCACTATTTATTCTATATCTTTCTTGTGCTCTTTTTTATTAGTCTCTTTTCTATTACTCTCACACTCACACACATACACACATTCTCTCTCTTCCTCTTGTTCTCTCTCTCACTCCTTCTCTCCTAGTCCCTCTCTTCATCATTATATCACTCTCACTCTTAACCCGTCCCTCAATCATTCTCATTCTCTATTCTCTCTCCTTATCTATCTTTTATTTAGCTCCCTTCTTTCTCATTCCTTTTACCATTTCTCTCCATATATCCCCAACTCTCTCTCACCCTCTCTCACTTTCCTACTTCTCACCTTATGTCTCCCCCTTTCTCTCTCTCCCCTCTCTCTTTCACATACTCTCTCACTCTCTCTCTAGATCTCTCTCACTCATTCTCATGCTCTCCTTCCCTTTGTCCCTCTCACTAACCCTCTCCTTCTCTATTTTTTTTAATCTCCTTTTTCTCTACATGTCTGTTGTAATGTCTGTCTCTTAATTTTTACTCCCTCTCTCTATCTCTCTTTCTCACTCTCTATCTCTCTCTCTCACTCACTATTCTATCTTTTTTTTCAATCTCTTGTCCTTCTTTCTCTTCTTTCCTCTTCGGTCACTCTCTATTATCTATTTGCTCATTTTTTTTTCTTATCCCTCACTCACTCTCTATCTCTTGCTCACCAAATTTTATCCTTCTCAATTATTCTCTCTTCTCTCTCTCATTATCTCTCACTTTCTCTCATACTTCTCTCTCTTTCTCTGCCCCTCTCTCCCTCCCTCTCTCTGTCACCCATTTCTCTCACTCTCTTTATCTGTCCCTCTCTCCCTTAATATTGTCCTCTATCTCTCTCTTCTCACTCTCACCCTTTCTTACTATGTCTCTTACTCTCTATTCTATTTCTCTCTCTCCCACCCTCTTGCTCTCTCGTGCTATCTTTTCTTCTCTCTTTTTACTCATGATATGTATCTCTCGCTTTCTTCCTCGCTCCCTTTCTCACTATGTCTGTCACTCTCTATTATATTTCTCGCTATCTCACTCATTTTCTCAAGCATTCTCTCTTTTCTCTCTTTTAATCTTTCAATATCCATCACTAAAAATCAAACTAGTTTCCTCTCATTCTCTATCTCTTTTTTATCTCACCACCTCTTCTCTCTTATTTTTCCCTTCTTTTCACTCTCTCTCTCCCTCCCTTCCTCATTTTGCTCTTGTTTATCTTTGTAGCTCCCTCTCTCTTGCCTTCTCATACCTCACTCTATATTCTTTCTCTATTTCTCTCTTCTTGTCTCTCTCCCTTCTTGGCTCCGTCACTCTCTTCAATTTTATACTCACTCTTACTCCTCACTATCTTCTCTCTCTTTCTCTCTTGATCTCTCTATCACCCTTTCTCTCTCCCCCCTCTCTCTCATCTGCTCTATCCCCTAAGCACACACACTCTCGCATCCCTCTCTCCTTCCCTCTCAATCACTCACCCTCCCTCCCATCTCTCTTTCTCCCTCATCCCCTCCATCTCCCTTTTTCACTTTCTCACTCTATTTCTCCCTCCCTCTCTCTCACTCATTCTCTTATTCTATTTCGTTCTTTTCCTCTAGATCACTCTCTCTTGCTCTATTTTCCTTCACACTCTCTTCTCTCTCTATTTCTCTCCATCTCTCTTCCTCTCTCATTCCCTCTCTCTTAAATATCTCTCACTCCCTCCCTCTCTCTATTTTTGACTATTTATTCTCCATCTTTCTTGCTATCGCTTCTATTATGCTCTCTTCCATTACTCTCACTAACATACACTCACTCTCTTACTCTTGTCTCTCACTCGCTCTTTCTCTCACAGTCCCTCTCTTCATCTCTACTTTCACTCTTAACCTTTCCCTCTATCTTTCTCATTCTCTATTCTTTTTCTCTCTCCTAATATGTCTTTATATGTATAACATTCCTTTCACCCTTTTCTCCATAGATCCCCAACTCTCTTTCCCTCTCTCACTATCCTTACCTCTTTATGTCTCATTCTTTCTCTCTCTCCCCTCTCTTCACACACTCCCTCACTCTGTCCTCTACCTTTGCATCCCCCTCACACTCTCTTACTCATTCTCTTGCTCTCCATCCTTCTGTCCCTCTCACTAAACCTCTCTTCCAATATTTGTTCTAAATCTCTTTTGTCTCTCTATTTGTTATTCATGTATTATTGTGTGTTATTCATGTGTTATTGTGTATTATTCAGGTGTTATTCTGCTCCTGGAATATTCTCAGTGTTATAATAACACAATAACACATGAATAATACATGAATAACACACAAATAACACATGAATAACATGGGGGGAATTCTCTGTGTTATTCTGTTTTTTTTTTTCTGACACACGCCATGTGGTGCGATGTTACTGGAATTCGCACGTAGCTCTACGTGAGGAGTCCCAATGTAAAAATTTTCCCTCTTTCATACTCCTCTTTCACTCTTGCTCTTCCTCTCGTCTTTCACTCTCTCTTCCTTCCTTTTCCCTCATTTTTCTCTATATTTTTGTCTCTATTTCTTGGTTCCTTTGTCACCTTATTTGGTATAAATCTCACTCTTACTCCCTTCCTCTCTCTTTGTCACCCTCTCTTCTCTCTCTCTCTCTCTCTCTCTCTCTCTCTCTCTCTCTCTCTCTCTCTCCTACTCTCTCTTACTCTCTTATGTTACTCTATTCTCCATCTATCCCCCACTCTATCTTGCTTTCACTCTCTCGCCCTCTCTCTCCCCCTCCCACTATCTCTCACACTCTCTTTTCCCCCCTCTTTCTCACACACACATGCACTCTCTGTATCTCTCCCTCTCTTTGCCTTCCTCACTTGAACTCTTGCTCTTCTTTTTCTTCTTGTTCTGTTTTCCCTACCTCTCTTCTCTTTTGGTTTCTCTATTACTCAGTATTTATTCTCTTTCTTTCTCTCTAATTAATCTTACTCACACACACACTCTCTCTCTCCTCTTGTTCTCTCTCTCTCTCATTTTCTCTCCCAATCCCTCTCTTCATCTCTATTTAACTCTCACTCATGACCTGTCTCTCTATCTTTCTCATTCTTTATTCTTTCTCTTTCCTAATCTCTCTTTTATTTGTCTCTCTTCTCTCTCATTCTTTTCACCCTTTCTTCCCATATGTCCCCAATTCTCTCTTTCCCACTCTCACTTTCCTCCTTCCCTCTTTATGTCTCCCACTTTCTCTCTCTCCCCTTCTCTCTTTCACACACTCTCTCACTTTCTCACTCTACCTCTGCATCCCCCTCACTCTCCCTCTCTCAATCACACTCTCTCTCATTCTCTCTCTCACTCTTTCTCATGGTCTCCTTCCGTCTGTCCCTCTCACTAACCCTCTCTTACTCTATTTTTTCTCAATCTAATTTCTCTCACTATTTGCCTATTACTATCTCTCTTTGTCTCAGTGTTTCACTCTTCAATCTCTCTTACTCCCTCTCTCTATCTCTCTATTTTATCTTTCTTTCTTGCTCTCTTGCTTTTCACTCTCTTTCTCTCTCTTCATTCACTTACTCTTCTCTCATTGCTCGATCTTTCTCTACCCTATCCCTCACACACACTCTATCTCTCACTCTCCAACTTTTATCTTTCTCAATCCTTCTCTCATCTCTCTTACATTTATCTCACTTTCTCTCACACTCTCTCGCTTTCTCTCTCCCTTTCTCCTTCCCTCTCTTTGTCACCCCTATTTTTACTCTCTTTCCCTACTCTTGTTCTCATTCTATCCCTCTCTATCTATATTTCTCTCTTGCTCCCTCCCTCACTCTTCTTTCATTCTCTCACTCCCCATCCCGCTTTTTTCTCCCTCCCTCCCTCCCTCATATTGTCCCTTTCTTCTCACTTTGTTAATAGCTTTTCTCTCTCTTGTCCCCCACTTTCATTCCCTATATTATTTTCTCTCTCTCACTTTAGATTCCTCTTTCTCTCTTGTCTCCTTGACTCTCTCACTCTTGTTCTCTTTATCGATCTCGTTCTCTCCCTCTATTTTTCTCACTCCCTCAATCTTGCCCTCTCTAGGTCTCCCTTTCATAGCTTGCTCTTCACTCTCCATCTCACACACTCATACACTCTCTCACTATCAATCACTCTCCCTCTCACCCTCTTTAGCTCCATTTCTCACTCTCAATCTCACTCTCTCTTATGATCTTATTCTTTCTCTCCCACTCTCTCCTCTCCCTCCATTTTTTACTCTTCTCTCTCTATCCCATTCTTTATTATTTTATCTCTCTCTCTCTTTCTCAATCTCTATTTTCTTCTTCTATCTTATACTCTCTTTTACAATCTCCTTTGTTGCTCTCTTCTCTCTTTCCTCATACATTTCTTTCACTCTATTCCCCTTTCTCTCCTCTCTCACTCTCTTGCTTCCATCTCTCCCTCTCTCATTCTCTCTCTTCTCTCCCTCCCTCCCTTTATCTCTCTCCATCGCCCTCTCTCTCATCATTCTAATGTTCTCCCTCTCTTTTTACCCCTCACTTACTTTTACTCGATCTTCCCTCAGTCACTCTTCTCACTCTCTCCCTTTCACTCTACCTTCCTTTCTCTTTCTTGCTCTCTCTTTAAACCCTCCCACTACCTCCTCTTTTCTCTCTTTCTCACTCCCTCTCTCCCATATCTCACTCTCTATCCATCTCTCCCATATCTCTCACTCTTATTCTTTATTCTCTATCTCCCGCTCTCCCTCCCTCTCTCTCCATATCTCCCTCTATAACTCCCTCTCTCTACCTTTCACTCTTTATCACTTGCTCTATCTTCTCTGTGTCTCTCTTCTCTTTCTATTTCTACCTCACCCTCTCTCCCTCCCTCCCACTCACTCTTCAATCCCTCTCACTCCTTTCCTCACACTCTCTCTCCTTCTAATCTACTCCCTCTCGTGATCTTTGTCACTCTCTCACCTCAATATCATCTCTCTTTATCATTGCTCGTTCTCTCTTGCTCTCTTTTTCTTTGTCCATCTCTTTCTATATCTTCAATCGCTCTCTCTTCCCTCTCTTTAATCATACTTTTCCCTCCATCCTTCAACCTCTCTCTCACTCTCCTTCCCTCTATTTCTCAATTGGTCTCTCTTTCTCTCCGTCTCCCTCTCCCTCCTCTCATTCACTTTTTTCTCTCCCTTTACTCACTCTTTATCTCACTCCACTCATGTCGTTCTTTATTTTTTATATTTTTCTATCTCTATCTCTTGCTCTCACTCTCTCTCACCCTCTCTCACTTTCTCATTCCCTCCTGATGTCTCTATTTCTCTCTCTTCCCTCTCTTTTTCACACACTCTAACTCTCTCTCTTTCACACTATCCCTCTACCTCTGCCTTTCAATCTCTCTCTCTCTCGATCTATCTCACACTCATTCCCTTGCTCTCCTTCCCTCTATCCCTCTCACTAATCCTCTCTTTCAATATTTTTTCTCAATCTCTTTTCTCTCTATTTGTCTAAAGCAATTTCTCTCTCAATATTTAACTCTTCAATCTCGCTCATGCCTTCTCTCTATCTCTCTGTCACACTCTACCTCTCTCTCTTAATCACTTTTTTGCTCTTCTCTCTCTTTCTTTCTCTTCAGTCACTATATTACTCTTTTTTGCTCACCCTTTTTCTTCTCTATCCCTCAAACACACTATATCTCTCGCTCTCCAACTTTCCTCTTTTTCAATCCTTCTCCCTCCTCTCTCTCATTATTTTTTACCTTCTCTCACACTTCACTATCTCTTTCCCTCACTCCGTCCCTCTTTCTGTTACCCCTATCTCTCACTCGCATTCCTTACTCTTGTTCTCATTCTATCCCTCTCCATCTAAATTTCTCTATTCTTCTCTTTGTACTTCTCTCACTCTCTCTACCTCTATATCTTTTTATCTTCAATCTGTCTCAATCCCTCCTCTCTATTGTTCACTCTTTATTCCTTATCTATTTTGGTTTCACTTCTATTCTACTCTTTTCCAGTACAATCACTCACACACACACACATCATCTCTCACTCTCTCTCAATCCCGCTCATCATCATGATATCACTCTCACTCCTAATTCATCCCTCTCCTTTCTCTTTCTTTATTCCTTCTCTCCCTCCTTATGTCTCTTTTATTGATTTATCTTCTCTCTCTCTCTCCATTCACTCTTTCTCTCCATATTTCCCCCACTCCCTCTCCCTCTCCCTCTCAATTCCCTCCTTTCCTCTCTGCTCTCTATCTCTCACCTCTCTATTTCACACACTCTCTCCCTCCCTCTCACTCTCTCCCTCTCCCACTCAATTCCATCCATTCCTCTCTGTCTCTCTATCTCTCACCTCTCTCTTTAACACACTCTCTCCCTCCCTGCCTCTCACTCTGCCCCTCTCTCAATCTCTTTCTCTCTCTCACTCATTCTCTAGCTCTCCTTCCCTCTCTCCCTCTGGCTCACCTTGTCTTACTCTATTTTTCCTCACTCTCTTTTCCCTCTATTTCTATCTAACTATCTCTCTCTTTGTCTCAATCCCTCACTCTTAAATTCTCTCTCCCTCGCTCTATCTCTCTTAGTCTCTATTTTCTTTTCTTACTCTTTCTCTTCTCTCTTATGATCTCTCCTTATTCACTATGTCTTCTCTTTCTTTATCCCTACTCTCACACACATTCTCTTAACTCTCCTTCCCTCACTTATATTCTTTTCCCTCTCACTTTCTGCTTATTTTTCTCTCTAAATATCTTTGACTCTCAAACTCTTGTCCTCTTTATACCCCCCACTCACGTATTGTTACTCAATCACTCCTCAGTCTCTCTTCTGTCTCTCTCTCACTCCCTTTCACTCTCTCTTCCTTTCTCTTTCCTGCACTCTTTTTAAACCCTCTCACTACCTACTTCTATATCTCTTTCTCACTTACTCTCTCGCTATCTCTCTTACTCTCTATTCAATACCATCTTATCTCTCTCTCTCTCTTCTGCTTCTCTTTTAATGCTCCCTTTATCCCTCACTGCCTTTCTCTTGCTATCCCCCTTCTTTCATTCCCTTTACCCCTCTATTTCTCCCGCTCTTCTTATCTTCCTTACATTAGCTCCCTCTCTCGCTCTCTCTCTCCCACTTTCACACTCTCTCTACCGTCACTCTTTCTCTTCATTCCATTTCTCTCTCACACATTCCCCCTTTCTCGCTCTCTCTTCCTCTCTCTTCGCTTCACTCTCACTTCGCTCCTTCACTCTTTCTCTTTCTCTCTCCATGTTCGCTCTCTCTCACTTTCTCTTCCTTTGCTTGCTTTCCTCTCTCTCTCCACTTAATCTTTCTCTCTCTTTCTCCCTCTCTCACTTGGTTCCTTCCTTCCCCCTCCTTCTCCCTCTCTCACCCTCCCTCCCTCTCTCACCCACCCCCGCCTCTCTCACCCTCCCTCTCGCACACACTCTCCCTCTCTCCCACTCACTCTTTTCCAACTCATCCCCTTCTCTCTCCCACTAAATCTCATTCTCTACCCCGTCTCTCCCTCGCTCTCACTTTCTCTTTATATCTTCCATCTCTCTCTCTTCTTAATCTACCCCGTCTCTCCCTCGATCTCGCTCTCACTTCTTCATTCTCTCTTTCTCTCTCAATCTTACTCTTTTCAATCTCTCCGCTCCCTCCCACTATCTCTCTTTCTCACTCTCTCCCTCTCTCGCACTTCTCTCTATTTATGCTTTATCACTTTCTTTTTCTCTATTTATCTCTCTTTCTATCTTCGCACACACTCTTGCTCTCCTTTATTACTCTCTTATCACTTTACTTGCTCATTCTCTCCAACGATCTCTCACTCTCTTTGTCCTCCCTCTCTCCCTCTTTCATTATTTCAGTCTCTCACTCTTTTGCCCTCTCAACCTCCATCAATCTCCATATCCCTTCTATATCGCCCCCTCTATACCTCACACTCAACTCTATCTTCCCTAAGTATCTTTTCTATCTATAATTCTGTCTCAGCCTCTCTCCTCTCTCCCTCCCGCTCGTCCGTATCTTCTTCCCTCTCTTCCTCTCTCTCTCACTTCTATTTCATCTCTCTTTATTATTTTCTTGCTATCTTTTGCTCCCTCTCTTTCTCTCTCTTATTATTTCTTCTATCACCCTCTCTTCTCTCTTTTTAGTCACTCTTTCTCTCCCTGTATCTTTCACTCTCTCTCACTCTCCATCCCTCACACTCTCTCTCAATTTCTCTCGCATATTGCTCTCTCCCTCCTATTCATCTCATTATTTCTAATTTTCTCTCATAGATCACTCTTTCCTCCTCAATCCCTCCTTCTTTGAATCCCCACTTTCATCTCTTTCTCGCTCTCTCCCTATCTAACTCCTCCCTCTCGCTCTTGTTGTACTTACTCATTCACTCCCTCTCCCTCCCTCTTGTTGTACTTACTCATTCACTCCCTCTCCCTCCCTCTTGTTTTCTGCATCGCTCTTGTTCCCTCTGCCTTGCTCCCCCTTCTCTCACTTTCTCTATTTCTCTCTCTCTTTCTCTCCCATTCCCTCTCTCATTCTTCCCGCCCACTCCCCCCATTTCAATCTCCCTCCTGCTCTCTCCCTCTCACCTCCTCCATCTCCCTTATTGCTTTCCTTCTCACTCATTCTTCTAATCTCCCTCCCTATCTGAATTTTTCTCACTATCTTTTACTCTCTCTTCCTCTCTCGCTTCATATCTCTCTCTCTCTCTCACGTCCTCTCTCTCATCAATCTCTCACCCCTCCCTCTATTTCCCCCTTTCTCACTCTCTCCTTTACTCTTTCTTCTATCTCTCTTTCTCACTCCCTCCCTTTCTCACTCTGTCTCACTCCCTATTATGTTTCTTTCTCTCACTCGACGGCTCTCTCTTGCTCTCTTTCTCTCTTTACGTACTCTTGATCTCTCTCGTCCATCAATCTAATTGTCTCTCAATTCCTCTTATTCTTTCTTTCTTCTCTAGCATCCCCTCTTCTCTCTCATTGTTTATTACTTTATCTCATCCCATTCCTCCCTCCCTCCCCCTTATTTTGCTCTCTTTTTCGGTCTCTAGCTCACCTTGTCTTACTCTATTTTTCCTCACTCTCTTTTCCCCCTATTTCTATCTAACTATCTCTCTCTTTGTCTCAATCCCTCACTCTTAAATTACTCTCTCCCTCGCTCTATCTCTCTCTTAGTCTCTATTTTCTTTTCTTACTCTTTCTCTTCTCTCTTATGATCTCTCCTTATTCACTATGTCTTCTCTCTTTCTTTATCCCTACTCTCACACACATTCTCTTAACTCTCCTTTCCTCACTTATATTCTTTTCCCTCTCACTTTCTGCTATTTTTTCTCTCTAAATCTCTTTGACTCTCAAACTCTTCTTCTCTTTATACCCCCACTCACGTATTGTTACTCGATCACCCCTCAATCTCTCTTCTATCTCTCTGTCTCTCCCTTTCACTCTCTCTTCCTTTCTCTTTCCTGCACTCTTTTTAAACCCTCTCACTACCTACTTCTATATCTCTTTCTCACTTACTCTCTCGCTATCTCTCTTACTCTCTATTCCATACCATCTTATCTCTCTCTCTCTCTCTCTCCTGCTTCTCTTTTAATGCTCCCTTTATCCCTCACTGCCTTTCTCTTGCTATCCCCCTTCTTTCATTCCCTTTACCCCTCTATTTCTCCCGCTCTCCTTATCTCCCTTACATTAGCTCCCTCTCTCGCTCTCTCTCTCCCACATTCACACTCTCTCTACCGTCACTCTTTCTCTTCATTCCATTTCTCTCTCACACATTCCCCCTTTCTCGCTCTCTCTTCCTCTCTCTTCAGTTTCACTCTCACTTCTGCTCCCTCACTCTCTCTCTTTCTCTCTCCATGTTCGCTCTCTCTCACTTTCTCTTCCTTTCTTGCTTTCTCTCTCTCTCCACTTAATCTTTCTCTCTCTTTCTCTCTCTCTCACTTGGTTCCTTCCCTTCCCCCCTCCTTCTCCCTCTCTCACCCTCCCTCCCTCTCTCACCCACCCTCCCTCTCTCACCCTCCCTCTCTCACACACTCTCCCTCTCTCCCACTCACTCTTTTCCAACTCATCCCCTTCTCTCTCCCACTAAATCTCATTCTCTACCCCGTCTCTCCCTCGCTCTCACTTTCTCTTTATATCTTCCATCTCTCTCTCTTCTTAATCTACCCCGTCTCTCCCTCGCTCTCGCTCTCACTTCTTCATTCTCTCTTTCTCTCTCAATGTTACTCTTTTCAATCTCTCCGCTCCCTCCCACTATCTCTCTTTCTCAATCTCTCCCTCTCTCGTACTTCTCTCTATTTATGCTTTATCACTTTATTTTTCTCTATTTATCTCTCTTTCAATCTTCGCACACACTCTTGCTCTCCATTATTACTCTCTTATCACTTTACTTGCTCATTCTCTCCAACGATCTCTCACTCTCTTTGTCCTCCCTCTATCCCTCTTTCATTATTTCAGTCTCTCACTCTTTTGCCCTCTCAACCTCCATCAATCTCCATATCCCCTCTATATCTCCCCCTCTATACCTCACACTCAACTCTATCTTCCCTAAGTATCTTTTCTATCTATAATTCTGTATCAGCCTCTCTCCTCTCTCCCTCCCGCTCGTCCGTATCTTCTTCCCTCTCTTCCTCTCTCTCTCACTTCTATTTCATCTCTCTTTATTATTGTCTTGCTATCTTTTGCTCCCTCTCTTTCTCTCTCTTATTGTTTCTTCTATCACCCACTTTTCTCTCTTTTTAGTCACTCTTTCTCTCCCTGTATCTTTCACTCTCTCTCACTCTCCATCCCTCACACTCTCTCTCAATTTCTCTCAGATATTGCTCTCTCCCCTCCTATTCATCTCATTATTTCTAATTTTCTCTCATAGATCACTCTTTCCTCCTCAATCCCTCCTTCTTTGAATCCCCACTTTCATCTCTTTCTCGCTCTCTCCCTATCTAACTCCTCCCTCTCGCTCTTGTTGTACTTACTCATTCACTCCCTCTCCCTCCCTCTTGTTTTCTGTATCGCTCTTATTCCCTCTGCCTTGCTCCCCCTTCTCTCACTTTCTCTATTTCTCTCTCTCTTTCTCTCCCATTCTCTCTCTCATTCTTCCCGCCCACTCCCCCCATTTCAATCTCCCTCCTGCTCTCTCCCTCTCACCTCCTCCATCTCCCTTATTGCATTCCTTCTCACTCATTCTTCTAATCTCCCTCCCTATTTGAATTTTGCTCACTATCTTTTACTCTCTCTTCCTCTCTCGCTTCATATCTCTCTCTCTCTCACGTCCTCTCTCTCATCAATCTCTCACCCCTCCCTCTATTTCCCCCTTTCTCACTCTCTCCTTTACTCTTTCTTCTATCTCTCTCTTTCTCACTCTCCCTTTCTCACTATGTCTCACTCCCTATTATGTTTCTTTCTCTCACTCGACGGCTCTCTCTTGCTCTCTTTCTCTCTTTACAGACTCTTGATCTCTCTGTCCATCAATCTAATTGTCTCTCAATTCCTCTTATTCTTTCTTTCTTCTCTAGCATCCCCTCTTCTCTCTCATTGTTTATTACTTTATCTCATCCCATTCCTCCCTCCCTCCCCCTTATTTTGCTCTCTTTTTCGGTCTCTAGCTCCCTCTCTCTTGCCCTCCCCTCTTATTCCTCACTCTCTATTCTTTATTTATTTCTCTCTAGCTTTGTCACTCTCTCCCCTCCCTGCTCCTTTATTTTCTTTAATTTTACTTACTCTTACTCCCTCACTCGCTTCTCTATCTTTCTCTCTTGCACCCTCTCTCCCACTCACTCTTACTCTATCTATCATTCTCTCTCTTGCTCTTTTTCTCTTTCTCTCTTCACCCACTCTCTCTGTTCCTCTTCACTCTCACTCCTAATCTTTCTATTTATTATTCACACTCTCCATTCTCTCTCCCACTTTCTATCGCTATCTCCACACTCTCTATCTCTTTTGTTCTTTCTTTGTTGAGTCTCTTTTCACTCTCTATTTCTTCCTTACCCTCCTCTCTCCCTCTCTCAATCCTGCTCACACTTCATCCCTATCTTCACTCCCACCCTCGCTCTCTCTCTTACTATCTATTTTATCTCTCTTTGTTGTTACTTTTCTCACTATTGCCCCTCTATGTTTCTCTTTCTTGTTCTTTCATCTATATCACTCCCTTTTTTTTTCCTTACACTTTCTCTCCTCTATCCCCCACTCTCTCTCTCTCAATTGCTCTCACATCTCACTCTCACCCGTTATCTCTATCTCATTTTTATTTTTTTTCGCAAACCTCTCTCTCCTCTTTTGTCCTCCCTCTTTCACTCCCTCCATACGACTCTTTCTCCCTTTATCCTTATCTCTCTTCTCTCTCCTTATGCACTTGCTCACACAATCTCTCTCCCTCATTATTTTTCCCATCGCTCTCTCATTCCCTCTCTATTGCTCTCTCTTCTCTCCTTTTCAACTTTCTCTATTTTTCTCTCTATCCCTTTCTCTCGCTCTCTCTCTTCCTTTCTCACTCTTTTTCTTCCTCCACTGCCATGCCTCTCACTCTTTCTTTCTCATTCTCTCTCCCTTTTTCTCCCTCTCTTACTCTCTATCTCCCTCTCTCCATCTCTCCTTCACTCATTCTCTTACTCTCCCTCCCTATTTGAATCCCGCCCTTTTTCACTCCTTCATCCCCTCTCTTTCTCCCTTTGTCGCTATCTCTCCGCTCTTCCCCACACTCACTCAATCTTCCTCACTCCCTCTCATTTTCTCAATTGCTCTCTCTCATTCCCTCTCTCATTTCTCATTTTCTTTTCTCTCTATTTCCCATTCACTCTCCCTCTCTCCCTCCCACTTCTCAACCTCCGACCCTCTCTATCTTAATGCTCTCCCTCTCTCCATCTCCCTCTCTCATTCATTTTCTTGATGTCTCTCCCTATCTCAATCTTTCTCATTAACATTTCTTCTCTCGCTTCCTCTCTCCCTTTTAAATATTTCATGCTCTCTCTCCCTCTCTCACCTCCCTCTCTCTCTCTTTTTAATCTCTTATTCTCTCCCTCTATCTCCCCCGTTCTCACTCTCTTCCTTACTCTTGCCCTCTATCTCTCTCTTTCTCACTCTTTTTCTTACTCTCTAGTATGTTTCTCTCTCGCGTACCCTTGCTCTCTCTTGCTATATTTTCTCTTTCTTTACTCTTGCCCCCATCTCTCTCTTTCTTCCTCTCTCCTTTTCTCATTATGTCTCCCACTCTCTATTATTTTTCTCACTCTCTCTCATTCTCTTGCTCATATTTACTCTCTTCTCTCTATTTATCTTTCTATATCCATCACTCAATCACTCTCTACCTTCCTCTCATTTTATATCTCTTTCCTTCTCACCCCATCTTCTCTCTTTTCGTATATTACTTCCCCTCTCAAATCTCTTTATCTTTCTCTCTCTACCTCTTCTCTCTTATTATTTTGCACCTTCTCTCACACATCTCTTCCTCTCTTCCCTTCCCTCTTCCTTTCTCTCCCTTCCTCTCTTCCCTTCCCTCTTCCATTCTCTCCCTTCCTCTCTCCTTCTCTCTCTATATATCTCACTCTCTTTACATTACTCTTCTTCTCTATCTCTCTCTCACTTTCTTTATATATCTTTCTCTCTCACTCCCACACTCACACTCTTATTCTTTATTCTCTATCTCCCGCTCTCCCTCCCTCTCTCTCCATATCTCCCTCTATAACTCCCTCTCTCTACCTTTCACTCTTTATCTCTTGCTCTATCTTCTCTCGTGTCTCTCTTCTCCTTCTATTTCTACCTCACCCTCTCTCCCTCCCTCCCACTCACTCTTCAATCCCTCTCACTCCTTTCCTCACTCTCTCTCTCCTTCTAATTTACTCCCTCTCGTGATCTTTGTCACTCTCTCACCCTCAATATCATCTCTCTTTATCATTGCTTGCTCTCTCTTGCTCTCTTTCTCTTTGTCCATCTCTTGCTATATCTTCAATTGCTCTCTCTTCCCTCTCTTTAATCATACTTTTTTCCCTCCATCCCTCAACCTCTCTCTCACTCTCCTTCCCTCTATTTCTCAATTGGTCTCTCTTTTCTCTCGTCTCTCTCTCCCTCCTCTCATTCACTTTTTCTCTCCCTTTACTCACTCTTTATCTCACTCCACTCATGTCGTTCTTTATTTTTTATATTTTTCTATCTCTATCTCTTGCTCTCACTCTCTCTCACCCTCTCTCCTTGCTCGTTCCCTCCTGATGTCTCTATTTCTCTCTCGCCCCTCTCTTTTTCACACACTCTAACTCTCTCTCTTTCACACTATCCCTCTACCTCTGCCTTTTAATCTCTCTCTCTCTCTCTCTCGATCTATCTCACACTCATTCCCTTGCTCTCCTTCCCTCTATCCCTCTCACTAATCCTCTCTTTCAATATTTTCTCTCAATCTCTTTTCTCTCTATTTGTCTAAAGCAATTTCTCTCTCAATATTTAACTCTTCAATCTCGCTCATGCCTTCTCTCTATCTCTCTGTCACACTCTACCTCTCTCTCTTAATCACTTTTTTGCTCTTCTCTCTCTTTCTTTCTCTTCAGTCACTATATTTTCTCTTTTTTGCTCACCCTTTTTCTTCTCTATCCCTTAAACACACTATATCTCTCGCTCTCCAACTTTCCTCTTTTTCAATCCTTCTTCCTCCTCTCTCTCATTATTTTTTACCTTCTCTCACACTTCACTATCTCTTTCCCTCACCCCGTCCCTCTTTCTGTTACCCCTATCTCTCACTCGCATTCCTTACTCTTGTTCTCATTCTATCCCTCTCCATCTAAATTTCTCTATTCTTCTCTTTGTACTTCTCTCACTCTCTCTACCTCTATCACTTTTTATCTTCAATCTGTCTCTATCCCTCCTCTCTATTGTTCACTCTTTATTCCTTATCTTTTTTGGTTTCACTTCTATTCTACTCTTTTTTAGTACAATCACTCACACACACACACATCATCTCTCACTCTCTCTCAATCCTGCTCATCATCATGATATCACTCTCACTCCTAATTCATCCCTCTCCTTTCTCTTTCTTTATTCCTTCTCTCCCTCCTTATGTCTCTTTTATTGATTTATCTTCTCTCTCTCTCCATTCACTCTTTCTCTCCATATTTCCCCCACTCCCTCTCCCTCTCCCTCTCCCTCTCAATTCCCTCCTTTCCTCTCTGCTCTCTATCTCTCACCTCTCTATTTCACACAATCTCTCCCTCCCTCTCACTCTCTCCCTCTCCCACTCAATTCCATCCATTCCTCTCTGTCTCTCTATCTCTCACCTCTCTCTTTAACACACTCTCTCCCTCCCTGCCTCTCACTCTACCCCTCTCTCAATCTTTCTTTCTCTCTCTCACTCATTCTCTAGCTCTCCTTCCCTCTCTCCCTCTGGCTCACCTTGTCTTACTCTATTTTTCCTCACTCTCTTTTCCCTCTATTTCTATCTAACTATCTCTCTCTTTGTCTCAATCCCTCACTCTTAAATTTCTCTCTCCCTCGCTCTATCTCTCTCTCAGTCTCTATTTTCTTTTCTTACTCTTGCTCTTCTCTCTTATGATCTCTCCTTATTCACTATGTCTTCTCTCTTTCTTTATCCCTACTCTCACACACATTCTCTTAACTCTCCTTCCCTCACTTATATTCTTTTCCCTCTCACTTTCTGCTATTTTTTCTCTCTAAATATCTTTGACTCTCAAACTCTTGTCCTCTTTATACCCCCCACTCACGTATTGTTACTCAATCACTCCTCAGTCTCTCTTCTATCTCTCTCTCACTCCCTTTCACTCTCTCTTCCTTTCTCTTTCCTGCACTCTTTTTAAACCCTCTCACTACCAACTTCTATATCTCTTTCTCACTTACTCTCTCGCTATCTCACTTACTCTCTATTCCATACCATCTTATCTCTCTCTCTCTTCTGCTTCTCTTTTAATGCTCCCTTTATCCCTCCCTGCCTTTCTCTTGTTATCCCCCTTCTTTCATTCCCTTTACCCCTCTATTTCTCCCGCTCTCCTTATCTCCCTCACATTAGCTCCCTCTCTCGCTCTCTCTCTCCCACTTTCACACTCTCTCTACCGTCACTCTTTCTCTTCATTCCATTTCTCTCTCACACATTCCCCCTTTCTCGCTCTCTCTTCCTCTCTCTTCAGTTTCACTCTCACTTCTGCTCCCTCACTCTTTCTCTTTCTCTCTCCATGTTCGCTCTCTCTCACTTTCTCTTCCTTTGCTTGCTTTCCTCTCTCTCTCCACTTAATCTTTCTCTCTCTTTCTCTCTCTCTCACTTGGTTCCTTCCCTTCCCCCCTCCTTCTCCCTCTCTCACCCTCCCTCCCTCTCTCACCCACCCTCCCTCTCTCACCCTCCCTCTCTCACACACTCTCCCTCTCTCCCACTCACTCTCTTCCAACTCATCCCCTTCTCTCTCCCACTAAATCTCATTCTCTACCCCGTCTCTCCCTCGCTCTCACTTTCTCTTTATATCTTCCATCTCTCTCTCTTCTTAATCTACCCCGTCTCTCCCTCGCTCTCGCTCTCACTTCTTCATTCTCTCTTTCTCTCTCAATCTTACTCTTTTCAATCTCTCCGCTCCCTCCCACTATCTCTCTTTCTCACTCTCTATTTATGCTTTATCACTTTATTTTTCTCTATTTATCTCTCTTTCAATCTTCGCACACACTCTTGCTCTCCTTTATTACTCTCTTATCACTTTACTTGCTCATTCTCTCCAACGATCTCTCACTCTCTTTGTCCTCCCTCTATCCCTCTTTCATTATTTCAGTCTCTCACTCTTTTGCCCTCTCAACCTCCATCAATCTCCATATCCCCTCTATATCTCCCCCTCTATACCTCACACTCAACTCTATCTTCCCT
Source organism: Papilionanthe hookeriana x Papilionanthe teres (assembly GCA_022702705.1). NCBI lineage: Eukaryota > Viridiplantae > Streptophyta > Magnoliopsida > Asparagales > Orchidaceae > Papilionanthe > Papilionanthe hookeriana x Papilionanthe teres. The sequence goes on from CM040427.1 coordinate 147,810,150, forward strand.
AAGTATCTTTTCTATCTATAATTCTGTCTCAGCCTCTCTCCACTCTCCCTCCCGCTCATCTGTATCTTCTTCCCTCTCTTCCTCTCTCTCTCACTTCTATTTCATCTCTCTTTATTATTTGCTTGCTATCTTTTGCTCCCTCTCTTTCTCTCTCTTATTATTTCTTCTATCACCCACTTTTCTCTCTTTTTAGTCACTCTTTCTCTCCCTGTATCTTTCACTCTCTCTCACTCTCCATCCCTCACACTCTCTCTCAATTTCTCTCAGATATTGCTCTCTCCCCTCCTATTCATCTCATTATTTCTAATTTTCTCTCATAGATCACTCTTTCCTCCTCAATCCCTCCTTTTTTTTAATCCCCACTTTCATCTCTTTCTCGCTCTCTCCCTATCTAACTCCTCCCTCTCGCTCTTGTTGTACTTACTCATTCACTCCCTCTCCCTCCCTCTTGTTGTACTTACACATTCACTCCCTCTCCCTCCCTCTTGTTTCTCGTATCGCTCTTGTTCCCTCCGCCTTGCTCCCCCTTCTCTCACTTTCTCTATTTCTCTCTCTCTTTCTCTCCCATTCCCTCTCTCATTCTTCCCGCCCACTCCCCCCATTTCAATCTCCCTCCTGCTCTCTCCCTCTCACCTCCTCCATCTCCCTTATTGCTTTCCTTCTCACTCATTCTTCTAATCTCCCTCCCTATCTGAATTTTGCTCACTATCTTTTACTCTCTCTTCCTCTCTCGCTTCATATCTCTCTCTCTCTCTCACGTCCTCTCTCTCATCAATCTCTCACCCCTCCCTCTATTTCCCCCTTTCTCACTCTCTCCTTTACTCTTTCTTCTATCTCTCTCTTTCTCACTCTCTCCCTTTCTCACTATGTCTCACTCCCTATTATGTTTCTTTCTCTCACTCGCCGGCTCTCTCTTGCTCTCTTTTCTCTCTTTACAGACTCTTGATCTCTCTGTCCATCAATCTAATTGTCTCTCAATTCCTCTTATTCTTTCTTTCTTCTCTAGCATCCCCTCTTCTCTCTCATTGTTTATTACTTTATCTCATCCCATTCCTCCCTCCCCCACCTTATTTTGCTCTCTTTTTCTGTCTCTAGCTCTCTCTCTCTTGCCCTCCCCTCTTATTCCTCACTCTCTATTCTTTATCTATTTCTCTCTAGCTTTGTCACTCTCTCCCCTCCCTGCTCCTTTATTCTCTTTAATTTTACTCACTCTTACTCCCTCACTCGCTTCTCTATCTTTCTCTCTTGCACCTTCTCTCCCACTCACTCTTACTTTATCTATCATTCTCTCTCTTGCTCTTTTTCTCTTTCTCTCTTCACCCACTCTCTCTGTTCCTCTTCACTCTCACTCCTAATCCCTCTATTTATTATTCACACTCTCCATTCTCTCTCCCACTTTCTATCGCTATCTCCACACTCTCTATCTCTTTTGTTCTTTCTTTGTTGAGTCTCTTTTCACTCTCTATTTCTTCCTTACCCTCCTCTCTCCCTCTCTCAATCCTGCTCACACTTCATCCCTATCTTCACTCCCACCCTCGCTCTCTCTCTTACTATCTATTTTATCTCTCTTTGTTGTTACATTTCTCACTATTGCCCCTCTATGTTTCTCTTTCTTGTTCTTTCATCTATATCACTCCCTTTTTTTTCCCTTACACTTACTCTCCTCTATCCCCCACTCTCTCTCTCTCAATTGCTCTCACATCTCACTCTCGCCCGTTATCTCTATCTCATTTTTATTTTTTTCGCAAACCTCTCTCTCCTCTTTTGTCCTCCCTCTTTCACTCCCTCCTTACGACTCTTTCTCCCTTTATCCTTATCTCTCTCTTCTCTCTCCTTATGCACTTGCTCACACAATCTCTCTCCATCATTATTTTTCCCATCGCTCTCTCATTCCCTCTCTATTGCTCTCTCTTCTCTCCTATTCAACTTTCTCTATTTTTCTCTCTCTCCCTTTCTCTCGCTCTCTCTCTTCCTTTCTCACTCTTTTTCTTCCTCCACTGCCATGCCTCTCACTCTTTCTTTCTCATTCTCTCTCCCTTTTTCTCCCTCTCTTACTCTCTATCTCCCTCTCTCCATCTCTCCTTCACTCATTCTCTTACTCTCCCTCCCTATTTGAATCCCTCCCTTTTTCACTCCTTCATCCCCTCTCTTTCTCCCTTTGTCGCTATCTCTTCGCTCTTCCCCACGCTCACTCAATCTTCCTCACTCCCTCTCATTTTCTCAATTGCTCTCTCTCATTCCCTCTCTCATTTCTCATTTTCTTTTCTCTCTATTTCCCATTCACTCTCCCTCTCTCCCTCCCACTTCTCAACCTCCGACTCTCTCTATCTTAATGCTCTCCCTCTCTCCATCTCCCTCTCTCATTCATTCTCTTAATGCCTCTCCCTATCTCCATCTTGCTCATTAACATTTCCTCTCTCGCTTCCTCTCTCTCCCTTTTAAATATTTCATGCTCTCTCTCCCTCTCTCACCTCCCTCTCTCTCTCTTTTTAATCTCTTATTCTCTCCCTCTATCTCCCCCGTTCTCACTCTCTTACTTACTCTTGCCTCTATCTCTCTCTTTCTCACTCTTTTTCTTACTCTAGTATGTTTCTCTCTCGCGTACCCTTGCTCTCTCTTGCTATATTTTCTCTTTCTTTACTCTTGCCCCCAACTCTCTCTTTCTTCCTCTCTCCTTTTCTCATTATGTCTCCCACTCTCTATTATTTTTCTCACTCTCTCTCATTCTCTTGCTAATATTTACTCTCTTCTCTCTCTATTTATCTTTCTATATCCATCACTCAATCACTCTCTACCTTCCTCTCATTTTATATCTCTTTTCCTTCTCACCCCATCTTCTCTCTTTTCGTATATTACTTCCCCTCTCAAATCTCTTTATCTTTCTCTCTCTACCTCTTCTCTCTTATTATTTTGCACCTTCTCTCACACATCTCTTCCTCTCTTCCCTTCCCTCTTCCATTCTCTCCCTTTCTCTCTCCTTCTCTCTCTATATATCTCACTCTCTTTACATTACACTTCTTCTCTATCTCTTTATCACTTTCTTTATGTATCTTCCTCTCTCACTCCCACACTCACACTCTTATTCTTTATTCTCTATCTCCCGCTCTCCCTCCCTCTCTCTCCATATCTCCCTCTATAACTCCCTCTCTCTACCTTTCACTCTTTATCACTTGCTCTATCTTCTCTGTGTCTCTCTTCTCTTTCTATTTCTACCTCACCCTCTCTCCCTCCCTCCCACTCACTCTTCAATCCCTCTCACTCCTTTCCTCACACTCTCTCTCCTTCTAATCTACTCCCTCTCGTGATCTTTGTCACTCTCTCAGCCTCAATATCATCTCTCTTTATCATTGCTTGCTCTCTCTTGCTCTCTTTTTCTTTGTCCATCTCTTTCTATATCTTCAATTGCTCTCTCTTCCCTCTCTTTAATCATACTTTTTTCCCTCCATCCTTCAACCTCTCTCTCACTCTCCTTCCCTCTATTTCTCAATTGGTCTCTCTTTTCTCTCTGTCTCCCTCTCCCTCCTCTCATTCACTTTTTTCTCTCCCTTTACTCACTCTTTATCTCACTCCACTCATGTCGTTCTTTATTTTTTATATTTTTCTATCTCTATCTCTTGCTCTCACTCTCTCTCACCCTCTCTCCTTGCTCGTTCCCTCCTGATGTCTCTATTTCTCTCTCTCCCCTCTCTTTTTCACAAACTCTAACTCTCTCTTTCACACTATCCCTCTACCTCTGCCTTTCAATCTCTCTCTCTCTCTCGATCTATCTCACACTCATTCCCTTGCTCTCCTTCCCTCTATCCCTCTCACTAATCCTCTCTTTCAATATTTTTTCTCAATCTCTTTTCTCTCTATTTGTCTAAAGCAATTTCTCTCTCAATATTTAACTCTTCAATCTCGCTCATGCCTTCTCTCTATCTCTCTGTCACACTCTACCGCTCTCTCTTAATCACTTTTTTGCTCTTCTCTCTCTTTCTTTCTCTTCAGTCACTATATTTTCTCTTTTTTGCTCACCCTTTTTCTTCTCTATCCCTCAAACACACTATATCTCTCGCTATCCAACTTTCCTCTTTTTCAATCCTTCTCCCTCCTCTCTCTCATTATTTTTTACCTTCTCTCACACTTCACTATCTCTTTCCCTCACTCCGTCCCTCTTTCTGTTACCCCTATCTCTCACTCTCGTTCCTTACTCTTGTTCTCATTCTATCCCTCTCCATCTAAATTTCTCTATTCTTCTCTTTGTACTTCTCTCACTCTCTCTACCTCTATCACTTTTTATCTTCAATCTGTCTCAATCCCTCCTCTCTATTGTTCACTCTTTATTCCTTATCTTTTTTGGTTTCACTTCTATTCTACTCTTTTTTAGTACAATCACTCACACACACACACATCATCTGTCACTCTCTCTCAATCCCGCTCATCATCATGATATCACTCTCACTCCTAATTCATCCCTCTCCTTTCTCTTTCTTTATTCCTTCTCTCCCTCCTTATGTCTCTTTTATTGATTTATCTTCTCTCTCTCTCCATTCACTCTTTCTCTCCATATTTCCCCCACTCCCTCTCCCTCTCCCTCTCAATTCCCTCCTTTCCTCTCTGCTCTCTATCTCTCACCTCTCTATTTCACACACTCTCTCCCTCCCTCTCACTCTCTCCCTCTCCCACTCAATTCCATCCATTCCTCTCTGTCTCTCTATCTCTCACCTCTCTCTTTAACACACTCTCTCCCTCCCTGCCTCTCACTCTACCCCTCTCTCAATCTTTCTTTCTCTCTCTCACTCATTCTCTAGCTCTCCTTCCCTCTCTCCCTCTGGCTCACCTTGTCTTACTCTATTTTTCCTCACTCTCTTTTCCCTCTATTTCTATCTAACTATCTCTCTCTTTGTCTCAATACCTCACTCTTAAATTTCTCTCTCCCTCGCTCTATCTCTCTCTTAGTCTCTATTTTCTTTTCTTACTCTTTCTCTTCTCTCTTATGATCTCTCCTTATTCACTATGTCTTCTCTCTTTCTTTATCCCTACTCTCACACACATTCTCTCTCCAAGTTTTGCCTCTCTCAATCCCCCTCTCTTCTTTCTCTCATTAATTTACCCTTTATCTCTCTTTCTCCCTCCCTTCCTCCTTCCCTCTTTAATTTTCTCCCTCCTTTGTCTCAACCTTATCTCTCACTCTCTTTATCTTACTCTGCCTCCCTTAGTCTCAACCCTTTCTCCTTCTCTCCCTATATATCTATCTTACCACCTTGCTCACTATCTCTCTAATTCTCTAGCTTCCTATCTCTCTCTTCTTTGTTTGCCTCCCTTCCTCCCTCACACTCTCTCTCCCTTCCCACTCTCCTAATATCTCATTTTCTCTTTTTTGCCTCTCTCTCATTCCAACTTTTATACCCTCTTCTCTCTCGCACACTTTTTTCCTCTTCCTCTACATATCTCTTTCACTCTCCCACTCTCCTTCTCTTTATCACTCTCTCTCCCCCCTTTTCTTTCTCACTGCCTGTTTCTTACTCTCTTCAGTTCTCCCTTATGTAGGTCACCCATCTCTCTCCTTATCCTCACACTCTCTCTCCTTATCCTCACACTCTCTCTCGAGCACTCACACACACTCATACACTCTCTCCTTCTCTCTGTCTTTCAATCTCCCTTCCTCAAACCCTCTTAAGCTCCTTTTCTAGATCTCTATCTCGCTCTCTATTACACTCCTGCTCCTCTCTCACTCTTGCTCCTTTTCTCACACTCATCCTCTCTCTTCATTGCTGCATCCTTTTCTATTCTCTTTATCCCCATCCCTATTATTCTCTTTCCCTTGCTCTCTCTTTCTTACACTCTATTCTCTTCTTCTATCTTATGCCTCTTTTGCCCTTTTCATTGTTGCCCTCTCTTCTCTCTCTCTCTTACACTCCTGCTCCTTCTCTCGCACTCTTGCTCCTTCACTCGCACTCATCCTCTCTCTCCATTGCTGCATCTTTTTCATCTTTTTCTTAGTCTTTTTTCTCTCTTTTGTTGCCTTTTATTCTCTCTTTCTCCCACTCTATATCTCAATATCTCTTGCTCTTTCTCTCCCCATACTTGTCTCTTTTTGAATCCCAATCTCAAATCTCTCTATCTTTCTCTCTCTACCTCTTCTCTCTCATTATTTCTCACCTTCTCTCACACATCTCTTCCTCTCTTCCCTTCCCTCTTCCACTCTCTTCCTTCCTCTCTCCTTCTCTCTCCATATATCTCACTCTCATTACATTACCCTTTTTCTCTTTATCTCTCTCTCACTTTCTTTATAATCTTTCTCTCTCACTCCCACGCTCACACTCTTACTCTTTATTCTCTATCTCCCGCTCTCCCTCCCTCTCTCTCCATATCTCCCTTTATAACTCCCTCTCTCTACCTTTCCCTCATTATCTCTTGCTCTATCTTCTCTGAGTCTCTCATTTATTTCTATTTCTACCTTACCCTCTCTCCCTCCCACTCACTCTTCAATCCCTCTCACTCCTTTCCTCGCTCTCTCTCTCCTTCTAATTCACTCCCTCTCGTGATCTTTGTCACTCTCTCACCCTCAATATCATCTCTCTTTATCATTGCTTGTTCTCTCTTTCTCTCTCTCTGTCCATCTCTTGCCATATCTTCAATTGCTCTCTCTTCCCTCTCTTTAATCACTCTTTTTTCCCTCCATCCCTTAACCTCTCTCTCACTCTCCTTCCTTCCCTCTCTTTCTCAATTAGTCTCTTTTCTCTCTCTCTCTCTCTCTCTCTCTCTCTCTCTCTCTCTCTCTCTCTCCCTCCCCTCATTTTCTCCCCTTTTACTCATTCTTTATCTCACTCCACTCATGTCCTTCTTTATCTTCTATATCTTTCTGTCTCTATCTTTCGCTTTCACTCCCTCTCACCCGCTCTCATTTCCTCCTTCCCTCCTTATGTCTCTCTCTTTCTCTCTCTCCCCTCTCTTTTTCACACACTCTCACTCTCTCCCTTTCACTCTATCCCTCTACCTCTGCCTTTCAATCTCTCTCTCTCTCTCTCTCTCTCTCTCTCTCTCTCTCTTTCTTGATCTATCTCTCACTCATTCTCTTCCTCTCCTTCCGTCTGTCCCTCTCACTAACCCTCTCTTTCAATATTTTTTTAATCTCTCTTCTCTCTCTATTTTTCTATAGCAATTTCTCTCTTAATCTTTTACTCTTCAGTCTCTTTGTCACACTCTACCTCTCTCTCACTCACTCTCCATTCTCTCTCTTTATCACTCTCTTTTTCTTCTCTCTCTTTCTCTTTCTTCAGCCACTCTCTCTTCTCTTTTTGCTCGAGCCTTTTCTTCTCTATTCCTCAAACACACTATATCTCTCGCTCTCCAACTTTCCTCTTTTTCAATCCTTCTCTCTCCTCTCTCTCATTATTTTTCACCTTCTCTCACACTTCACTATTTATTTCCCTCACTCTGTCCCTCATTCTGTTACACCTATCTCTCACTCTCGTTCCTTAGTCTTGTTCTCATTCTATCCCTCTCCATCTAATTTCTCTATTCTTCTCTTTCTACTTCTCTCACTCTCTCTACCTCTATCACTCCTTATCTACAATCCCTCCCACTCCCTCCCTCTCTCTATCGTTCACTCTTTATTCCTTATCTTTCTTGCTCTCACTTCTATAGTACTCTTTTCCATTAGAATCACTCACACACACACACATCCTCTCTCACTCTCTCTCTAAATCTCACTCATCATCATGATATCACTCTCACTCTTAATCTATCCCTTTCCTTTCTCTTTCTTTGTTCCCTCTGTCTCTCTCTCCTTATGTCTCTTTTATTGATTTCTCTTCTCTCTCTCTCCATTCACTCTTTCTCTCCATATGTCCCCCACTCTCTCTCCCTCTCCCTCTCCCTCTCAATTCCCTCCTTTCCTCTCTGTCTCTCTGTCTCTCACCTCTCTCTTTCACACACTCTCTCCCTCTTCCGCTCACCTCCTCCATCCTTTTTATTTTTCCTCCATCGCCTTTCTAATTGACTCTCCCTTCAACTATAACATTTCTCTAATTCTCTCTCACTCTTCCTTTATCCTTTATCTCCCTCTCTCTCTTACTCACTCTCCTCTCCTCACTTCTCTCTCCTCCTCTTCGTCTATCTCAATTCACTTTTCTCTCTCTCCCTCTCCATCTCCCTTTCCTCCTCTCCATCTACCTCTATCTCCCTTTCTCACTCTCTCCATTACGCCCCGCCCTCTATTTCTCTTTCTCACTCGTCTCTCTATTACTCGATCTCCCTTGCTATCTTTTCTCTCTATTTACTCTATCATCTCGACCTCCTACTACCTCAATACTCCATATGTGTCTCCTTCTCTCTAACTCTCACTCACTTTCATTTACTTTTATCTTCTCTCGAGTCTATCTTCTCTCTATATTTCTGTCTTCACCCTTCTTCTTCTCTCCCCAAACAAGCCAATCTTCAATCTCATTCACTCCCTCTCTACTTTCTGCCTTCATTTCATCTTTTATTTTTTTCTTGCTCCTTTCTGTCCTACTCTGCCTCTCTCTGCTCTTCTTTCTATCGCTCACTCTTCCTCACTTCGCATACTCTTTCTCACTCAATCACTTCTCACTCTCCTTCACTCTCCCTCCCTCACACACTCTCTCTCGCTCACTAGCTCTTGATCTCTCCCCTTATATCTATCTTATTGTTTCTTATTTTATTCATGTAACTCACTTTCATCCCCGATCCCTCCCTCTTTCAGTCCCTTACTCATTACATTCTCACTTCTCTCATCTTACTCCCCGGCTCCTCGCTTCTATCAAGAGTCACTCATCTTACCTCCCTCCTTTTGTTTTCTCTATCGCTCTTCATTTCTCGCTCTGTCTTATCTAACTTTCTTATTACTCTTCCTCTCCTTGTTCGCTCGCTCTCATCCTTTCTTCTATCAATCTCTCCTCTCGTCTCTCCCTCCTACTCTCTATCTCAATCTTTTCCACTCTCTCCTCTCCGTCTCCTTCTTTCCTTCTTTCTTCTCACTTAATCTCTCTCAATCTCTCCCTCCTTTCTCAATCTTGCCTACTATTTTTCTCTTTCCTTCTCGCTCGTATCTCTCTTAAATATTTTCTTCTTCTCTCCCTCTCTCCACTCTCTATCTCTTCAATCTCTCTCATTCTTCCTCTATCTCCCACTTCTCACTCTCTCTCTATCCCTGCACACTCTCTCCCTTACTCATACAATCTCTCTCTCTCTCTCCCTTTCTTACTCCCTCCCTTTCTCACTGTCTCACTCTCTACTATGTTTCTTTATCTCGTTTCCTCTAGCCTCTCCCTGCTCTTTCTCTTACTCACTCTTTATCTCTCTATATCCATCACTCTATCCTTTCTCTCCCCCTCCTCTCTCCCTCCCTCCCTCCACATTTTTCTTTCTTTTCTCTCTCTACCTTCTTTTCTCTCTTGCTCCCTTCCACAATCTCTCTATTCTTTCTATGTTTCTATCTCTCTTTCATCACTCTCCTCCTCGCTCCCTCAATTATTTAATTTCACTCACGCGTACTCCCTCACTCGCTCTCTCTCTTTCTCTCTCGCACTCTCTCCCTTTCTCTCCCTCTCTCTCACACTCCCTCCATAACTCTCTCTCTCTCGCTTCCATCTATCATTCTCCTCTCGCTCTCATTCTACTCTTTATAGCTTTACTCAATTTCTTTTCGTACACTCTATTTTCTTTCCCCACTTTCTATCGCAATCGCTCTCTCACTTTATTCTCACCAACATCACTCCTTACTCTTCTCACTTTTCTCTCGTTTCTCTATCTCACCTTTCCTTTCTTCATTCTTTTATGTTTCATCCCACTTTCCGTCTGCTGCCACTCTCTTCTATCACTCTCTCTTATACCCTTTCATTGTTCGATCTCTCTCACTCTCTTGCTCGTCTTTTTCTATCTTCCTCAACTCTCCCTATATCTTTCTCATACTTCTTCAGCTTCCCTTCCTCTATGCTTCTACTATTTTTCCTCTTCTCTACTTTATTCCTCATACTCAAAGTCTTTCTCTAATGTTTCTTCCTCACTCTCTTCCTCTCTCTCACACACACACAATCTCTCTTACCAATAAGAGAGAAAGAGAGATAGTAGGTACGAGTAACAGAGAGAAAAGATGTGGAGAGGAGGGCCAAGGATGATGGGGACAAGATATCGAGATAGTAGGAGGCCGAGGATGATGAGTAAAATGGAGAGAGGGAGAACACTTTAATGAAGAGGGAGGGAGGAAGAGAGGTGAGATCGGCTTCTGAGAGAAAGAGTGAAGAAAGTGATTAGAGCGAGTGATAAAAGAGAGCACAGAACTGTGCGAGAGAGAGAGAAAGAGGGAAAGAAATAAAGAAATAAAGCGGATAAAGCACAAACAGACAGGAGAGAGAGAGAGAGACAAAGAGAGATAGAGGCAGTATGTGAGAGAGATTGAAGAGTGTGAGTGAGAGAGAAGAAAGTGAGAGAGGAGAGAGAAGGACGATATGTGTATGGAAAAGAGCGCGAGGGGAGAGAAGGGGGCAGAGATTGGAGATTTAGTGGTAGCAGGAGGGGGATGAATTGGAAAAGAGAGGGAGAGGAGAGAGGGAGGACGTAGGGAGAGAAGAGAGAGAGAAAGATATAGTGGTAGGGACGGGCGAATAGAGAGAGGGGGATGTAGGGAGAAAGACTGGATGGAAAGAGAGAGAAGAGAGTAGCGAATCAAAAGGGCAACAAGAGAGCATAAGATAGAAAAATAGAATAGAGTGCAAGAAAGAGAGCAATGGAAAAGATACTGCATTGATGATAAAGAGAAAAGAAAAGATGTAGCAAGAGAGTAGAGGATGGAGTGCGAGAGAAGGAGCAAGATTGTAAGAGAGAGCGTGATGTAGATCGAAGAAATGAGCTTGGCAGCAAGACCGGAAAGATAAGGAGAGAGAAGGGGTGAGCACATAAAGGAGACTTAGAGAGGACAAGAGAAGGAGAGTGGGAAAGAAAGAGATCTTATAAAAAGGCAGGAAATGAGTGCGAGAGAGACAAGAGGATAAAAGATGGAATGAGAGAGAGAGGCAAAGATGGGGAAAATGATATTAGGAGACAGGGAAGGAGAGAGAGTGAGAGGGAGTGAACGAGGGTGGACAAAGAAGAGAGATACAGAAAGCAGGAATCAGAGAGTAAAGGACCGAAGTGGTAAGATAGATATATAAAGAGAGAAAGGAGAAAGAGTCAGAAGACAAAAAGGAGGCAGAGAAGGAAAGAGAGGAGAGATAGGGTCGAGAGCAAAGGAGGAAAGCATTGAAGAGGAAGGAGGAACAGAGAGAGAAAGTGGGAGAATGGGTGAAACAATTGTGAGAAAGAAGAGAGGGGATCGAGAGAGGCAAACTGAGAGAAAAGTGTGTGTGCGAGATAGGAGAAAGAAAGGGAGAGAGAAGAAGGAGTGATCCAGGAGAGATCATAAGCGAGAAGAGAAAGTGTATGAAAAAGAATCGAGTGAGAGAGAGATAAACTCTGGGAGAGAGAAATTTAAGAGTGAGTGATCAGTATAGAGAGAGATAGCCGAGAGAAATGAGGAAAAGGATGAGGAAAAAGCGCGATACAAGGTGAGTCAGAGGAAGAGAGGGGAAGGAGAGCGACAAATGGGCGAGAGAGACAGATCTCAGAGATAGCAAGAATAATTAAGAAGGAGAGAGAGAGGAGCGGGGGAGGGGAGGGAGATGGGGGTGGGTGAAGAAGAGATGAGAGACAGAGAGACAAAATATTTAAAAGGTGTTCCGAGAGGGAGAGGGAGAGAGAGTGGTGGATATGAGAGAGAGATAGACTGAAAGAGAGTGAGAGAGAAAAGAAAACGTGTAATAAAAGAGACATAAGGAGAGAGAAGAAACAAAGAAAAGAGAAAGGAGGGACGGATTAAGAGGAGAGTAATATCAAGATGATGATGAACTGAGAGGAGGAAGCAGGTGTGTGTGAGTGAATGGCAAGGAAAGAGAGCACATATGAGAGCAAGAAAGATAAGGAATAAAGTGTGGATAATAGAGAGGGAGAGGAGCGAGAGAGATTAAAGAGAGGAGACCGAGGTAAGAGAGGGTGGTAGAAGTATCGAGAGAATAATGGATAAATTTAGATGCCAAAGAGATGTAATGAGAATAAGAGTAAGGAAGGAGAGTAGAGATAAGCGACGGAGGGAGAGAGGAGAGGGAAATGAGAGTGAAATTGAGAGGAAGCAGAAATAACGTAGAGATAAGAGAGTAAGGATCAAAGATAAAGTTTGAGAGCGAGAGATACAGCAGGTTTCGAGGGAAAGAGAAGAAAAGGATTGAGCAAAGAGAAAAGAGAGAGTACCGAAGAGAGAGAAAGAGGGAGAAGAGCAAGAGTGTGAAAAAGAAAGATAGAATAGACAGTGATCGAGAGAGATAGATAAAGGGAGTGAGAGAGATTAAAGAATAAAAAGATTTAGAGAGAAATCGCTAAAGACGAACAGAGAAAGAAAGAGATTTAGAGAAAAATATAGACAGAGAGGGTTAGTGAGAGGGACAAGGAAGAAGAGCAAGAGAATGAGTGAGTAATAAGATGGAGAGAGAGGAGATTGAAATGGCCGAGTTGACGATAGAATTCAAGGGAGGAGCGAGAGTTCTCGTGTAAGAGAAAGCCGAGAGAGATCGAAATGCTGAGGTAGAGGGATAGAGTGGATGGGAGAGAGTGAGACAGAAGAAGAGAGAGGGGAGAGAGAAAGAGAGATAAGGAGGGAAGGAGGAATGTGAGGAGGGCAGAGAGAGTGAAAGCGAGAGACGGATACAGAATGATATAAGAAGATAAAGAAGGAGATGAGGGGAGCGAGATAAAGAGTGAGTAAAGGAGAGAAAAGAGTGAGAGAAAAGGGAATGAGGGGAAGGAGAGAGAGAGAAGAGAGACCAATCGAGAAAGAGGGAAGGAAGGAGAGAGATAGTGTGAGGATGGAGGGAAAAATAGAGCGAGTAAAGAAAGGAAGAGAGAGCAACGAAGACATAGCAAGAGATAGACGGAGAGAGACAGAGCAAGAGAGAGCAAGTAAGTGATAACAGAGATGAATCGAGGGTGAGAGAGGACAAAGAGGAAGAGGGGAGTGAATTAAGGAAAGAGAGAGGGAGGGAAGGAGTGAGAGGGGTCAAGAGAAAGGGTGGGAGGGAGAGTGAGAGACAGAGGGACTCAAAGAAGATAGAGCAACATATAGCGAGTGAGAGGTCGAGATATGCAGAGAGAGGGAGGGTAAGAGGGAGACTGAGAGAGTGAATTAATGAAAAAGGCAGTGAGTAAGAGTAATCAAAGAGAGAGAAGAGAGGAAGATAGAAAAGAGAGCAAGAGAGACACTAATAAAAGAGAGCAAGAGGAAGAGGGGGCAAAAGAGAGTAAAGAAACAATAGAGAGATGAAATAGAGAAGGAGAGAGAGAGAGCAAGAGATGGAGAAGATAGGGATCAAGAGTGAGTCTGGAGGGAGAGAGAGATGGAAGAAATAGAAAGAGAAAAGAGACTGAGGGAAGAAGATAAAAAAGATAATGAGTGAAAGGTAAAGAGAGGGAGTTATAGAGGGAGATATGGAGAGAGAGGATGGGAGAGAGGAAGACAAAAAATAAAGAGTGAGTGAGCGTGGGAGTGAGAGAGAAAGATATATAAAGTGAGAGATGAGAGTGAGAAGAAGAGTAAGGTAAAGAGAGTGAGATATATGAAGAGAGAAGTAGAGAGAGAGGGATGAAGTGAAAGAGGGAAGGGAAGAGAGGAAGGTATGTGTGAGAGAAGGTGAGAAATAATGAGAGAGAAAGATAGATAGAGTTGAGCTTGGGATTCGAAGATAGAAGTAGGGAGAGAGAGTGAGCGAGAGAGATTTAGGGATATAAAATGGCAGAGAGAGAATAAAAGGCAACAAAAGAGAGAGAAAAGACCGAGAAAAAGATAATAAAGAGTGAGAGAAAGAGCATGAGTTATGAGAAGGAAAAAGGAGATTATAACATGTAGAGTAAATGGTAAAATAAGAGAGAGAAAAATACGAAAAAAGAGAGAGATATAATACAACATTGTATGAGAGAGAGCATGAGTGCTAAAGAGAAAGAAGAGATATCGAAAGAAAAAGAGTGAAAGGGGAACAGGAGAAAGGTGTTGTGAGAAAGTGATAGTAATGAAGGGTTAGATTGAGAGAGAGCAAGAGAATAGATGCATAAATTGGTAGATAGAGAAAAAGATAGAGATAGGAGCATGAGATTGAACGGAAGAGAGAGAAAAAATAAGAAAAAAAAATGGAGAGTGGGGGAAAGAGAGTGAGAGAGATCGAGAAAGAGAGCTTAAGAGATTAAGATAGGGAAAGCGTGAGAATGTATGCTTTTGAGAGAAATAGAGAGAGTGTGAGGATGAAGTGTGACAATGAAATCACAGAGAGAGATGTAAATAGGAGAAAGGGAGGAAGAAAGAACGTGAGAGAGAAAGGTGAGGAGGAGAACGCAAGAGTGAGAGCAAAATTGAAGAGAAAGAGAAGAGAAAAATAGAGAGAAGAGAGATAGAGGGAGGTAGAGTGAGAGAGAAGAGGGACTCAATATCGAACAACATAGTGAGAGATGGAGAAATGAAGATGTTGAGGGAGATATGTTGAGACAGGGAGGGTAAGAGGGAGAAAAAGTGTGAAGTAACGAAAGAGGGAGAAAGTGAGGGTTAGTTGGAGTGAAAAAGTGGGTAAATAGATAAGGAGAGTGATAATAAGAAGTTTAAGAGTGTGTGTGTGTGATAGAAGGAGAGCAATAGAGAAATAAAAGTGATAAAACATAGAGAAAAGAGGAGAAGGAGAGAGTGAGAAATGAGAGGAGGAGTGTTAGAGATTTAAGAGATGGGAAGCGAGAGAGGTGTTGGTAGTATGAAAGAAGAGAGTGTGAGGGAAGATATAGAAAGTGAGTAAGAAGAGGAAAAGCGCGGGTAGAACATGATATTGAAAGAAAAATAAGAGGAAGTGATTGGATATAGAAACAGAGTAAGAGAGAGGAACAGCAGGGGTGGAACATAATATTTAAAGAGGGTGCGGGTGTGAAGAGGAGAGAGGGGATTGAGTGTGCGTGTAAGAGAGAGCGAGCGAGAGAGGAAGGGAGGCAAGGAAGCAATGGAGAGGGGGGAGAGAGGGTGATAAAGATTGAAAGGAGAGAATAGAGAGTAAATGAGTAGAAAGAGAGGAATATGGAGTGAGAATAAGATGGGAGGAGGGAGAAAGAGTGATAGTGAAATGGAGTAGAGAGCGAGAAAGTGTTAAAGAGAAATAAAGAAAGAGTGAGGGAAGAGAGAGCACGAGAGAGGGAGAGAATGAGCGATTAAGAAAGGGAGAAAGATAGAGAGAAAAGGAGAGTGAAGAAAGGGAAGGATGTAGGGTGTGAATGAGGGAGGAAGAGTGAAAGAGAGGTAGTGATGGATAAAAAGTGTCAAAAGAGAGAGTGAGATAGAAGAGAGAGTGAGAGGGAGATAGAGAGATAAAGAGATATCTAATGGAGAGTGTGAGAGAAAGAGAAGGATGAGTGAGAAAGAGAGAAAGATGGACTGAGTGAGATGGATTAAAGTTGTGAGTAGTAGAGAGAAAGGAAAAGGAAATAGAGAGAGAAGAGGGACTGGGGAAGATTGGTGAACAGAGAGTAAGAGGTAAAGAGATAGGTGAATGTAAGAAAGGCAAGAGAGAGAGAGAGAGAGGAGGCGGAGGGGACCGAGAAAGAGATGGGGATGGAGAGGAGGGAGGGAGGAAGAAATGAAGGGAGAGAGGGAGAGAAGAGAGTAAAAGAGACAATGGGAGATCACTTCTCTTCCTCTTTCACTTTCTTCTCTCCCTCTCTCCCTTCATTTCTTCCTCCCTCCCTCCCTCTCTTTCCCCATCTCTCTCTGTCTCGCTCTCCGCCTCCCTCTCTCTCCATCTCTCTCTCTCTCTCTCTCTCTCATTCTCTTGTTCTCCCACCTTCTCTCTCTTTCTCGCATTCTCTTGTTCTCCCACCTTCTCTCTTTTTCTCACTCTATCTTCCCTCATTCTCCTTCTCTCACTATATCTCTCTCGCTCTCACTTCCCACTTAGCTCCCTTCCTCTCTTTTTCATTCTGATTGTTTGTTCTCTCTTTATTTCTTTCTTATTGCTGACACTTCTCTAACGCTTTCTCTTATGTTTCTCTCCCTCTTCCTCACACAAAAACACAATCTCTCTCTTTGCTCAATCTTTCATTCTCCTATCCCTCACATGTACTGTATTATCTCTCTCAATCCCTCTCTCATCTCTCTCATTCATTCTCACATTCTCTCACATTTTTCTCTCTTTTTCTCTCCCTCTCTCCCTCTCTCCCTCTCTCCCTCCCTCTCTTTGTCTGCTCTATCTCTCATTCTTTTTTCCATACTCTTTTTCTCACTATCTTCCATATATTGCTCTTGATCCATCCCTCACTCTCTCATTCATTCTTTCACTCCCTATCTATCTCTTCTCTTTTTCCCTCCCTCACTCACACTCTCTCTCTCTCCCTTCTCACCCTCCTAAAATATTTTTTCTCACTTGACCCTCTCTCTATTTCCCTTTTTTATATCCTTTTCTCTCCCTCACTCTCTTTAACTATTTCTCTACAGATCACTTCCATGCTCTCACGGTTGCTCGCTTTATCGCTCTCACTCTCTCCCTCTATCATTCTCACTCCCTCATTTGTGTCCTTTCTAGGCCTGCCTTATGTAGCTCACTCTTCTCTCTCCATCTCACACACACTCTCACTCTTAATCTTTCCCCTCACATCCTCTTTAGCTCCATTTCTTGCTCTCTATCTCACTCTCTCTTGCTACAATATTTTTCTTGCTATACTCTTCTCTCCCTCACTCTCTCTTGTTCTCACCCCCTTCTCTCTCCATCTCTCCCCCACATACTTAATCTTAATCTTCCTACAACCTCTATTCTCACTCTCACCCTTTCAGTCTCTCTCATTTTTTGTTTCCTACTCTCTCTTTAAACCCTCTCGCTTCCTCCTATTTCTTATTCTCCCTCACTAACTCCATCTCTCTCACTCTCTATTCCACCTCCCTTTATCTCTCTCTCTCTCTGTCTCCTATCTCTTCTATCTCTCACTTCTAACCCTGCCATTAACCCTCACTACCTCTCTCTCACTCTCCCTCCCTGTTTCACTCCCTTAATCCCTCTCACTACCACCATAATTATCTCTCTCTTTCTTGCTCCCTCTCTCGGTCGCTCTCTCCCTCCCTCTCTCACGCTCTCTATTCCCTCACACTCTCTTCTTTCTATTTCTCTATTACACTCTCTCCCTTTCTAGCTTCCTCTTTCTCTCTTTTCAGTTTAACTCACTCTTACAACCTCTCTCCCTCTCTCTTTCTCACTCTATATTCACTCTCTCTCACCCATTCTCACTTGTGTTGCTCTCTCTTCTCTCTCTCCTCTCAATCATTTTCTCTCGCTCTCCCCCTTTCTCTTGCTTCCTTCCGTAGGTCCCTCTCCCTCCCTCTCTCAGTCTCTCTTTCGCTCTCTCAAATACTCTATCACCCCCCTCAAACTCTTCTGGTTCACTCTCGCTCTCTCCCACAAAATCTCATTCTCTACACTGTCTCTCACTCTCGTTCAATCTCTTTATATCTTCCCTCACTCTGTCTTCTCACTCACTCTCACTTGCTCTCTAACTCCCACTCTTCAGTCTCTCACTCCCTTCCTCCTCTCTCTCTTTCTCTCTCACACACTCTCTCTTCCTCTCTTTTATCACTCACTCCTATCTCTTCAGCCATTTTTCTCGAGAACCATCGCTCAGTCTCCTCCTCTCACCCAATCTCTATCTTCTCCCACTCTCCGATCTTTTGATTTATCTTTCATGAGTCTCTCTTCTCTCTCTATTTTCTCTCTTCTCTCTCTATTTCTGTCTCACTCTCTCTCCCTTTCTCCCTCCACCTCTCTCTTCAATTCTTATCACTCCCTCTATCACTCGTTTCTAGTTGACTCCATCTCTTGCTCACTCTCTCAGTCTCTATCTCATCTCTCTTTATTGTTTGCTTGCTCTCTCTTGCCCTTTCTTATCCTCTCTCTTGTTCATTCGTCTATAACCCTCAATTCTCTCTCTTTACTCATTTTTTCTCTCCCTCAATAACTCACTCTCTCTCTTATTCTCTTTCTGTCCCTCTCTCTCTTAGTTGCTCTCACATCTCACTCTCGCCCCTTATCTCCATCTCATTATTTATTACTTTCTCTCACACATCTCTCCTTTTTTATCCCTCCCACTTTTACACCCTCCCTTCTCTTTCTCCCTTTCTCCTTAACTTCATCTTCTCTCTCTCTCCTCTTGTGCTCACTCACTCAGTCTCCCTCCCTATCTTTTACTTTCTCCATTGCTCTCTCTCATTCCTTCTCTCTTGCTCACTCATCTCTCACTTTCTCTTTTCTCTATTTCTCTCTCACTATCCCATACCCTTTCTCTCTCTCTCTCTCTTCCTCTCACTTTTCTCCCCTCACTCTCTCTATCTTAATCTCACTCCCTCACTCCCTCTCCCTCTCCATCTCCCTGTATCCTTTTTTCATTCGCACTCATACTCTTAATCTCATTCCCAATCTTCAAATTATCCACTATCTTTTTCTCTCTCACTTCCTCTTTCTCCCTCTTAAATCTTTCTTGCTCTCTCTTCCTCCCTCACTTCCTCTCTCTCCTATATCTCTCTCCCTCTTTCTCACTCTCTCTTTCTCACTCTCTTTTTGTCTTATTATGCCTCTCACTCTTATTCTATTTCTCTCTCTCACTCTCTTGTGCTCTCTTGCTATCTTTCACTCTATTTCCTCTTGCCTTCTATCTCTCTCTTTTTCACTATCTCCCTTTATCACAATGTCTCTAACTCTATATTCTCTTTTTCTATCTCACTCTCATCTTCTTGTTGTGAGAGATAATGAGCGAGGGACCAAGAGAGATATATAGGGGTAGAGGGAAAGATTAAGAACAAGAGAAAGGAGAAGAGAGTGAGAGATACAGGTGAGACAGAGAGTGGGAGAGAGTTAAAGAAGGAAAGAGGAAAGGAAGGAGGAAGGGAGGGATAATGAAGGAGAAAGTGAGAAATAATGATAGAAAGAAGAGCGAGGGATTGAGAGAGACAGCCTGAGGGAATGATAGATGTAGCAAGAGAGAGTTAGGGGGAAAGAGAAAAAAGTGAGAAATAGCAAGTACGAAAGAGAGAGTGAGGGAGTAAGAGCGAGAGTGAAATTGAAGAGATTGAGGGAGCCAGGACGGGAGAGAGAGACAAAAAAGAGATAAATAAAGAAAGAATAGAGAGTGAGGTAAAGAGGGCAAGTGAGAGGGAGATAAAGAGAGAAATAGGGAGGGAGTAAGAGAGGGAAAGTAATATACAAAAAGAGAGAAGAGGGGGTGAGAAGGAAAGAGATATAAAATGAGAGGAAGGTATAGAGTGATTGAGTGATGGATATAGAGAGATAAATAGAGAGAGAAGAGAGTAAGTGTGAGCAAGAGAATGAGAGAGAGTGAGAAAAATAATAGAGTGGGAGACATAATGAGAAAAGGAGAGAGGAAGAAAGAGAGAGATAGGGGCAAGAATAAAGAAAGAGAAAATATAGGAAGAGAGAAAAACATATTAGAGAGTAAGAGAAAGAGTGAGAAAGAGAGAGATAGAGGGCAAGAGTAAGGAAGAGAGTGAGAACGAGGGAGATAGAGGGAGAGAATAAGAGATTAAAGAGGGAGGTGAGAGAGGGAGAGAGAGCATGAAATATTTAAAAGGGAGAGAGAGGAAGCGGGAGAGGAAATGTTAATGAGCAAGATGGAGATAGGGAGAGACATTAAGAGAATGAATGAGAAAGGGAGATGGAGAGAGGGAGAGAGAGAGGGAGAGTATTAAGATAGAGAGAGTCGGAGGGTGAGAAGTGGGAGGGAGAGAGGGAGAGTGAATGGGAAATAGGGAGAAAAGAAAATTAGAAATGAGAGAGGGAAAGAGAGAGCAATTGAGAAAATGAGAGGGAGGGAGGGAGATTGAGTGAGTGTGTGGAAGAGGAGAGAGATAGCGACAAAGGGAGAAAGATAGGAGATGAGGGAGTTAAAGAGGGAGGGATTCAGATAGGGAGGGAGAGTAAGAGAATGAGTGAAGGAGAGATGGAGAGAGACAAAGAGAGAGTAAGAGAGGGAGAAAGTGGGAGAGAGAATGAGAAAGAAAGAGTGAGAGGCATGGCAGTGGAGGAAGAAAATGAGTGAGAAAGGAAGAGAGAGAGAGAGCGAGAGAAAGGGAGAGAGAGAAAAATAGAGAAAGTTGAAAGGGAGAGGAGAGAGAGCAATATAGAGGGAATGAGAGAGCGATGGAAAAAATAATGAGGGAGGGAGATTGACTGAGCAATTGCAAGAGGAGAGAGAAGAGAGAGTAAGGAGAAAGGGAGAAAGAGTCGTAAGGAGGGATTGAAAGAGGGAGGACAAAAGAGGAGAGAGAGGTTTGCGAAAAAAAATAAAAATGAGATAGAGATAACGTGCGAGAGTGAGATGTGAGAGCAATTGAGAGAGAGAGAGAGTGGGGGATAGAGGAGAGAAAGTGTAAGCAAAAAAAGAGAAGGGAGGGATATAGATGAAAGAACAAGAGAGAGAAACATAGAGGGGCAATAGCGAGAAAAGTATCAACAAAGAGAGATAAAATAGATAGTGAGAGAGAGAGAGAGCGAGAGTGGGAGTGAAGATAGGGATGAAGTGTGAGCAGGATTGAGAGAGGGAGAGAGGAAGGTATGGAAGAAATAGAGACTGAGAAGAGACTCAGGGAAGAAAGAACAAAAGAGATAGAGAGTGTGGAGATAGCGATAAAAAGTCGGAGAGAGAATGGAGAGTGTGAAAGAGATAAAGAGAGGGATTAGGAGTGAGAGTGAAGAGGAACAGAGAGAGTGGGTGAAGAGAGAAAGAGAAAAGAGTAAGAGAGAGAATGATAGATAGAGTAAGAATGAGTGGGAGAGAGGGTGCAAGAGAGAAAGAGAGAGAAGCGAGTGAGAGAGTAAGAGTGAGTAAAATTAAAGAGAATAAAGGAGCAGGGAGGGGAGAGAGTGACAAAGCTAAAGAGAAATAGATAAAGAATAGAGAGAGGAATAAGAAGGGAGGGCAAGAGAGAGGGATCTAGAGACAGAAAAAGAGAGCAAAATAAGGGGGGAGGGAGGGAGGAATGGAATGAGAGAAAGTAATAAACAATGATAGAGAAGAGGGGGTGCTAGAGAAGAAAGAAAGAATGAGAGGAATTGAGAGACAATTAGATTGATGGACAGAGAGATCAAGAGTCTGTAAAGAGAGAAAAGAGAGCAAGAGAGAGCCGGCGAGTGAGAGAAAGAAACATAATAGGGAATGAGACATAGTGAGAAAGGGAGGGAGTGAGAAAGAGAGAGATAGAAGAAAGAGTAAAGGAGAGAGTGAGAAAGGAGGAGATAGAGGGAGGGGTGAGAGATTGATGAGAGAGAGGACGTGAGAGAGAGAGAGATTTAAGAGAGAGATATGAAGCGAGAGAGGAAGAGAGAGCAAAAGATAGTGAGCAAAATTCAGATTGGGAGGGAGATTAGAAGAATGAGTGATAAGGAAAGCAATAATGGAGATGTAGGAGGTGAGAGGGAGAGAGCGGGAGGGAGATTGAAATGGGGGGAGTGGGCGGGAGGGAAGCAGGAGGGAGAGAATGAGACAGAGAATGGGAGAGAATGAGAGAGAGAAATAGAGAAAGTGAGAGAAGGGGGAACAAGGCAGAGGAAATAAAAGTGATACAAAAAATAAGTGGGAGGGAGAGGGAGTGAATGAGTAAGTACAACAAGAGCAAGAGGGAGGAGTTAGATAGGGAGAGAGCAAGAAAGAGATGAAAGTGGGATTCAAAGAGGGAGGGATTGAGGAGGAAAGAGTGATCTATGAGAGAAAATTAAAAATAATGAGATGAATATGAGGGGAGAGAGCAATATCTGAGAGAAATTGAGAGAGTCTGAGGGATGGAGAGTGAGAGCGAGTGAAAGATAGGGAGAGAAAGAGTGACTAAAAAGAGAGAAGAGAGGGTGATAGAAGAAATAATAAGAGAGAGACAGAGAGGGAGCAAAAGAAAGCATGAAAATAATAAAGAGAGATGAAATAGAAGTGAGAGAGAGAGCAAACGAGGGAAGAAGATACAGACAAGCGGGAGGGAGAGAGGAGAGAGCGTGAGATAGAATTAAAGATAGAAAAGATACTTAGGGAAGATAGAGTTGAGTGTGAGGTATAGAGGGGGAGATATCGAGGGGATATGGAGATAGATGGAGGTTGAGAGGGCAAAAGAGTGAGAGACTGAAATAATGAAAGAGGGAGAGAGGGAGGACAAAGAGAGTGAGAGATCGTTGGAGAGAATGAGCAAGTAAAGTGATAAGAGAGTAATAAAGGAGAGCAAGAGTGTGTGAGATAGATATAAAGAGAGATAAATAGAGAAAAAGAAAGTGATAAAGCATAAATTGAGAGAAGTGCGAGAGAGGGAGAGAGTGAGAAAGAGAGATAGTGGGAGGGAGCAGAGAGATTGAAAAGAGTAAGAGTGAGAGAGGAAGAGAGGACGAGGGAGAAGAGAGAGTGATGGAAGATATAAAGAGAAAGTGAGAGTGAGGGAGAGACAGGGTAGAGAATGAGATTTAGTGGGAGAGAGAAAGGGATGAGTTGGAAGAGAGTGAGCGAGAGAGAGTGAGAGTGTGTGAAAGAAGGGAGGGTGAGAGAGGGAGAGGGAGAGGGAGGGGGAAGGGAAGGAACCAAGAGAGAGGGAGAGAAAGAGAGAGAAAGATTAAGTGGAGAGAGAGTAAGTGAGAGAGAGCGAACATGGAGAGAGAAAGAGAAAGAGTGAGGGAGCAGAAGTGAGAGTGAAACTGAAGAGAGAGGAAGTGAGAGCGAGAAAGAGAGAATGTGTGAGAGAGAAATGGAATGAAGAGAAAGAGTGACAGTAAAGAGAGTGTGAAAGTGGGAGAGAGTGAGCGAGAGAGGGAGCTAATGTGAGGGAGATAAGGGGAGTGAGAGAAATAGAGGAGTAAAGGGAATGAAAGAAGGGGGAGAGCAAGAGAAAGGCAGTGAGGGATAAAGGGATCATTAAAAGAGAGGCAGAAGAGAGAGCAAGAGAGAGAGAGAGATAAGATGAGATGGAATAGAGAGTGAGAGAGATAGGGAGAGAGTAAGTGAGAAAGATATATAGAAGTAGGTAGTGAGAGGGTTTAAAAAGAGTGCAAGAAAGAGAAAGGAAGAGAAAGTGAAAGGGAGAGAGAGAGATAGAAGAGAGACTGAGGCTTCTCTCGCATTCTCTCCTCTCAGTTTATTTATTTCTAACTAATTTATTTTTGCCTCTCTCTCCTTCAATCTCATGCTCCTATCTCTATCTCTTTCTATATCTACCAATTTATCTATCATTTCTCTCGTTCTCTCTCAATCTAACTCTTCCTTACTATCACTTTTTCACAAAACCTCTCTCCTGCTCCCCATTCTCTCTTTTTCTTTCGTTCTATCTTCTTTCTCTTTAGCACCCATGCTTTCTCTTACACTATGTATCTTTCTCGGTCATTTGTTCTCTCTTATGTTGCCATTATTCTCCTTTTTTTCTCACTCTATCCCTCACATCTCATAATCTCTCCCTCTTTTCCTTCTCACAACTCATGCTCTCTCTCTCACTCTGCATTATATATCTTTTTCTTAATCTTTTTCTCTCTCTTTTGTTGCCTTTTATTCTCTTTTTCTCCCACTCTATCCCTCAATATCTCTTGCTCTTTCACTCCCCATCTTACTCTTTTTGAATCCCAATCGCAAATCTCTCTATCTTTCTCTCTCTACCTCTTCTCTCTTATTATTTCTCACCTTCTCTCACACATCTCTTCCTCTCTTACCTCCTCTTCTACTCTCTCCCTTCCTCTCTCCTCTCTCCATATATCTCACACTCTTCACATTACTCTTCTTCTCTTTCTCTCTCTCTCACTTTCTTTATATATCTTTCCCTCGCACTCCCACACTCACACTCTTACTCTTTATCCTCTATCTCCCGCTCTCCCTCCCTCTCTCTCCATATCTCCCTCTATAACTCCCTACCTTTCACTCATTATCTCTTGCTCTATCTTCTCTGAGTCTCTCTTCTCTTTCTATTTCTACCTTACCCTCTCTCCCTCCCACTCAATCTTCAATCCCTCTCACTCCTTTCCTCGCTCTCTCTCTCCTTCTAATTCATCCCTCTCGTGATCTTTGTCACTCTCTCACCCTTAATATCATCTCTCTTTATCATTGCTTGCTCTCTCTTGCTCTCTCTCTCTCTCTGTCCATCTCTTGCTATATCTTCAATTGCTCTCTCTTCCCTTTCTTTAATCGCTCTTTTGTCCCTCCATTCCTTAACCTCTCTCTCACTCTCCTTCCTTCCCTCTCTTTCTCAATTGGTCTCTCTTCTCTCTCTCTCTCTCTCCCTCCAATAATTCACTTTTTTCTCCCCCCTTTACTCAACTTTATCTCACTCCATTCATGTCCTTCTTTATCTTCTATATCTTTCTATCTCTATCTCTCGCTCTCACTCTCTTTCACCCTCTCTCACTTCTTCCTTCCCTCCTTATGTCTCTTTCTCTCTCTCCCCTCTCTTTTTCACACACTCTAACTCTCTCTCTTCACTCTATCCCTCTACCTTTGCCTTTCAATCTCTCTCTCTCTCTCGATCTATCTCTCACTCATTCTCTTGCTTTCCTTCCCTCTATCCCTCTCACTAACCCTTTCTTTCAATAATTTTCTCAATCTCTTTTCTCTCTCTATTTGTCTATAGCAATTTCTCTCTCAATCTTTTACTCTTCAATCTTTCTCACGCCTTCTCTCTATCTCTCTGTCACACTCTACCTCTCTCTCACTCACTCTCTATTCTCTCTCTTTATCACTCTCTTGCTCTTCTCTCTCTTTCTCTCTCTTCAGTCACTCTCTCTTCTCTTTTTGCTCAAGCCTTTTCTTCTCTATCCCTCAAACACACTATATCTCTCGCTCTCCAACTTTCCTCTTTTTCAATCCTTCTCTCTACTCTCTCATTATTTCTCACATTCTCTCACACTTCACTCTCTCTTTCCCTCTCTCCATCCCTCTCTTTGTTACCCCTACCTCTCACTATCGTTCCGTACTCTTATTCTCATTCTATCCCTCTCCACCCAGATTTCTCTATTCTTCTCTTTCTACTTCTCTCACTCTCTCTACCTTTATCACTCCCTATCTTCAATCTCTCTCACTCCCTCCCTCTCTCTATCGTTCACTCTTTATTCCTTATCTTTCTTGCTCTCACTTCTATAGTACTCTTTTCCATTACAATCACTCACACACACACACATCCTCTCTCACTCTCTCTCTCAATCTCACTCATCATCATGATACCACTCTCACTCTTAATCCATCCCTCTCTTTTCTCTTCTTTGTTCCTCTCTCTCTCCTAATATCTCTTTTATTGATTCTCTTCTCTCTCTCTCTCTCCATTCACTCTTTCTCTCCAGATGTCCCCCACTCTCTCTCCCTCTGCCTCTCCCTCTCAATTCCCTCCTTTCCTCTCTGTCTCTCTATCTCTCACCTCTCTCTCACCTCTCTCTTTCACACACTCTCTCTCCCTCCCTCTCACTCTCTCCGTCTCCCACTCTCTCCCTCCCTCTCACTCTCTCGCTCTCCCACTCTATTCCATCCATTCCTCTCTGTCTCTCTGTCTCTCACCCCTCTCTTTACACACTCTCACCCTCCCTCCCTCTCACTCTCCACCTCTCTCTCTTAATCTTTCTTGCTCTCTTTTAAGATCTCTCTCTCTCACTCATTCTCTAGCTCTCTATCCCTCTCTCACTCTGGCTCACCTTGTCTTACTATTTTTCCTCACTCTCTTTTCCCTCTATTTCTATCTAACTAGCTCTCTCTTTGTCTATATCCCTCACTCTTAAATTTCTCTCTCCCTCGCTCTATCTCTCTCTCTCAGTCTATATTTTCTCTTCTCTCTGATGATCTCTCCTCATTCACTATCTCTTCTCTCTTTCTTTATCCCTATCTCTCACACACACATTCTCTCTCTAAGTTTTGCCTCTCTCGATCCCCCTCTCTTCTTTCTCTCATTACTTCACCCTTTATCTCTCTTTCTCTCTCCCTTCCTCCTTCCCTCTTTAATTCTCTCCCTCCCTTTGTCTCAACCTTATCTCTCACTCTCTTTTCCTTACTCTACCTCCCTTCGTCTCAACCCTTTCTCCTTCTCTCCCTATATATCTATCTTACCACCTTACTTAATATCTCTCTAATTCTCTAGTTTCCTATCTCTCTCTTCTTTGTTTGCCTCCCTTCCTCCCTCACACTCTCTTCCCACTCTCCTAATATCTCATTTTCTCTTTTTTGCCTCTCTCTCATTCCAACTTTTATACCCTCTTCTCTCTCACACACTTTTTTCCTCTTCCTCTACAGATCTCTTTCATTCTCCCACTCTCCTTCTCTTTATCACTCTCTCTCTGCCCCTTTTTTCTCACTCCCTGATTCTTGCCCTCTCCAGTTCTCCCTTATGTAGCTCGCCGATCTCTCTCCTTATCCTCACACTCTCTCTCGAGCACTCACACACACTCATACACTCTCTCATTCTCTCCCTTTCAATCTCCCTTCCTCAAACCCTCTTAAGCTCCTTTTTTAGATCTCTATCTCGCTCTCTCTTACACTCCTACTCCTCTCGCACTCCTGCTCCTTCTCTCGCAGTCATGCTCTCTATCCATTGTTGCATCTTTTTCCATTCTCTTTATCCCCATCCCTATTATTCTTTTTCCCTTGCTCTCTCTTTCTTGCACTCTATTCCCTTCTTCTATCTTATGCCTCTTTTGCCCTTTTCATTGTTGCCCTATCTTCTCTCTTTCATCTCAATCTTTCTCTCCCTCTATGCCCCGCTCTCTATTGTTTCCATCCCTACCACTGTCTCTTTCTCTCTCTTCTCTCCCTCCCTCCGTCCATTACTTCCTCCATCCCTCTCTCTATCTCCCTCTTGCTCTCTCTTTCTTTCTCTCTTAGACTCTATCCCGCTCTCCTTCTCACTCTCTTCCACTAATCTCATTCTCTACCCCCTTTCTCCCTCACTCTCACTTTCTCTCTATATCTTCCATCTCTCTCTTCTCTCTCACCCTTTCTTCCTCTTTCACTCCCACACTCTTCGATCTCTCTCACTGCCTCACTCTATCTCTCTTTCTCAAGCTCTCTCTCTTTTGCTATTTTCTCTTTTTATTCTTTATCACTATTTTTTCTTTAATTCTCTCTCTCTCTCACTCTCTCTCTCTCTCTATCTCTCTCACCCACACACACTTACTCTCTTTTATCACTCGCTCTTATCACTTTACTCACTCTTTCTCTCCAACAATCTCACAATCTCTTCCTCCCTCCCTCTCTCCCTCCCTCTCTCGCTCATTCATTAATTTAGTCTTCCTCTCTGTCATCCTTGACCTTCTTGCTATCTAAAAATACCGTCTATATCTCCCTCTCTCAACCTCTCACTCACTATCTTTTACTCTATCTTCCCCGAGCCTATCTTCTCTCTATATTTCTGTCTTTCCCTCTCTCATTCACTCCCTCCTGTTCACTCTTCAATCTCTATCTTCACTCCTTCTCTCCTCTCTCTATCTCTCTCACTCTATTTAATCTCTCTTCCTCTCCCTCTCTGTCTCTCTCTTGCTCTTTCTTCTTTCTCACACACTTCTCTCTGTTTGCTTACCCTTTCTCTCCCTCAATCACTCACTCTCTATCTCACTGTTCCTCCCTCACACTCTCTCTTTTAGTTTCTCTCACATCTTACTCTCTCCCCTCATATCCATCTTATTATTTCTTATTTACTCTTATTACTTTTAATAATTACTTTACTTCCCCGGCAACGGCGCCAAAAACTTGACCACCTTGGAGGAGAGCAGGGCAGAAAGTGAAGCGTGTATATGTTGGTTAAGTTTTTATAAATGTTATAATTTTTTTTCAAAGTAAAATAGCAATTATGCTCCCTCCCCTTTTATCAACACAAGTATATGTATCGTTCAAGTAATAAAGGGCTCTAATGGAGTCCTAGATATCGATCCCACAGGGAAGTTAGAGACTTAAGGACTAATTTCAGCAAATGCAATTACTAATCTTGTATACGGAAATAATGAACACTTATACTAAACTCTATTTATTAAAGATTAAATAAAAGATTATAATTTTGAAAAGTATCTTTCTCCTTGTTAAGAGATTTAAGTGAATAAATAATTAAATTAGTTAGAATTATATTGTGCCAAATAGGAGCATTCCTATTCTTTACCCTTTGGTCCAGGTGCAAAGAACATTGACTAGTCCTATGTTTGGTTACTAAATCTGCGGCTAAGCTGGGAGGATACCAGCTGCCAATTCAGAGCTCCCATGTTCCCCTCGCCTGAGGGCTAACATCTACACTTCAGCTCCCAAACGATAGGACCGAATTAAATATTTTAGTCTGTCACACTAAAATGTCCAGTTCTACTCCCGATAATTAATATTTCCCTATTTATTTGCACTCTCCTTTCAAGGCTTTTGATTTCCCTGATTCTCGGATGTAATCTTTACTATAGTTGATAATTCAACATATGTTAACAATTCAATTGGCCAAATTGAAAGTAAATTAAGATTTAAGTAAAAGATTATCTCAATTTTATTTAATATTTTTAGGCACAACTGATTTAATTCTTCATTTTACCAAATCTCAATAACAAGGAGAAAGACAAAGAAAACTACTCAGAATGCATAGCAAGAATAACACAAAACTTGGATTTCATTTAAAGTTATAAGACAAAAAACAAAAAAAACTTATCTCGAATCTTTTCCCCAATTAAACTCCTTGATGTTCCTTTGACTCTTCCTTCTTGTACAACACTCTTAATTAAAAAGACTCACCAAGACACTAAATAAAACACTAACTCTCTCACTAAAGACACTACTAGAGAACACAATACAACCACGATGACCACTACTTTGGCCTAAATTCATCTATATTTAAAGAGGAAGGAATATATCCAAAGGTTACTTAAGCATCTCTTCAAAAAGCATCCAGATTTAATGTATTTGTCTTGAACCGCCATTCTCGCGGTCAGCGGGCTCGATCTCTTTGTCGGCAGGCTTCTAGAACAATGGCTAACCGCTAAACCTCGCTATCGGCGGGCTCGATCTCACTGTCGGCGGGCTCCTTTATAATATATTCAAAACTTTCGGGAAAATCTCACCGTCGGCGGCTTATTCCTCGCCGTCGGTGAGATAGTTCAATTTTCATCTATTTTAGTCCTTTTTATTCCTGATTCGCTCCTTTTTGCTCTTTTTTCTCCCATTACCTATAAATTATCATTCCTGTAACAAAACATAAAAAAATACCTTTCTAACTGTGGGATTTCATATAAAATTGGTATAAATTTCTTAAAAAATTTTCATATGGTCAGTAGGCTAACCTCATTTTCACCTTGCCAAATCTCTCTTCTTTATAAGACGCTTTCTACTCATGAATGATGAATGAAAGTTGTAATACATGCTTTAAAGTGCCATGCTTTCCACTACTAGCTATTGAATGAAATTGGTGGCCTATGTTGTAACATGCTAGGCTCTCTACTTTCATGTGTTGGGTGGAAATTGTGGCACTAAGTATGCATGACTTGTTAAGTATTAAGAGGTTGATACCTCACTTGGTTTTTTATACTTATTTCAAAAAAAAGAGAAGAAATGAAAAAGAGAGAGGAAATTTGAAACACATTATTTGGAGAACTTGACATGCTTTCTCGTTGCTTCTTTAAGCTTGATTCACGTTATTTAGAAAATTTGAAATGCTTCATATGCCCCTCTAAACTTGATATACATGTCATTTAGCAAGTTTGATATGTCTAATATGTTTTTCTATGCTTGCTACACAATGTTTGGAAAGTTTAGCATGTTTAGTTATTTTTCTAGGTTTGCTACACAATGTTTGGAAAGTCTAGCATGCTTTAGTTGTTTCTCTAAACTTGCTACATGTTGTTCAAAAAAATTAGCATGCTTTAACTTTGTTTCTTTAAGCTTGAAACACATTGTTTGGAAAAATTCTAGCATGCTTCAGGTGCCCCTTTAAGCTTGTTGTTTGGAAGGTTTATCATGCTTCACTCGATTCAAGACTTGTTGTATATTGCTTGGAAAGTTTGATGTGCTTCATATGCTTCTCTAAGTTTGGAAAATATTATTTGGGAAAGATGGCATGTATTATTTATGTTCTCTAGCATTTTTTGGCCTTGAAGCTTTTGCATATCAAAGCATGAAATTATTTATTTGTTATGTGCAATTTTCGGATTTGGAAATGCACACACGTACAACTTCCAAATTTGAAGCCATATGGGCTTGTTTCTCACTTATTCCAACATGTATTCACATATACCTCACTTAAGCTTCAATTTTACATAATTTTCATCTCATTCCATGCATGAAAATGATTTAATAAAATACTTGTATTTTTCGGATTTGGATGTGCACACACATACAACTTTCGAATTTGAAGCCATATGGGCTTGTTTCTCACTTGTTCCAACATGTATTCACATATACCTCATTTAAGCTTCAATTTCACACACATTTCACCTCATTCCATGCATCAAGAAGGCGTTTTCATTTGTTGGGAAGCACATGAAATAAATGAGTAAAAGTTTTGCAATTTTCGGATTTGGGCACATTCACACTTAAAACACCCAAGTTTGAAGTCATGAGCATTTGACTTTCACCAATTTTGACATGTGTTTATATACATAAAATTAAGCCCACAATTTCACACATGTTTCACTTTACCACATATAAAAATGAAGTTTTTCATGTAGGAACTCCAAGGTCCCCTACATGACATACACACACTTAATACTTTCACTCCCCATCATTCCCATGCTTTCTCAAAATGAAAAGTTGTATTTATGTGTTACTTATGAATTGTTGTTGAACATGTGCTTGCTGCCCTTATGTTAAATTTGCACGATCAAGCATCAAATGAGTGGTCCTTAAGTAAGAAAAGAACAGAAAGAAAAGTGGCATTGTTTAGCACTTTAAAGAGAAGGGTTCTAGCATGCTTGGGAGCTTTAAATTTAATATGATTGGTGATAAGTTCTTTCTCCTTTACATTCTTTTAGCTTGCTTATAATGCTTGGAATGGTGTCACATATATATTCTTCTTTCTTTAC
The DNA here is from genome assembly GCA_022702705.1 of Papilionanthe hookeriana x Papilionanthe teres. NCBI lineage: Eukaryota > Viridiplantae > Streptophyta > Magnoliopsida > Asparagales > Orchidaceae > Papilionanthe > Papilionanthe hookeriana x Papilionanthe teres. The sequence goes on from CM040427.1 coordinate 147,841,223, forward strand.
ATTACCTTACTTGCCTAAAATGCTTGGAATGGTGCTACATACATGTTGAATGTTGTGATTATAAAAAACTTGGGATTTGATGGAAATGTTGAATGTTGTTACATATATATATGCTTGTGTACTGCTTGGATTGTAAATTGCATGTGTGAAAATCAATTTTTTACTCCGTTATGCTGCAAAATTTTTCTCTGGTCGAATTTGGCTTTTTCCATTCCTTTTGGGCATGTTGCCTCCTTACTTTACAAAGCTTTTGGTTTTGATTTCACGTATCTCAACCTTTTTGCTCCACATACTTTATAGTTATCCGCGACACCATGATGGAGGGATTTGTTTTCATTTTCTACATTTTCTACACTACTTCAATACATTACACTACCTCACATGTTACACCACATTGCCACATTACTACACCCTTCACATTTCTTCACATGACTTCACTGCTTTACCTTGTTTCTTTACACCCACTACATGATAACCCTTAGCACCATGTAGCAAGGCTTTGACCTTTTTACTCTACATTCTTTACATGATAACCTCTCGCACCATGTTGGGGGGGTTTAGCTCATTTTCTTCACACGTCGTACCGTTAGCTCTCTGCACCATGTTAGGAGATTCTTTAACCGCTTTGACATGTGTTTTGACTTTCCTTTGACTTTGAGAGATAACCTGACTCTTTTGCAACATTTGTTAGGTGAATTGTCTTCTCCTCTTTCTTTCCCTTGACCTCTTGTCCTTTGATTTTCACCTTGTTTATTGGCTCGATTCACGTGCTTATGTAGGACACATAAGTGCGCACGTATAACTTTCTGCTATATGTGGGGTCATCAAATAAGGTTGTAAGTGCGATGGGGATGATGATTGAATTGCAATAGAGAACCGACCCGAGAGAATCACAGAATAGTATCTCCTGACTCAGAGACATTGGAGAGGGTAGAGAAAGGAAATTATTGATACTATTCACCCGTCCTTCAGGTTTCCACCTTCGACGGTTTAAAGATGATAGCAGTCCTATTTTGATTTGGGTAGTCAACATGTGGATCAAATTACTTTACAAAAAATACACACATATTTTCAAAAAAATAAAATAAAATACAAATTTACCTCCACCACAAAACAGCCTACTTACCTTTAGGTTTTTACTTGCATGACATCCAAATTGAAATGAATTAAAAATTTGCAAAGGTTCACGGTTGGCTACTCGAGTCGGGTTAGGGCTGCCTTCTGTAGAAAGTCGGGCTAGTAGTCAGTACTTAAGGTGGGACATACAGCACAACTTTGAGCCCTTTGCACCATCACGCTTATGGGCCTTTTGGACTTGTAGTCCATTGTTTTCTGTCATTTTTCCCCCGTTGTTTTCTATGGATTTCCTACAGATTTTCTTTATGGATTTGTTTTCTTATGTCTCCAACGAGACGTTACCTATTGCAAACTTTTGGTTTTCTTATGATTTCCTTTTGGTCTACTACACAGGTTTTACAGTTAGTCTTTCTTTCACACACTGTGGCACATACACATACTAGTTTGTTAGGATTTAGTGCTCTACTTTTAGTACATGTGCTTGGCTTTCTTATTGTTCTTTTTTGGTACACATGTACTTGCTTGGCTTAGTTTGCCTACCTTACATTATTGTACATATACCTGCTTGGGATAGTTTCCTGCTTTACTTTTGACTATTTTACATTACTGCACGTATACCTGCTTTGGACAGTTTCCTGTTTTACTTTTCAGTACTTTACATTACTGCATATATAACCGCTTGAGATGAAATAAATCACTTCACAACATTTCAAAATATAACAAAACTCAAGATTTAATCTCAAACAAAATAAAATCTCAACTTTAACTAAATTAAATCACCCCTTTGGATGAACGAGAGTTCCTTGGACGATGCAACCTATGTGTTCCTGATAAGGTCTCCCACGATTTGAATGAAAGTATGGAATCCATTAAGTTGAATTTAGTAAATTCATCTGGACTAAGGGAATCCGATGAAATTTTATAACCGGAATGAGGGAGCCGTGGGGTCTTAACCGGTGGCGTTATAATCAACTTTAACATTTGTTTAAATAAAACACTAAGCCACCTCAATTTTCAACATTCTAAAACACACTACTTCTCTCACCCCCTACATTTGTCACCTCTAAAACTGAAACTTCAGCAATAACAACAAGGAGCTTGAGGCAACACACCGAGGGCAGCACGATCGAGGATGTGGAAGGACATGTTCGAGAGAGCAAACAACGAGTCTACAATAGCAACCTTCTTTCCTTAGTAATAACAATAAGCCATAGGACTTCGAGGTATTTGCCCTGTGTAATATAAACCCTCACCTCATCTTTTAGGCCTTTATACCTGGTGCACTTTATGCCCTAACTCGTCTAGGTTTCTGAGATTTTCATTCTGATACGACATAAATCCTCACATCTTCCAGGCTATTCTCATGATCGAAATCAAGTGAATGTAAGTCCTACTTAATTAAAATTGGCAGGATGAAACATAAATTAAATCTTTCCCTAAATTGAGCCAAACAATAGGATAGTTTGAGAAGTCACCGAGAATCCTCTTAAATCCATGCCTTCTCCTAGTTCTTCCTCCTTTGGATTCCACAACAACTCTTTCTCAAGACTTGACACCACTCACCAGTTGGATTCCGACTATCATATTTCATTGAAGAGAACCTTAGCCTTTTGAAGTGTAAGAGCATATTTCCTGATTTGTATCAAAATTTTTCTTAGGTAATCCCAATTATCAAAGATGTAATTAACTATAGAGGCTTGCCCTTATAGAAAACTTTTTCCGAACCCAACTTAATATAAACCTTATTTAATCCTTTGTATTAAATAGGGGAACTTGTCGGCAAATAAAACAGTTTCGCAGACCAAACGAATGTCATTTACTTCTTTAGTTTATTTGATCAAGCCTCATCCTCAAATTTTGTGATTATCCTTTGGGATAGATACAATGTTTGAGGTACAGTGCTCTTTCATTTGAACTTCAGAAAATATGAGATCCGTTTGACTTCATATTTTTCTAAACTTAATTTATAATTAAATTAAAATTGTCCTTCCGAAGCGGGCGACGGGATTACGATTCCGGCGGCCGACCGCTTCTAGTGGGAAACCCCAACCAAAAACTCACATTAAAACATTTACTTTTTACGCTCCGACAGCTTCTAGCGACTCTGCTGGGAATTAGTTTCACTTTCCATAGAAATCAGGAAACTTGTTCTTACACATCAATAATGTGTCTATGTTCCCCATAGACCAGGTTACCATTCTTCCTTCGATATGCTTCACTCATTTCTTTCTTGGGTAAGTATCATCGACACTCATTGACTTCAAGACTGCTTGTTTAAGCCACCTTTAAACAAAAGAGTCCAGGAGGCATTAGGCTTTTTATTTGATCTTTTTTGGGGTCGGACCCTCAATAAGTGTGATGGGTCGACAAATTTGATCAGAAAGAACTAGGAGAAGAGGGTCCCGAACTGGGTCCCATACCTCACCTATCCTTTTCATCCTTTACATCCAATCTTTACTATTTCGTAAACTTGAACTTCAAATTCCTCAATCCAATCCTGAAAGATTTCTGAAATTTTAACCTCTTTAAATCAACAACAACATTGAAAATACAAAGCCAAAATACCTACAACACAACAAAACAAAGAAAAGCAAACAAAACAAAATGAAATGCACTTACCCAGTTCACAGATTGACCTTTATTAATTTGTAATTTTTTATATTACAAATACAAGGTTTTATGTCCTTTTTGTAATACTTGGAATTTCCTTTCTAATCGACAGTGACAATGTCGATCCCGACACTTACGTTTTCCTAGAACCTGCCCACCTCTCGTGGGGATCGTCTCGTTGCTCCTGCAATTCGATTTAGAGCCGGCTTTGACCAGTTCGAGGTCATTCTGAGAAACGCTCCATTTGTCATAGTGAAGGTCGCGACTCCTGAAATTCAACAGCCTTCCACCGAGTTCAACCTAAACTCCCGTCACGACTTTCCCACTGTTAAGAGGGTAAAAGTTGTTCCTACTCTTGTCAAGTCAGCTGTGACTGTGCCCCGGAGGTCCGTTGCTCCTACTCCCACTAGATTCACAGTAACTACTCGTACCTTCCCATCTGCAAAGGGAAAGGAAATTCTCTGCAAAGATAATGAGGAAGACCAAGTTATTCCATCAGTTTTCGAGGTTGGTTCCTTCTCCAAGACTCAGAAGAGGAATCACCGATGCAGAAGTTCAAAGGCCGCTAGGTCCAAGGTTGCCAGTTTACCAATTACAGATGAGATTCCTCATCAGAAGGAACTCATTGTGCCCGAAGCCTCTCCTCTCCTCCGAGGAAATAGTTTCATCTGTTATTGGATACCATCAAAAATGAAAACCTCCACCAAATTACTGCTACGTTACCGCCACTAACCCATAGATGGGGTGAGCATAGAGAGGAACCCTCAGTTATCACTCAAGTCCATGCCATGGTTCACAGACTCGCGGAAAGAGAGGGAGTTCTGTTTCTGAACTACTCAAGAGAACAAGATGTGTAGTGTCCCCCAATATGAGGAAGGAAATTTTGAGAAAAGATAAGTCTGAGATACCGTCAGCCCGTGTCCCATTGAAATTCTGTCTGGGAGAACGCATCACCACTACCGCCAACACGGATACATACTCGCTACCGCTTCAACGGTCCGTCGACGCAGGACGGTCAAGTCTCGGTTGGGTCTGAGAGTACCACTTGTCACAAATAAATGGAAATACTCGTCAGAAGAGAATGGAATAGGATTGCGATCATCCACACCTGGTTCGCACCCTAGGGAGCACACCTCCTCTTGTTGTCCCGATGTCCCTACCGACATCAGGTTCAAAAAGAAAGGTGTGGATACCAAAGGTTTCTATGACAGTACAGTCAGAAAAATCTGCCGACCACAATACAGAACATGAGTCATACATTCCCATCGGCGTCACTCCCGTTGCTTCAAAGTCAATAGCAGAAAGAGGGACAATGGAAGACAAAATTCAGAAACTTCGTGAAGAGATTTCAGAGTTAGCTGGGGAGCAAGGATTGGAGGCCGATGACGAGGACCTCCATCTATCAGATTACATGGAGGAAGAAGAGTTCATGGAAATTAACGTGGTGGAAACTAGGGCCACCTCAGCCGCGCGTGACACTCCTGCTACCGAGGGGAACCCCATAGAGGAATACCAGAGAGCCATCCAGACTCGGGATGAATGAATACTCCAACTACAGAAACAAATGGAAGAGGTGACTGCTGCCATGAAAGCAATGGCTACGATACATGGACAGACACAGTCACGAACCACAACATCTTCAGAAATCAATCAACCAGAATTTGTACACATTACATATGAAAAAGAGAAGTTGCCTCTGCAAGCATAGGATAACAACCAAAGAAGAAACCAACACCGGTTCCCCCAGAGAAAGATGTTGATCAGATCATCGAGCAGAAGGTTCGGGAGGTCTTAGCTCAATCTAAAGGTCGTGCATAAATTTCTAAGGGTAGACCTTACCTGGAATAGTTCGATGTCGTGCCTTACCCTACGGGCTTCGTACCACCGACCTTCAAAATGTTCGAAGGCACCTGAAACCCTCATCAACTCATCGCTCACTTCAGGACTAGTTGTTGCAACACAGGAAGAGTGAAGCACTGCTTTTCAGACATTTCATCAGCTGTCTATTAGGGATAGCCTTTGATTGGTACGCAGAACTTCCCAACGGATCGGTGAAGAAGTTTGCAGAAATGGAGAGCTTGTTTGTCAAAAGATTCATTGGTGCGCAGCACCACATCACTATTGGAGATCTCGTAGAAGATCGGCAGAAGCCCCATTAGTCCTTGGTTGACTACAATCTCAGATGGAGAAACCAGAGCATGAAATATGAACCTTAACTACAGGAGCAGCTTGCGATCGAGATACTCTTCAAAAGTATCCACGGTCAGGTGGCCTTCATACTCAAAGGTTTGACCATTAAATCCTTCGAGATGCTACTCAGTAAGGCGAGCAGTCTTCAGGAAGAACTCAAGCACATGGAACCTACAGAGAGAATAGAGAAGTCAAGACTGGTCAAGGCTTTTGAGAAAAAGTCAGGTAAGGTAGAGACAGTCGACAAAGCTAGGCAACCAATGAGGATTCAGACAGAACCGTCTTCTCAGTATAGTCAACCGTCTTCTTAGTACAATCAGCCATACAATACTACTTACCATCACAAGATACTAGCCATACATACAATTGCCTCCTCGATACAACCAACAAGACATCCAAAGATCCTCCACAGTACATCCAACCTCAGCAGTATGGTCAGCCCTGTCCACAACAGTCTTCCCAGCAGGGACAGCCAAGAGCATATACATTCCAAACGATAACATAACGACTGAACAAAAATTACTCATTTAAAGATGACGCTGTGGCGAAGATGTTCCGGAGCTTAATGAAGAAGCTCGAGTTCAAACTTCCAAAGCCCAAGAAACCAGACGAAGTCGGTAAGAACAATGAACCCAACTACTGTCTATATCACAGACTACTCGGGCACACAATAGATGGATGCTTCATCTTCAAGGATTGGCTTGAGAAGAAGTACAAAGAGGGGAATGTCATGATCCCGAAGGAATATTTAAAAGAACCTGCAAGAGGTTCTGTAAATATGATCTCGGCCGAACCACTCTCTCAGGTAGATCCCTACACTGGAGAAGGAGGATGGAGCATGACCTGGGACGACCTCAAGAGAGCCTTGGATCAGATTCGATTAGACCCGAAGCAAGTTGTCATTCAGAGTTCTCCATCAGAACAACCAAAGACAAAGACTGAGACAGGGGAGTCTTCACGACGACTGAAACCAAGGAAGAAGGATATCGTGAAAGGAACTAAGGACGATAGTGTATAGAGTAGGGTAGAGGTTGCCCCGGTTAGATTGGTTCTTTCAGATTTGGGGGTTAAATCCTTCAAACCCCTGACACTGTACCATTATTTCTGCGCCCTTCCGGGCTCTTTTGAATCTAATTATTTCGATTCCAGTTACGTTTTGGTTGTTTCTACTAATGACGTAACTAACCGCGACCAATCTATCCTTGATTTCGATTCCCAAACCGATCCTCAAATCACATTAACTTCTGATGAGAACTTCAATAAAGAGGAAAACATCGACAGTACCAGCTATGAACCTTCAGAGGACGAGGACCAATCCTCGAATGCAAAGGAACTTTGATCAACCTGGATTATTCAGATACATAGTTAACACAAGAAGAACCGATCACAATACAAGAAGAGCCCCTAGGTCCAATAGAAGAGGAAACTGCAGAGGTTAACCTTAGAAGTGGGAAAGTATTACCTCCAAGAACATCACCAACAGATAAAGGAAAACAAGTTATTAATCAAGCGCAACCGCCTCTAGTAGCGGAAGAGATACAAGTTCAAGAAGAAAACAAAAACCTAAATAAGGTGGATTACAATGTACTAGCACATATTAGGAAGTTGCCGACCATGCTAAGCATCTACGACGCTCTAATCCTGTCCACGGAGATAAGGGAAAATTTGGTTAGAGCTTTGCTCGACCCAGAAATATGCTTAACTTACTTGGCCAGCTCATCCTCAGATGGTGTTTGTGCTTTGGGAGAATAGCCCGGTGTGACCTTCACCGACAATGACTTACTACTTGGTACTTTCTATCTATCTCTCTCTTTGTCTCAGTCTCTCACTCTTAAATTTCTCTCTCTCTCGCTCTATCTCTCTCTCAGTTTCTATTTTTTTCTTAATCTTGCACTTCTCTCTTATGATCTCTCCTCGTTCACTCTATCTTCTCTCTTTATTTATCCCTATCTCTCACACACACATTCTCTCTCCATGTTTTGCCTCTCTTAATTTCCCTCTCTTCTTTCTTTCATTATTTCACCCTTTATCTCTATTTCTCTCTCCCTTCCTCCTCCTCTTTAAATTCTCTCCATCCCTTTATTTCAGCCTTATCTCTCACTCTCTTTTCCTTACTCAACCTCCCTTCGTCCCAACCTTTCTCCTTCTCTCCCTATATATCTATCTTACCACCTTGCTCACTTCTCTCTAATTCTCTATCTTCTCTCTCTCTTCTTTGTTTCCCTCCCTTCCTCCCTCACACTCACTCTCCCTTCCCACTCTCCTAATATCTCATTTTCTCTTTTTTTCCTCTCTCTCATTCCATCTTTTATAACATCTCTCTCACACACTTTTTTCCTCTTCCTCTACAGATCTCTTTCATTCTCCCACTATCCTTCTCTTTATCCCTCTCTCTCACCCCCTTTCTTTCTCATTCCTTGATTTTTGCCCTCTCTAGATCTCCCTTATGTAGCTCTCCCATCTCTCTCCTTATTTTCACACACTCTCTCGAGCAATCACACACACTTCCTCTCATTCTCTCTCTTTCAATCTCCTTCCCTCAAGCCCTCTTAAGCTCCTTTCACAGATCTCCTTCTCTCTCTCCTTCACACTTATACTCCTCTCGCACCCATCCTCTCTCTCCAACTGTTGCATCTTTCTCTTCTCTTTATCCCAATCACTATTATCCTCTTTCTGCCCTCTCTTTCGTACACTCTCTCTTCTTCTATCTTATGCCTCTTTGCCCTTTTCATTGTTGCCCTCTCTTCTCTCTTTCATCTCAATCTTTCTCTCCCTCTATACCCTATCTCTCTCTCTCCCCCTCTGTGCTTCCATCCCTCCCACCGTCTCTTTCTCTCTCTTCTCTCCCTCCCTTCATCCCTCTCTCTATCTCCCTCTCGGTCTCTCTTTCTCTCTTTCCTGAGACTCTCCTCCCGCTCTCCCTCTCACTCTCTTCCAATTCATCCCCACTCTCTCTCCTACTAATCTCATTCTCTACCCCTCTGTCCCTCACTCTCACTTTCTTTCTATATCTTCCATTTATCTCTCTTCTCTCTCACCTTTCCTTCTCTGTCACTCCCACACTCTTCAATCTCTCTCACTGCCTCACTCTATCTCTCTTTCTCACGCTCTCTTTCTTTTGCTCTTTTCTCTTTTTATTTTTTATCACATTTTTTACTTTATTTATCTCTCTCTCTCGCATTATCTCTCTCATGCACACATACTCTTCCTCTCTTTTATCACTCGCTCTTATCACTTTACTCACTCTTTCTCTCTAATGATCTCACAATATCTTCCTCCCTCTCTCCCTCCCTCTTTTCCACTTTAAGTAATTTAGTCTTCTTCTCTATCATTCTCGGCCTTTGTGTTATCCTAAAATTGCGTCTATATCTCCCTCTCTCTACCTCTCACTCATGGCTTATCTTTTACTCTTATCTTCTGCGGATTCTATCTTCTCTCTATAGTCACTTTCTACTTCTCTCTCATTCTCTCACACTAGCTCACTCTTGATCCCTAGCTTCACTCCTCTCTTGCTCTCTCTATCTCTATCACTCTGGCCCCAATCTATGTTTATAGTTTCTTGCTCTCTTTCACTCCCTCTTTGTCTCTCTCTTGCTCTTTCTTCTATAGCCCACACTTCTCTCTGTTTGCTTACCCTTTCTATCCCTCAAATCCTCCTCCCCGATCATGTCCCTCCCTCCCTCTCTCTTTCGGTTCTCTCACATCTTGCTCTCTCCCCTCATATCCATCTTACTATTTCTTATGTTCTCTCATGGAACTCACTTTTCTCCTCGATCCCTCCTCTTTCAGTCCCCACTTCCCTCACTTTCTCGCTCCCTCCCTATCTTATTCTCTCTCGCTCCTGTTGCACTGACTCATTCACTCCCGCTCCCTCCCTTTTGTTTTCCCTATCGCTCTCTCCCATTCCCTCTCTCTTGCTCTCTTATCTCACTTTCTCTTTTCTTTATTTGTCACACTCTTCCTCTCCCATTCACTCACTCTCTCTCATCCTTTCTTTCTCATTCTCTCCCACTCTCTCTATCTCAATCTCCTCCTCTCCCTCCCTCTCTCCCTCCTATCTCCCTCCTTCCTTCTTCCTTCTCATAATCTTTCTCAATCTCCCTCTTTTCTCAATCTTACTCACTACCTTTGCTCTCTCCTTCTCTCTCTCTTCTTATCTCTCTCTCTCTTAAATCTTTCTCTCACTCCCTCTCTCACTCCCTCTCTCTCTTCAATCTTTCTCACTCTCTTTCTCTATCTCCAACTTCTCACTCTCTACCTCTATCGCCCCTTTCTCACTCTCTCGCTTACAATTACCCTCATTCTCCTTCCCTTTCTTGCTCTCTCTCCCTTTCCTCCCGTCTCGCACTCTCTTTTGCTGTTTCTTTCTCTCGCTCTCTAGCTCTCCCTTGCTCTTTTTTCTCTCTCTTTACTCACCCTTTATATCTTTATATCCATCACTCCATCTCTCTTTCTTTCTCTATTTATCTCTCTCTTTTCTCTACACCCCTCCCCCTTCTCTCTCATTATTTATTACTTTCTCTCCCTCCCTCCCTCCATCCATATTTTTCTCTCTTTTTTTATCTCTAGCCCCTCTCCCTTGACCACCCATTCCACAATCTCTATTCTTTCTCTCTCTCTCTCTCCTTTTCACTCTCTCACCTCCTCACTTCCTCACTATTTAATTTCACTCTCACGCATACTCCCTCACATGCTTCTCTCTATCTCTTGCACTCCCTCCCTTTCCCACCCTAACTCTCTCTCTTGCTCCATCCATCAATCTCTCTCTTGCTTCTTTCCTCCTACTCTCTCTTCACCCAATCCCTCTCTTCAGCTTCACTCTCACTCCTATCCCCTCTCATTCTCTCTTTCACACTCTCTATTCTTTCTCTTCCTCACTCTCTATCGCAATCTCACTCTCACTCTTTAATCTCCCTCAATTTCTCCTCTACTCTTCTCCCACTTTCTCTTTCTCTAATAACTCACACGTACTTTCTCTCTCTCACTCCAACGTTTCTCTCTCTCAATCCCTCTCAGGGTGAGAGGAAGAGCATTTGAGAGAGAGTGAGAGAGTGTATGAGGTGTGAAATGGAAAGAGAAGAGTTAGAGAAGGGCAAGATTGAGGGCAAGATGAGGGAATGAGAAAGATAGAGGAAGGGGAGATGAGACCGTTAAAGAGAATAAGAGTTAGAAAGTCAAAGAAATCAGAGAGAAAGATAAAGAAAGTGAGAGAGAAAATATAAGAGAGGCAAGGAGAGTGAGCAGTGAGAAAAATGATAACGGTGGGAAGGGAGAGAGTGTACGAGGAGGGAGGGAGGGAGAGAAAGAGATAGAGTGAGAGAATGAAAGAAGAGTGGGGGAATGGGCAATAAAGAAATATAAATAAAGAGGTATAGAGTGAGAACAAGAATAAGTAAAGAGAGTGAGAGAATGAAAGAAAGAGTGGGGGAATGGGCAATAAAGAAATATAAATAAAGAGGTATAGAGTGAGAACAAGAATAAGTAAAGAGAGTGAGAGAAATGGGTGACAGAGAGAGGGAGAGAGAGTGAACAGAGAAAGAGAGAGAGTATGGGGAAAGTGAGAAAAATGAAGAAGAGAGAAGGATTGAAGGATAAAAGTGAGAGAGCAGAATAGTGTGTGTGAAGAATAAAGAAAAAGTTTGAGCAATTAGATGAGAGAGTGACCGAAAGAGGAGGAAGAGAGAGAGCAAGAGAGTGAAAAAGAATGATATAATAGAAAGTAGAGAGAGAGAGAATGAGAGAGACGAGAGAAAGGGAGTGAAGATTGAGAGACGAGAGACACGGCAGAACAAGTGAGAGAGGAAAGATATTGTGAAATAAATGAAAGGGTTAGTGAGAGGGACAAAGGAGAGAGCATGATAATAGTGAGAGATATCTAGAGAGAGATTTCGAGAGAGAGCGAGGGGTGATGTAGAGGTAGAGTGAGAGAGTGTGTAAAAAGAGAGGGGAGTGAGAGAAGGGAGACATAAGGTGGGAAGTGATAGGAAAGTGAGAGTGGGTGAGAGAGTGTTGGGAATATATTGAGGGACATGGTAAATGGAATGAAAAATAAGAGAGACAAATAAAAGATAGATTAAGAGAGAGAGTGAGAATATAAAATAAGAAAGATAGAGGGACAAGTTAAGAAGTGATATAGTGATGAAGAGAGGGCTGGGAGAGAAAAAGCAAGAGGGAACAAGAGGAAGAGAGATAAAGTGTGTGTGTGTGAGTGAGAGTAATAGAAAAGAGAAGAATGAAGAGAGCACAGAAAGATATAAATTAAATAGTGAAAAAGGAGTGAGACGAAAGAAATAAGAGAGGGATTGAGAGGACAAGAAAGAAGAAAGAGAGTGTGAGTGAGAGAGTGTGAGGGGAGGCAGAGAGAAAGAGATAGACAAAGAGCTAGAGAATGTGAGAGATAGTGAGCGAGGAGCAAGAGAGATATCTAGGGAGAGAGAGTGGCTAATGTAATGAAAGAGAAAAAATAGAGCGAGTGTAATGAGGGGAAATAAGGAAGGAGAGCAAGAGATTAGTGAGAGAGATCGAGAAAGAGAGTGAGAGGCGAGAGAGAGAGGGTGTTGCAGTGGTCGAGGGAGAGAATAGAAGGGAGAGAGAGAGAGAGAATGTGTGAAAGAGAGAAACTAGGATACATAAGGAGGGAAGGAGGAAGTTAGGGATATATGGAGAGAACGGGTAAAAGGAATAAGAGAGAAGAGAGACAAATAGAAGATAGATTAGGAGAGAGAGAATAGAGAAAGATAACTATTGACGGACAAGTTAAGACTAAGATTGATATAGTGATGAAGAGAGGGACTGGGAGAGAAAGTGCGAGAGGAACAGAGTGGAAGAGTGAGAAAGCTGGGTAATGGTGAGAGTAATGGAAAAGAGAATAATAGAAAAGAGAGAGAGAGTGAAAGAGATTGAAGAGAGAGAATGAGAGTGTGAGAGAATAAGAGAATGAGTGTGAGAGAGGGAAGAAGAGATAGACTGAGCAAGTGTGAGAGAGAGATGGAGTGGATGAGAGGGTGATAGGGAGGAAGGGAGGGAGGGTGAGTGATTAAATTGGAAGAGGGAGGGAGGGATTTGAGAGAGAGTGTACGGGGATAGAGGAGCGGACGAGTGAGAAGAAATAGGGAATAGGCATAACAATAGAAGAGTTAATGAGGGTGAGCGCGAGAGAGTGAGAAAGAGAGGAGGAATAAAGAGAGGCAATAGAAATTAAGAGAGAAGAGAGGTGAGGAAAGAGAGAACAAGAGCTGGCAAGGAAAGAGCGAAAACGAGGGAAGGAATAAGGAGAGAAAGAGAGTGCATGTGTGCGAGAGAGAGAGAGAGAAGAAACTGTGTGAGAAAGTGGGAGGGGAGGTGGGAGTGAGAGAGGAAAAACTAGATAGAGTGGGGGATGAGAGAGCGAGAGAAAAAGTAAGAGGAGTAACATAAGAGAGAGTAAGAAAGAGAGAGAGATAGAGAGAAAGTGAGAGTGGTGAGAAAAGGAAGGGAGTAAAAGTGGATTAAAATTGAATAAAAGGTCGGAGGTACCATGAAATAGAGAAAAATAGATAGAAAATTAAGGGTAAGAAAAGAATGAGTGAGAGATAGTTGGAGGGGAGGGGAGAACGAGAGAGGGAGAGCCGGGATAGAGTGGGGGATAGAATGAAAAGTAAGAGGAGAGGAGAGAAAGATTAACATAAGAGAGTAAGAGAGAGAGAACAGTGAGAGTGAGAAAGAGAAAGGAATGGAGTAAAAGTGAGATTTAAATTGAATGAAGGGTCAGAGGGACCATGATATATAGAAAAATAGATAGAAAATGAGGGTAAGGAAAGGACGAGCAAGAAAGAGGGAGATATGAGAATGAGTGCGAGGAGTGAGAGAGGAGAGAAAGTAAGAGCATAATGATAAAACGAGGAAGAGAGAGGCAGAAAAAAAGTGAGAGAGTAAGAATTGAAGGTGCCGACGAGATTAGAGGAAGTGAGGGAGAAAGAGAGATTATGAAGATAAGTGGGGAGTGGGGCAATGTGAAGATAAAGGTAGAGATAATGAGAAAGAGAGAGGGAAGAAGGATACGAACTGAGGGAGAGTGAGGAGGAGAAAGAGCAGAGATGGAGGCAAGGAGAGATTGTGTGAGTGTGGTACGGGTTAGATAGTGGGTGAGAGGGAAAGATGGATGTAGAGAGAAATGAGATATTAAGTGTGAGAAAGTGGGAAGAAGAGGCAAGGGACAAAAGAGGAGGATAGAGATAAATAGAAGAGAAAGAGTTAGAGAAGAGTGAGCAATAAAAGAGAAAGGGAAAGCAAACGATGAGAAAGAGAGGACGGGAGCAAATGAAGAAGAGAGAGTGAGAGTGAGGGAAGATAGAAAAAGAGAGAGTGAGCAAGAGGGAGAAAGGGAGGGAGGATAACATAATGAGAGAGAATGAGAAAAGAGATGGAGAGAGAGGGGAAATCGAAGGAGGGCGAATGGAGAGAGCATGGAAAGAGAGGAAGGGAGGGATGTGAGAGAAATAGAGAAATAGAAGAGGTTGAATAGAGGAAGAAGAGTGAGAAGAGTAATGAAGATAGTCGGAGAGAATGAAATTGAGCTTGAATAATGATAGAATGAGGAAAAAGAATAGAGAGGGATTAAGTGGAAATTGAAACGAAAGAGATTAGGGAGAGAGTAGAGAAAAGGTGCAAGACATGCTTATAGATGGAGGAAGAGAGAGAGTTTGTGAGGCGGGAGTGAGAGAAAGGGAGAGGGAAGAGAGATAGGGCTAGAGAGAGAGAGAGTGAGGGTAGAGTGAGTGGGCCTCTGATAAGGGAGAGAGATCGACAAAATGAAAGAAATAGAAAGAATATAGTGTGAGGTAAGTGAGGGAAAGAGATTGGTGAAATAAGGAGGGAGGGAGGGAGAGCGTGGGGAAAGGGGAGGGGAGTAATAAATAATAAAAGAGAAAGGGAGTGAGATAGAGAAAGAGATATCAAATGAGGAAGGTAGAGATAGAGTGATCGATATAGAGTGAGTAAAGAGAGAAAACTGAAAACGAGAGAGAGAGTAATAGAGCGAGAGGAGAGAGAAATAGAATAAAGAGTAAGAGGCATAGTGAGAAAGAGATAGATAAAGAGGGAGCAGGAAGCTAAATAGGAAGGAAAGATAGCAAGAGAGAACGAAAGTAAGAGAGAAATAAAATAGAGAGTGAGAAAGGGAGAGATAGAGCGAAAATGAGGAGAGAGTAAGAAATGGGAGATAGAGGCGAAATCGAAAGGGTGAAAGATAGAGTGAGAGAGAATCAAGAAAGATTTTAGAGGGAGAGAGGAAGTAAGAGGGAAAGTGAGAGAGAGATAGAGGAAAAGATAGTGAGCAATATGAAGATGGGGAGTGAGATTAAAAGAATGAGCGAGAATGAGAAAATGAGAGAGGGAGATGGAGTGGGAGAGAGAAAAGTGAGATTGAGAGACAGAATGGGAGGGAGAGATGGAGAGAGAAAGGATGAGGGAGAGAGGGACGGAGAAAGGATGAGGGAGAGAGAAAGAATGAAAGAAGGAGAGAAAGTGATAGGAGAGAGGGAATGAGAAGAGCGATGGAGAAAATAAATGGAAAGGAGGGAGATTGAGCAAGTGGGTGCAAGAGGAGAGAGAGGAGAGAATAAGGAGAAAGGGAGATGGAGAGAGAAGGAAGGATTGAAAGAGGGAGAGATAAAGGAGGGGAGAGATATGTGTGAGAGAAAATAATACATAATGAGATGGAAATAAGGGGCAAGAGTGAGATGGAGTGAAAAAGAAAAGAGAGTGAGGAAAGTAAGAGAATAGAGAGCGAATCATGGAGCATGGATAGAGGGAGGGAGGGAGGGATGGATGGAGGTAGGTGAAGTAATAAATAAGAAGAGAGAAGAGATGAAGATAGAAGGAAGGTAGAGATAGAGTGATGGATATAGAGAGATAAGGAGTGAGTAAAGAGAGAAAAAGAGACAGTGAGATACTGAAACAAAATAGAGAGTTACAGACATTGTGAGAAAGGGAGAGAGTGAGAAATAAAGATAGAGGACAAGAGGAAATAGAGATGAAAGATAGCAAGAGAAAGCAAGAAAGTGAGAGAAAGATAAAAAGAATAGAGAGTGAGAGGCATAGTAAGACAAGAGGAGAGTGAGAAAGAGAGAATGAAGGGGAAGATAGAGGGAGAGAGAGAGATTGAAGAGAGAGAGTGAGTGAGTGAAGGAGAAAAAGAGAGCAAGAAAGATTTAAGAGGGAGAGAGAGGAAGTGAGAGAAAAGATGGAGGGCAATATGGAGTGAGATTAAGAGAAGGAGACGGAGATGGAGAGGGAGAGGGAGAGAGAGGAGTGAAGGATAAAAGATAAGAGTGAGGGAGAAAGAGTAGAAGGTAGAGGGAAAGAGAAATGGTATGGGAGAGTGAGAGAAATAGAAAGAGAGTGAGAGATGGTAAGCAAGAGTGAAGGAATGAGAGAGAAAGTAAGAGGTAGGGAGGGAGACTAAGTGAGTGAGCATAAGAGGAGAGAGAGAGGGCTAGTTAAGGAGAAAGGGAGAAAGAGAGGGATGGAAGGAGTAAAAGTGTTAGGGATAAAAATGGAGAGATAGATGTGTGAGAAAAGTAATAAATAATGAGATGGAGATATGGGACGAGAGTGAGATGTAAGAGCAGGCGAGAGAGAGAGGGACGGAGAGAAAGAAAGCTTAAAGAAAAGAGGGTGAGGGATTGAGGGAGTGGAAAAGTGAGTAAAGAGATAGAAGAAAGCGTTATAGATGAATGAACAAGAGAGGATCGAGAAAGGGCATGAGAGAGTAGGCACACAATAAAGAGAGATGAATTAGAGAGTGAGAGAGTGGGCAAGAGATGGAGTGAACTAGAAATAGAGAGATAGAGGGAGAGAGTGATAGAGATTGGAGAGAGAGGTGAAGGGAAAAAGGGAGAGAGAGTGAGAAGAGACTCAAAAAAGATAAAGAAAAATATCGGATTGAGAGGAAGAGAGAGGGAGATATAGAGGAAGATATGGGGGGGGGGGGAGATAGATGGAGAGGGGATAAAGGGAGACCCAAAGAAAGAAGAAGAAGATAGAGGGGGGAGAAGATAGTGAGTGGGTGAGAGTAAGAGACTAAGAGATGGTTGGCGAGAAAGAGTGAGTAAAGAGATAGGGAGGGGGGGGGGGGGGGGGGGGAGTGATAGAAGAGAGGAAAGAGAGAGTGTGTGAGAGAAAGAGAGGGGGAGAGCAAAAGAGAAAGAAAAAGGGACTAGTCATAAATAAAGAAAAGAACGAGAGAGGGAGAGAGTGAGAAAAAGAGAGGAGGGAGGGAGAGATTGAAGAGTGCGAGTGAATGAGAAGAGAGCATGAAGGAAGATATAAAGAGAGTGAACGAGAGTGAGAGATAGAGAATGAGATTTTGTGGGAGAGAGTGGGAATGAACCGAAAGAGTTTGAGAGGGGGAGTGATATTGTACTTGAGAGAGCGAAAGAGAGACTGGGAGAGGGAGAGAGAGGGATGGAGAGAAGGAAGCAAGAGAAGAAATAAAGTGAGAATGGGTGAGAGAGAGGGAATATAGAGCGAGAAAGAGAGAGGGTGAGAGGTTGTAAGTGTGAAAGTGATATTGAAAAAAGAGAATGAGGGAGCTAGAAAGGGAGAGAGTGTAATAGAGAATTAGAAAGAAGAGAGTGTGAGGGAATACAGAGAGAGCGTGAGAGATGGAGGGAGAGAGCGAGTAAGAGGAGCAAGAAAGAGAGATAATTATAGTGGTAGAGAGAGGGATTAAGGGAGTGAAAGAGGGAGGTAGAGCAAGAGAGAGGTAGTGAGGGATAATGGGAGGGTCAGAAGTAAGAGATAGAAGAGATAGGAGAGAGAGAGAGAGATAAGAAGAGGTAGAATAGAAAGTGAGAGAGAGATGGGGTTAGTGAGGGATAATAGGTGATAGGAGGAAACGAGAGGGTTTAATGAGACAGTAGGAAACAGAAAGTGAGAGCCTGAAAGGGAGAGAGTGAGAAGAAGGTTTGTAGGAAGATCGAGTAAGTAAGTAAATGGGGCGAGAGGGAGAGAAGAGAGTGAGAAAAAGAGAGAGAGGGAGAGAGAGTAATAAAGAATAGGATAGAGAGTGAAGAGATAATGATGGAGTGAAAGAGAGAGAGAGAGGAGAGAGTAGCAAGAAAAATAAGGTAGCATGAGAGAGTGAGATATAGAGCAAAAAATGGAGCTTAAGAGGGTAAGAGGGTGTGAGATTGAGAGTGAGAGTGTGTGAGATGGAGAAAGAAGAATGAGCTCCAGAATGCAGGCCTGAAAGGGCACAAACGAGGGAGTGAGAATGATAGAGGGAGAGAGAGAGCGATAAAGAGAGCAACAATGAGAGCGTGGAAGTAATCTACAGAGAAATAGGAAAAGGGAGTGAGGGAGATAGGATGATATAAAAAATGGAGGTTCAAGTGAGAAAAAAGATATTAGGAGGGTGAGAAGGGATAGAGAGTGTGAGTAAGGAATGGAAAAAGAGAAGAGATGGATAGGGAGTGAGAGAATGAAGGAGAGCGATATAAAAAGAGGGTGAGAGTGAGACAAGAGTATGGAAAAGAGAATGAGATAGAGGAGACAAAGAGAGGGGTTGAGAGAGAGAAAAATAGAGAGAGAGAAGTGTGAGAGAATGTGAGAATGAATGAGAGAGATGAGAGAGGGATTAAGAGATAATTGGAGGCCAGAGAGAGTATGTGTGAGGGATAGGGGAATAAAAGATTGAGCAAAGAGAGAAATTGTGTGTTTGAGTGAGGAAGAGAGAGAGAGAAATATAAGAGAAAGAGAGAAGTGTCAGCAATAAAAAAGAAAGAAAGGGAAAATAAACAATCAGAAAGAAAGAGAGAGGAAGAGAGCGAAGTAGGAAGTGAGAGTGAGAGAGATATAGGGAGAGAAGAAGAATGAGGGAAGATAGAGTCAGAAAGAGAGAGAGAGAAGGTCGGAGAATAAGAATGCGAGAGTGACCCAGAGAGAGATGGAGAGAGAGAGGGAGAACCAGGGAGGAAAGTGGGAGAGATCTTGAGAGAGAGAGAGAGAAGGAGAGAAGTGATCTCCCATGTCTCTTTCACTCTCTTCTCTCCCTCTCTCCCTTAATTACTTTCTCCTTCCCTCTATCTCCTCCAAATCTCTCTGTCTCACTCTTTGCATCCCTCTCTCTCTCTTTCTCTCTCACCTTTCTCTGGTCACCATCTCTTTGCCTCTCGCACACTCTGTTCCTCGGTCTTCCCGCGGTGTCTCTTCTCTCTCTCTATTTCCTTTTCACCTTCTCTCTACTACTCTCTTTAATCCATCTCACTCTCTCCCTCTATCTCTCTTTCTCACTCACTCATCCTTCTATTTCTCTCACACTCTCCATTTGATCTCTCTTTATCTCCCTCTCACTCTCTCTTCAGCTCTCTCTCTTTTAACACTTTTGTATCCCTCACTACTTCTCTTTCACTCTCCCTTCCTCTTTGACACCCAACATCCTTCCCTTTCTTCACTCTCCTTATCTCTCTCTATCTTTCTCCCTTTCTCACTCGCTCACTCTCTCCCTCTCTCATGCTCTCTCTTCCCTCACTATTTCGTTTTTCTCTTTAACACTTTCTCGCTTTCTCTCTATTCCATTTCACAAGCACTCATACTCCCTCCTCCCACTCTCTTTCTCACTCCATGTTCACTCTCTCGCATTTACTCTCTTTTCTCTCCATTCAATCTTTATCACCCTCTCACCCCCTCTCCATTGCATCCTTGGCTCCCTTCCTCTCTCGCTCGCTCTCTCTTACACGCACACTCTCTACCTCTCTCCCTCTCACTCACTTCCTCTTCATAGCCTCTCTTTCTATCTCATGTTCTACCCCCGTTCTTCCTCTTACTTTCTCTCTCTATATCTTCCTTCACACTCTCTTCTTTCATACACCCTACACCTCTCTCGCTTCCTCTCTCTTCAATCTCTAACACACACTCTCTCTATTTCTCTCTCCCTCTCTCACTCTTTTCTCTAAGATTTTATCACTTTTATTTCTCTATTGCTCTCCCTCTATCACATACAACACACTCTTTTACTCTCTTTTTATCACTCTCCTTATCTCTTTACCCACTTTTCCTCAAACCAACTCACATTCTCCCTCTTTCAATACTTCACTCTCTCTATCTCCCTCTCACCCTCTCTCTCTCCAAACATATCTCCCTCAACATCTTCTTTTCTTAATCTCTCACTCATTATATGTTGCTCGATCTTAAGTCCCTCTTCTATCTCACTCTTCTCTATTCTCTCTATTTTTCTCTTCTCTTTATCTTCAATTTTGCTCTCTCTCATACGTTCTCCCTACCCACTCTCATTCTCTCTCGTTCTTTCTTTCTTCCTTACTCCTACCTCTCTCTCCACTTTCAATGTCACTCCTTCATCCCTCCCCCTCTCTCCCTTTCTCTCAAACACATGCATTCTTACGCTTTCCCTATCTAAATCTCTTAAGCTCTCTTTCTCGATCTCTCTCGCTCTCTTTTCCTCCACTCTCCATTTCTTTCTGACTATCTTATTTTCTCTCTATCTCATTCATTATCATGCACCTATGTTTATCTCTTTATCTATTTACCAATTTATATATATATTCTCTCGTTCTCTCTCAATCTAACCCTTCATTACTATCACTTTCTCACAACACCTCTCTCGTGCACCCCTTTGGCTCTTTTTCTTTCATTCTCTCTTCTTTCTCTTTAGCACTCATGCTCTCTGTCACACAGTATTATATCTCTATTTCTCTGTATTTTTCTCTCTTATGTTGCCTTTTATTCTCCCTCTTTCTCTCGTTCTATCCCTCAGATCTCATAATCTCTCTTTGTTTTCCTTCTCACAACTCATGCTCTCACACTTTATTATATCTCTTTTTCTTGGTCTTTTTCTCTTTTGTTGCCTTTTATTCTCTCTTTCTCCCACTCTATCCCTCAATCTCTCTCACTCTTTCTTTCTCCCTACTTCTCTATTTGAATCCCAATCTCAATTCTCTCTATCTTTCTCTCTACCTCTTCTCTTTCATTATTTCTCACCTTCTCTCACACATACCTTCCTCTCTTCCCTTCCCTCTTTTACTCCCTGCCTTACTCTCTCATTCTCTCCATATATCTCACTCTCTGAACCTTATACTTCTTCTCTCTCTATCTCTCTTTCTCTATTTTCTATCTCCCTCTCTCCCTCCCTCTATCTCCATATGTTCCTCTATAACCCTGTCTCTTTACCTTTCACTCTCATTATCTTTTGCTCTTCTTCCCTGAGTCTCTTTTCTCTTTCTATTTCTACCTTACCCTCTCTCCCTCCCACTCACTCTTCAATCCTTATCTTCACTCCATCTCTTGCTCTCTCTCCTTCTCTATTTCATCTCTCTATTATTTCTTTGCTCTCTGTTGCCCTCTCTCCCTCTTGCTCTCCTTTATTAGTCTCTCTTTCCTGCTCTCTTTCCTATCTTCATTTCTTATCTGTCTTTGAACACTCTTAATTCTTGCCTTTCTTCAATTCCTCTCTCATCTCCCTCTCACCCTCACTCTATGCATATCTCCCACTACATCTTTCTCTCTCCACCTCTCACTTGCTATATGTTGCTCTATCTTCTTGAAGTCTCCCTTCTCTCTCACTCTCTCTCCCTCCTACTCTCTCTTCAACCCCTCTCACTCCTTCCCTCCCTCTCTCTCTCTCCTAATTCACTCCCCCTCTTCATCCGTGTCACTCTCTCACCCTCAATTTTATCTCTCTTTATTACTTACTTTCTCTCTCTTTCTCTCTCTCTCTTCGTCTATCTCTTGCAATATCTTCAATTGCTCTTTCTTCCCTCTCTTTACGCACTCTTTTTTTCCCTCCATCCCTCACCCTATCTCTCGCTCTCCTTCCTTCCCTCTTTTTCTCAATTGGTCTCCTCTCTCTCTCTCTCACCCTCCCCTCATCCCCTTTTCTCACTTTTCTCCCCCTTTAGTCACTCTTTATCTCCCTTCCCACATCTCGTTCTTTATCTTCCTATATCTTCCTATATCGTCTCTCACTCACTCTCTCTCGCCCTCTCTCACATTCCTCCTTCCTCCTTATGTATCTCTCTCCTCTCTATTCCACACACACTCTCCTCTCTCCCTTCTACCACTCATCATCTCTCTCTCTCTATCTATCTCTCACTCATTCTCGCTCTACTTTCCTCTGTCTGTCTCACTAACCCTCTTTTTCTATATTTTCTCTCAATCTCATTCTCTCTCTATTTGTTTCTAGCAATTTCTCTCTTAATCTTTTACTCTTCAATCTCTCTCACTCCCTTTATCTATCTCTCTCACACTCTCTACCTCTCTCTCACTCACTCTCTATTCTATCTTTCTTTCTCACACTCTTACTCTTCTCTCTCTTTCCCTCTCTTCAGTCACTCTCTCTTCTATTTGCTCTGATACTTTCATTCTATCACTCTCTATCTAAATTTCTCTATTATTCTCTTTCTACTTCTCTCGCTCTTAACCTCTATCACTCCCTCTCTTCAATCTCTCTCACTCCCCATCTTTATAGTTCACTCTTTATTCCTTATCTTTCTTGCTCTCACTTCTATTACTCTCTTATACATTACAATCACTCACACACACACACACACCCTCTCTCGCTCTCTCTCAATCCCAGCATCATCTTGATAACACTCTCACTCTTAATCAGCCCCCTCCTTTCTCTTTCTTTGTTCTTTCTCACTCTCCTTATGTCTCTTTTATTGATCTTCTCTCTCTCTCTCCTTTCACTCTTTCTCTCCATATATTCCCCACTCTCTCTCCCTCTCCCTCTCAATTCTCTCCTTTCCTATCTGTCTCTCTGTCTCTCACATCTCTCTTTCACACACTCTCTCCCTCACTCTCTCCCTCTCCCTCTCCCTCTCAATTTCCTACTTTCCTCTCTGTCTCTCTGTCTCTCACGTCCTTCTCACACTCGATCCCTCCCTCCCTCTCACTCTCTCTCTCTCCCTCTCCATCTCAATTATTCTTGCTCTCTCTCACGATCTCTCTCTCACTCATTCACTAGATATCCTTCCCTATCTCCCTCTGACTCACCTTGTCTTACTACATTTTCCTGTTAACTTTTCCCTCGATTTCTATCTATTATCTCTCTTTTCCTCAATCCCTCACTCTTAAATTTCTCTCTCCCTCACTTTATCTCTCTCTCACTCTCTATTCTTTTTTTCTTACTCTCGCTCTTCTCTTTTATGCTCTCTCCTCAATCACTCTATCTTCTCTCTTTCTTTGTCCCTGTCTCACACACACACACACACACTCTCTCTGTCTCTCTCTTTCTCTCTCTCTCTCTCTCTCCATGTTTTGCCTCTCTCAATCCCCCTCTCTTCATTCCCTCATTGTTTCACCCTTTCTCCCTCTTCCTCTATCCCTTTCTCCATCCCTATTTAACTCTTTCTCTCCCATTATCTCAACCTTCTCTCTCACTCTCTTTTCCTTACTCTACTTCCCTTTATCTCAGCTCTTTCTCCTTCTCTCCATATATATCTATCTTGCCACCTCGGCCACTGTCTCTAATCTCTAACTCTATCTCTCTCTTAATTGTCTCCCTCCCTTCCTCCCTCGCACACTCTCTCCCTTCCCACTCTCTAATATCTCATTTTATGTCTTTTGGCTCTCTCTCATTCCATCTTTTATATCCTCTTCTCACTCTCACACTCTTTTTCTCTCCTCTATAAGATCTCTTTCACTCTCCCCTCTCCCCTTCTCTTTATCACTCAATCTCTCCCTCTTTCTTTCTCCTCCTTGATTCTTACTCTCTCTATCTCCCTTATGTAGCTCTCACATTACTCTCTCTTATCATTCACTCTCTCTCTATCTGGAGCACTCACACTCACTCATACACTATCTCATTATCTCTCTTTCAATCTCCCTCCCTCTCACCCTCTTAAGCTTCATTTCTCGATCTCTATCTCGCTCTCTATTACAATCATGCTCATTCTCTTGCACTCCATCCTCTCTCTCTTCATTTGCATCTTTTCTCTCTCTTTATCACGATCCCTATTATTCCTTTTCCCTTTCTCTCTCTTTTGTTTGTACTCTATTCTATTTTCTATCTTATGCTCTCCTTTGCCCTTTCATTGTTGCTCTCTTTTCTCTCTGCTCTCAATTTTTCTCTCCCTCTATCCCTCACTCACGCTCTCCCTCTCTATTGCTTCCATCCCTCCAACTGTCTCTTTCTCTCTCTTCCCTCCCTCCCTCCCTTCCTCCATTACTTTCTCCCTCCCTCTCTTTATTTCCCTCTCATTCTCTTCCAATTCATCCCCCTCACTCCCACTAAATCTCATTCTCTATCCTCTCTATCACTCTCCCCTTTCTCTATATCTTCCATTTCTCTCCCTTCTCTCTCACCCTTTCTTCCTCTCTCACCCCCACACTCTTCAATATCTCTCACTCCCTCCCTCTATCTCTCTTTATCACTCTCTCTCTCTTCCACTCTTTTCTCTATTTTGCTTTATCTCTTTTTATCTTTTTATTTCTCTCTCTCTTTCTCACTCTGTCTGTCTCTCACTCTTGCTCTCTTTTATCACTCACTCTAATCACTTTACTCACTCTTTCTCTCCAACAATCTCTCACTCTCTTCCTCCCTCCCTCTCTCCCTCGTTCATTAATTTAGTCTCCCTCTCTATCATCCTCGGCCCATCTCAATAACCCGTCTATGTTTCCCTCTCTCTACCTTCACTCACTATCTTTTACTCTATCTTCCTTGAGTCTATCTTCACTCTATATTTCTGTCTCATCCTCTCTCCTTCCCTCCCTCCCGCTCTTCAATCCTTATCTTCATTCCCTCTCTACTCTCTCTCTCTCACTCTATTTATCTCTATTTAGTTTTTTACTCCCTTTCTCTCACTCTCTGTCCCTCTCTTGCTCTTTCAGCCACATCGCAGCTCTTCTCTCTGACTTTGCTTCTCTCTATTTGCTTACTCTTTCTCTCCCTCAATCACTCACTCTCTCTATCACTATCCCTCCCACACACACACTCTCTCAATTTCTCTCAGATCTTGCTCTCTCCCCTCATGTCCATCTTATTATTTCTTATTTTCTCTCATATAATCTCTTTCCTCCTCGATCCCTCACTCATTTAGTCCCCACTTCCCTTACTTTCTTGCTTTCTCCCTATCTTACTCCTCTCTCTCGCTTCTGTTGCTATCACTTATTCACTCCCTCTCCCTCCCTTTTGTTTTCCCTATCGCTCTTTCTCATTTACTCTCTCTTGCTCTCTCTTTTCTCACTTTCCCTTTTCCTTATTTCTCTCTCTTTCTCTCCCATTCTTTCACTCTATCACTCTCATTCTCTTCCTCCCTCTTACCTCCATCCCACACTCCCTATCTCAATTTCTTCCTCTCTCCCCCTCTCTTTCGCTTCCCCTATAACCCACTCTCTTTTTCTATCTCTCTTTCTCATGCTCTATCCCACTTTTCCTTCTTGAGCCACTTTCTCTCCATCCATATCTCTTATTCCCTCTTTCATTCTCTTATTCTCCCTCCCCTCGCACTCTCTATTGCTCACTCTCTCTTCCTCTGTCTTCATCACTCTCCTTATATCTCTCTCATACTCTCTTCCTCCTTTGCTCCCATCCTTAATCTTTCTCATTATTTGTTCTCTCTTTTTGTATTTTATTCCTCGCACTTACTCTTAATCTTTCTCACAATGTTTCTCTCTCACTCTCTCTTCGCTCTCACTCGTACACGCATCTCTCTCTTAGCTCGATCTTTATCTCCGCCTATCCCTCACATACTTCTCTCTCTCTCGCTCCAACCCCATTTATCTCTATCGATCTTCTCTCTTCTCTCTCATTACTTCTCATTCTCTCACAAATTCTCCCTCTCCTTCTCTCTCCCTCTCTCCCCCTTTAACTCATTTGCTCTACCTCGTACTCTCTTTTCCTTACTCTTGTTCTCACACTCTCTTTCTCTATCTATATATCTCCCTTGCTCCCTCCCTCACTCTCTCCTTCATTCTCTCGCTTTTGATCTTTCTCTTCTCTTCCTCCCTTCATCACTTTATCTCCTTATCACCCTCATAATATCTTAATTTCTCTCTTTTCCCTCTCTCTTTCACTCTCTCACTCTTATTCTCGTTATCCCTCCCACACTCTCCCTCTATCATTCTCACTCCCTCATTCTTGTCCTCTCTAGGTCTCCCTCCTATACTCTCTTGCAATACCATCTCGTACAATAATTCACTCTCTCGCTCTCTTAATCTATTTATTGGGGAGAGTGAGTGATAGAGTGAGAGATAGAGGAGAGGAATGAGTAAAGAAAGAGAAGAGAGTGATAGAAGAAAGAGAAGAGAGGGAGAGAGACGAAGGGGCAAGAGTGTGAAAATAATAAAGAGAGATGAAATAGAGTGAGAGTGAAGAAGAGAGGGAGTAAGAGAGGGATTGAGTAGTGGGATGGGCATGAAATAAAGAGAAAATAGAAAGATTAAGAGATAGTGAGTAAGAGGTAGAGATAGGTGGATATAAAGGGTATATGGAGAGGTTTGGAGGGTGAGAGAGTCATAATAGAGAGGAAATTTGAATTAATGAAAGAGGAAAAAGGGAGGGACGAAGAGTGAGACATGGTTAGAGAGAAAGAGTGAGTAAAGTGATGATAAGAGAGAGTGATAAAGAGAGCGAGAGTGTGCGTAGTAGAAAGAGAGAAAATAGAGAAAAAAAGTGAGTAAAGAGAGATAGAGGGAGGGAGAGAAAGAGATTGAAGATAGTGGGGAGTGAGAGAGAGAGAGGGTTAGAGAAGAAGAGTGATGGAAGTTATAGGGAGAAATAGAGTGAGGAGAGAGGGGAGTAGAGAATGAGATTTAGTGGTAGAGAGGGGATGAATTGAGTGAATGCAGGGAGGGAGGAAGGATATGGAAGCAAGGAGGGCGAAGAGAGGAGAGAGAAAATAGAGTGGAAAGACAAAAGAGCGAGCGATCGACGGAGAGTAAGTGAGAGAGAGTAATATGGAGCGAGAATGAGAGAGGGAGTGAGGCAAGTGAGCGAAGAGAGATGAAGAGAGAGTGAGAGAATAGAGAGAGTGAGAGAGTGAAAGAGAAAGTTAGTATAGAAAAGTGAAAGTGAGTGACGAGAGACTCATATAGAGGGAATGAGAGAGAGGGAGATGGAGTGAACGCGTGACTACAAGATGCACTAGACTAGAGTTAGATAGGGAGGGTCAGGGGAGAAGGAGGTAGGGACGATAGAAGGAGGGATTGAAGAGGAAAGAGATATATGAGAGAAAAAATAAATAATGAGATTGATGAGGAGAGAGAGCAGAATGTGAGAGCATGTGAGAAGAGTGTAAGGGAGGAGAGTTAGAGAGAGACAAAATAAGGAGAGAGAAAGTGTGAGTGAGAGAGAGACGAGAGAGAGAGATAGAAAAGACAAGGGAGAGATAGAGAGAGCAAATCGGAAATAAATAAATAACAAAGAGAGATGAAAGAAAGTGAGAGAGTGAAGAGCAAGAGAGGGAGTGAAGGTAGGGATTGAAGGTGAGCGGGGAGGAAGAGAGGGAGAGATTGTAAGCCATAAATAGAGAAGAGAGACTCATGGAAGATTGAGCATAACATATTGAGCGAAAGGTAGAGAGAGGGAGATATAGAAAGAGAGAGAGGGGATTAGAATAATGAGCGAGAGAGTGAGCAAGGGAGTGAGAGAGAAAGATATAAAGAAAGTTGGAGAGAGTGAGAAGAATAAAGATTAAGAAAAGAGAGAGATATATGAAGACAGAAGGAGAGAGGGAGAGATAAAAGAGGGAGGTGGAGAAAAGGTTGAGATGTGTGAGACAAGGTGACAAATAATCGAGGAGAGAGAAGGGTAGAAAGAAATACATAGAGAGGTGATAGTGGGATTTAAGGAGAGGGAGTGGGAGAGAGGTAGATCAAGAGAGTGAGGGATAGAGTAAGAGAAAGAGAGAGAATAAAAAGCAACATAAGAGAGAGCAAAAGATCGACAAAGAAAGATATAATTGAGATTGTGAGAGAGAGAGAATGAGTGGTAAAGAGAAAGAAATAGAGAGTTCGAGGGAGGTTGCAAGCAAGATTGAAGAGCGAGTGAGCATGAGAGGGAGAGAGTGTGTGAGATAGAATAGAGAGGGCTG
Organism: Papilionanthe hookeriana x Papilionanthe teres; assembly: GCA_022702705.1. Classification (NCBI taxonomy): domain Eukaryota; kingdom Viridiplantae; phylum Streptophyta; class Magnoliopsida; order Asparagales; family Orchidaceae; genus Papilionanthe; species Papilionanthe hookeriana x Papilionanthe teres. Next base: position 147,869,131 of record CM040427.1, read on the forward strand.
CATAATAGAGCAGGAGCGAGTGAACGAGAGAAAGGGAGAGCAAAGGAATGGATGATAAATAGTGAGAGAGGGAGGAATTGTAAAGGGAGAGGGACGGAGAGGGGAGGCAGAGAGGGAGAAAAAGTGAGAGAGAGAGAGATAAGGAAAATGTGAGTGAGTGGGAGGGAGGAGGAGGGGTGAGAGAGGGAGAGAGGGAGTGAGAGGACATATGAAGATAAATAGTGAAAAAAGTGGGAGGAGTAGTACATAGAGTAAGTGAGAGAGAGATAGCAAAGAGTGATAAAGTGAGAAGAAGGAAGTGGGCTAGTTTTAAGAGAGGAAGGGAGCAACAAAAGTAGGGAGACAGTGAGAGAGTGTTTAGGAGAGAAGAGAGTGAGAGAAAAAGGAGATGGAGATAGAGAGGTTGATTGAGGAGAGAGGAAAGAGAAAGTAGGTGAGAAAGAGAGGGGTAAGAGTGAGGCTGAAATTGGAGTGAGAGAAGGAAAAAAGGGAGAGGGAAGAGAGATATTGAGGGAAAAGAGACGATGTCAGAGGGAGTAAAAGAAAGCAAAAAATTATGAAAGAGAAAGTGGGATAGAGTGAATGGAGAAAGAGTGATAAGAGAGGATGTGAGAAGATCGAGTCAAAGTAATTGAGTGGGGGGTAAAGAAAAGGGAAGAGTAGGAGAATGGTGAGAATGTGGGAGTAAGAGAGAGGGAGATAGAGAGGGAGATAGAGAGTGAAAAAGGGAGACCTAGAGAGGACATAAATGAGGGAGTGAGAATGATAGAGGAGAGTGAGAGTAGATATAGTGAGAAATAGGAAAAGAGAGTGAGGCGAATGTTACCCATTATTTTCCCTCGTTCTCTCACTCTATCCCTCACATCTCATAATCTCTCCCTCTTTTCCTTCTCACAACTCATGCTCTCACTCTTTATTATATCTATTTTTCCTTTTATTCTCTCTTTCTCCCACTTTATCCCTCAATCTCTCTCTCCCTACTTCTCTCTTCGATTCCCAATCTCAAGTTCCCTCTACCTCTTCTCTCTCATTATTTCTCACCTTCTCTCACATATACCTTCCTCTTTTCCCTTCCCTCTTTCACTCCCTCCCTTCCCTCTCCTTCTCTCTCCATATATCTCACTCTCTGAACCTTACACTTCTTCTCTCTCTCTCTCTCTCTTTCTTTTTTTATATATCTTTCTCTCTCACTTCCACGCTCACTCACTTACTCTTTATTTTCTATCTCTTTCCCTCTCTCTCCATACCTCTCTCTACATGCCCCTCTCTTACCATTCACTCATTATCTTTTGCTCTTCTTCCCCGAGTCTCTTTTCTTTTTCTATTTCTACCTTACCCTCTCTCCCTCCCACTCATTCTTCAATCCCTATCTTCACTCCATCTCTTGCTCTCTCTCTCATTATCTAATTCATCTCTCTTTTATTTCTTTGCTCACTTTTGCCCCCTCTCCCTCTTGCTCTCTTTTATTAGTCTCTCTCTTGCTCTCTTTCATATGTTTCTCTCTTCTCTCTCTTTGATCACTCTTATTCTTTGCCTTTTTCTTTAATTCACTCTCTCTATCTACCTCTCACCCTCCCTCTCTCTGCATATCTCCCACTACACCTTTCTCTCTCCACATCTCACTGGTTATATTTTGCTCTATCTTTTTTGAATCCCTCTTCTCTCTCACTCTCTCTCCCTTCCAGTCTCTCTTCAACCCTTCTCACTCCTTCCCTCCCTCTCTCTCCTAATTCACTCCCCCTCTTCATCTGTGTCACTCTCTCACCTAATTCACTCCCCCTCTTCATCTGTGTCACTCTCTCACCCTCAATTTAATTTCTCTTTATTGCTTACTTGCTTTCTCTTACTAGATCTCTTCGTCTATCTCTTGCAATATCTTCAATTGCTTTGTCTTCTCTCTCTTTATGCGCTCTTTTTTTCCCTCCATCCCTCACCTTATCTCTCACTCTCCTTCCTTCTCTCTCTTTCTCAATTGGTCTCTTCTCTCTCTCTCACCCTCCCCTCATCCCCTTTTCTCACTCTTTTCTCCCCCTTTACTCGCTCTTTATCTCCCTCCCTACATCTCCTTCTTTATCTTCCTATGTCTTCCTATATCCATCTCTCACACTCACTCTCTCTCACCGTCTCTCACATTCCTCCTTCCTCCTTATGTCTCTCTCTTTCTCTGTCCTATCTCTTCCACACACACTCTCACTCTCTCCCTTCCACTCGATCCCTCAATCTCTCTCTCTATCTATCTCTCACATTCTCTCGCTCTCCTTCCCTCTGTCCCTCTCACTAACCTCTTTTTCTATATTTTTTCTCAATCTCATTCTCTCTCTATTTGTCTCTAGCAATTTCTCTCTCAGTCTTTTACTCTTCAATCACTCTCACTCCCTTTATCTATCTCTCTATCACTCTCTACCTCTCTCTCACTCACTCTCTATTCTTTCCTTATCACACTCTTACTCTTCTCTCTATTTCTCTCTCTTCAGTCCCTCTCTTCTTTCTTTCCTCAATACTTCTCTTCCTTATCCCTCAAACACACTATATCTCTTGCTCTTCAACTTTTATCTTTTTCAATCCTTCTCTCTCCTCTCTCTCATTATTTCTCACTTTCTCTCACACTTTACATTCTCTTTCCCTCTCCCTCTCTCCCTCCATCTCTCTCTTACGCCTATCTCTCACTCTCTTTCCTTACTCTTGTTCTCATTTTATCCCTCTATATCTAAAATACTCTATTATTCTCTCTACTTCTTTCACTCTCTACCTTTATCACTCCCTCCTCTCCATTGTTCACTCTTTATTCCTTATCTTTCTTGCTCTCACTTCTATTACTCTCCTTTCCATTACAATCACTCACACACACACACACCCTCTCTCACTCTCTCTCAATCCCATCATCATCTTGATATCACTTTCACTCTTAATCTGCCCCCTTCCTTTCTCTTTCTTTGTTCCTTCTCTCTCTCCTTATGTCTCTTTTATTGATTTATGTTCTCTCTCTCTCTCTCTCCTTTCACTCTTTCTCTCCGTATATCCCCCACTTTCTCTCCCTCTCCCTCTCAATTCTCTCCTTTCCTCTCTATCTCTCTGTTCTCATCTCTCTCTTTCACACACTCTCTCCCTCTCTCTCACTCTCTCCCCCTGCATCTCCCTCTCAATTTCCTCCTTTCCTCTCTGTCTCAATATCTCTCACCGCTCTTTCACACGCTCTATCCCTCCCTCTCACTCTCTCCCCCTGCATCTCCCTCTCAATTTCCTCCTTTCCTCTCTGTCTCTCTATCTCTCACCGCTCTTTCACACGCTCTATCCCTCCCTCCCTCTCACTCTCTCCTTCTCCCTCTCCATCTCAATTATTCTTGCTCTCTCTCACGATCCCTCTCTCTCTCATTCGTTCTCTAGCTCTCCTTCCCTCTCTTCCTCTGACTCACCTTGCCTTACTATATTTTTCCTCAATCCCTTTTCCCATTATTTCTATCTAGCTATCTCTCTCTTCTCCTCAATCCCTCACTCTTAAATTTCTCTCTCCCTTGCTTTATCTCTCCCTCACTTTCTATTCGTTTTTTCTTACACTTGCTCTTCTCTCCTATGATCTCTCCTCAATCACTCTGTCTTCTCTTTTTCACACATTCTCTCTCTCTCCATGTTTTGTCTCTCTCAATCCCCCTCTCTTCTTTTGCTCATTGTTTCACCCTTTCTCCCTCTTTCTCTATCCATTCCTCCGTCCCTCTTTAACTCTTTCTCTCCCTTTGTCTCAACCTTATCTCTTACTCTCTTCTCCTTACTCTGCCTCTTTTTATCTCAGCTCTTTCTCCTTCTCTACCTATATATCTATCTTACCATCTCGGTCACTATCTCTCTAATTCTCTAACTATCTATCTCTCTCTTCATTGTCTCCCTCCCTTCCTCCCTCACACTCTCTCTCCCTTCCCATTCTCCTAATATCTCATTTTCTATCTTTTGCCTCTCTCTCATTCCATCTTTTATATCCTCTTCTCTCTCTCTCTCTCTCACTCTTTTCCTACCGCTCTATAAGATCTCTTTCACTCTCCCACTCTCCTTCTCTTTATAACACTCTCTCTCGCCCTCTTTCTTTCTCACTCATTGATTCTTACCCTCTCTAAGTCTCTCTTTTGTAGCTCGCCCTTCTCTCTCCTGATCACTCACTCTCTCTATTTGGAGCACTCACAAACACTCATACACTCTCTTATTCTCTCTCTTTTAATCTCCCTCCCTCTCACCCTCTTAAGCTCCATTTTCAGATCTTTATCTCGCTCTCTTTTATAGTCTTGCTAATTCTCTTGCACTTCATCCTCTCTCTCCATTGTTACATCTTTTTCTCTTCTCTCTATCCCAATCCATATTATTCCTTTTCCCTTTCTCTCTCTTTCTGCATGCTATTCTATTTTTCTATCTTATGCTCTCTTTTGCCCTTTTCATTGTTGCTCTCTTTTCTCTCTTTCATCTCAATCTTTCTCTCCCTCTATCCCCCACTCTCTCTCTCCCTCTCTATTGCTTCCATCCCTCCCACTGTCTCTTTCTCTCTCTTCTCTCCCTCCATCCCTCCCTCCCTCCATTACTTTCTCCCTCCCTCTCTCTATCTCCCACTCACTCTCTTCCAATTCATCCCCCCTCTAACTCCCACTAAATCTCTATCTCTACCCCTTCTCTCCCTCACTCTCACTTTCTCTCTGTATCTTCCATCTCTCTCCCTTCTCTCTAACCCTTTCTTCACTCTTCAATCTATCTCACTCCCTCCCTTTATATCTCTTTATCACACTCTCTCTCTCTTTCGATCTTTATAGAGTACTCTTGCTCTCATTTATACTCTTTTCCATTGCAATCACTCACACACACACACACTCTCTCTCTCACGCTCTCTCTCAATCCCACTCATCATCATGATATCACTCTCACTCTTAATATGTCCCTCTCCTTTCTCTTTCTTTGTTCCTTCTCTCTCGCTCTCCTTATGTCTCTTTTTATTGATTTCTCTTCTCTCTCTCACTGCTTTCACTCATTCTCTCCATATATCCCCACTCTATCTCCCTCTCCCTCCCCTCGCAATTCCCTTCTTTCCTCAATGTCTCTCTGTCTGTCACCTCTCTCTTTCCCTCCCACTCTCTCCCTCCGTCTCAATCTCTCCCTCTCCCACTCAATTCCATCCTTTCCTCTCTATCTCTCTGTTTCTCACCTATCTCTTTAACACACTCTCTCCCTCCCTCCCTCTCACTCTCCCCCTCTCTCTCAATCTTTCTTGCTCTCTCTCAAGATCTCTCTCTCACTTGTTCTCTAGTTCTCCTTCCCTCTCTCCCTCAGGTTCACCTTGTCTTACTTTATTTTTACTCACTCTCTTTTCCCTCGATTTCTATCTATCTCTCTCTTTGTCTCAATCCCTCACTCTTAAATTTCTCTCTCCCTCACTCTATCTATCTCCCAGTTTCTATTTTTTTCTTACTCTTGCACTTCTCTCTTATGATCTCTCCTCATTCACTCTATCTTTTCTCTTTCTTTATCCCAATCTCTCACACACATTCTCTCTCCAAGTTTTGCCTCTCTCAATTCCCCTCTCTTCTTTCTTTCATTATTTCACCCTTTATCTCTATTTCTCTCTCCCTTCCTCCTCCCCTCTTTAATTCTCTCCCTCCCTTTGTCTCAACCTTATCTCTCACTCTCTTTTCCTTAATCAGCCTCCCTTCGTCCCAACCTTTCTCCTTCTATCCCTATATATCTATCTTACCACCTTGCTCACTTCTCTCTAATTCTTTAGCTTCCTATCTCTCTCTTCTTTGTTTCCCTCCCTTCCTCCCTCACTCTCTCTCCCTTCCCACTCCTAATATCTCATTTTCTCTTTTTTGCCTGTCTCTCATTCCATCTTTTATAACCTCTTCTCTCTCAAACACTTTTTTCCTCTTCCTCTATAGATCTCTTTCATTCTCCCACTCTCCTTCTATTTATCCCTCTCTCTCTCCCCCTTTCTTTCTCACTCCCTGATTCTTGCCCTCTCTAGGTCTCCCTTATGTAGCTCGCCCATCTCTCTCCTTATCTTCACACTCTCTCTCAAGCACTCACACACACTCATACACTCTCTCATTCTCTCTCTCTTTCAATCTCTCTCCCTCAAGCCCTCTTAAGCTCCTTTTCTAGATCTCCATCTCTCTCTCTATTACACTCCTACTCCTCTCGCACTCATCCTCTCTCTCCATTGCTGCATCTTTTTCTCGTCTCTTTATCCCCATCCCTATTATTCTCTTTCCCTTGCCCTCTCTTTCGTGCACTTTATTCTCTTCTTCTATCTTATGCCTCTTTTGCCCTTTTCATTGTTGCCCTCTCTTCTCTCTTTCATCTCAATCTTTCTCTCCCTCTATGCCCCACTCTCTCTCTCCCCCCTCTCTATTGCTTCCATCCCTCCCACCGTCTCTTTCTCTCTCTTCTCTCCCTCCCTCCATCCCTCTCTCTATCTCCCTCTCGCTCTCTCTTTCTCTCTTTTACAGACTCTATCCCGCACTCCCTCTCACTCTCTTCCAATTCATCCCCACTCTCTCTCCTACTAATCTCATTTTCTACCCCTCTCTCCCTCACTCTCACTTTCTCTCTATATCTTCCATTTCTCTCTTTTCTCTCTCACCTTTCTTCCTCTGTCACTCCCACACTCTTCAATCTCTCTCACTACCTCACTCTATCTCTCTTTCTCACACTCTCTTTCTTTTGCTCTTTTCTCTTTTTATTTTTTCTCACATTTTTTTCTTTATTTCTCTCTCTCTCATCATCTCTCTCTTGCACACACACTCTTGCTCTCTTTTATCACTCGTTCTTATCACTTTACTCACTCTTTCTCTCCAACGATCTCACAATCTCTTCCTCCCTCCCTCTCTCCCTCCCTCTTTCCCACTTTAATTAATTTAGTCTTCCTCTCTATCATTCTCGGCCTTCATGCTATCCCAAAATTGCATCTATATCTCCCTCTCTCTACCTCTCACTCACTATCTTTTACTCTATCTTCTCTGATTCTATCTTCTCTCTATATTTCTTTCTCACCCTCTCTCATTCTCTCCCTCCCGCTCACTCTTCATTCCCTAGCTTCACTCCTCTGCTCTCTCAATCTCTCTCACTCTCTATTTAATCTCTCTTTAATGTTTTCTTGCTCTCTTTCTCTCCCTCTCTATCTCTCTCTTGCTCTTTCTTCTATCGCCCACACTTCTCTCTGTTTGCTTACCCTTTCTCTCCCTCAATCGCTCGCTCACTCTCAATCTCACTGTCCCTCCCTCACACTCTCTCTTTCAGTTTCTCTCGCATCTTGCTCTCTCCCCTCATATCCATCTTACTATTTCTTATTTTCTCTCATGGAACTCACTTTCCTCCTCGATCCCTCCCTCTTTTAGTCCCCACTTCCCTCACTTTCTCGCTCCGTCCCTATCTTATTCTCTCTCGCTCCTGTTGCACTCACTCATTCGCTCCCTCTCCCTCCCTTTTGTTTTCCCTATCTCTCTCTCTCACTCCCTCTCTCTTGCTCTCTTATCTCACTTTCTCTTTTCTCTATTTCTCACACTCTTCCTCTCCCATTCACTCACTCTCTCTCTCTCTCATCCTTTCTCTCTCATTCTCTCCCTCCCTCTTCCCTCTCTCCCACTCTCTCTATGTCAATCTCTTCCTCTCCCTCCCTCTCTCCCTCCTGTCTCCCTCCTTCCTTCTTCCTTCTCACTCAATCTTTCTCAATCTCCCTCCTTTTCTCAATCTTACTCACTACCTTTGCTCTCTCCTCCTCTCTCTCTTCTTATCTCTCTCTCTTAAATCTTTCTCTCTTTCTCCCTCTCTCACTCCCTCTCTCTCTTCAATCTTTCTCACTCTCTTTCTCTATCTCCAACTTCTCACTCTCTCCCTCTATCCCCCTTTCTCACTCTCTCCCTTACAATTACCCTCATTCTCCTTCCCTTTCTTGCTCTCTCCCTTTCTCACTCTCTCACTCCCTTTATGTTTCTTTCTCTCGCTCTCTAGCTCTCCCTTGCTCTTTTTTCTCTCTTTACTCACCCTTTATATCTCTATATCCATCACTCCATCTCTCTCTCTTCCTCTCTTTATCTCTCTTCTCTCTACACCCCTCCCCCCTTCTCTCTCATTATTTATTACTTTCTCTCCTTACCTCCCTCCCTCCCTCCATCCATATTTTTCTCTCTTTTTCTATCTCTAGCTCCCTCTCCCTTGCCCTCCCTTTCCACAATCTCTATTCTTTCTCTCTTTCTCTTTCACTTTTTCACTCTCTCACGTCCTCACTTCCTCGCTATTTAATTTCACTCTCCCTCACATGCTTCTCTCTATCTTTTGCACTCCCTCCCTTTCTCTCTCTCCTCTCCCTCTCCTCTCCCTCTCCCTCCCTAACTCTCTCTCTTGCTCCATCCATCATTCTCTCTCTTGCTCCTTTTCTCCTACTCTCTCTTCACCCAATCCCTCTCTTCAGCTTCACTCTCACTCCTATCCCCTCTCTTTTTCTCTTTCACACTCTCTATTCTCTTCCACACTCTCTATCGCAATCTCGCTCTCACTCTTTATTCTCCCTCAATTTCTCCCCTACTCTTCTCCCACATTCTCTTTCTCTAATCCCTCACACGTACTTTCTCACTTTCACTCCAACGTTTATCTCTCTCAATCCCTCTCAGGGTGGGAGGGAGAGCATTTGAGAGAGATTGAGAGAGTGTATGAGGTGTGAGATGGAAAGAGAAGAGAGAGATAGGGCAAAATTGAGGGCAAGATTGAGGGAATGAGAAAGATAGATGAAGGGAGTGAGACCGTTAAAGAGAATAAGAGTTAGAGAGTCAAAGAGATCCAGAGAGAAAGAGAAAAGAAAGTGAGAGAGAGAAAATAATATAAGAGAGGGATGGAGAGTGAGGAACGAGTGAGAAAAATATTAACAGGGTAGGAAGGGAGAGAGTGTCTGAGGGAGGGAGGGAGGGAGAGAAAAGAGAGATATAGAGTGAGAGAATGAAAGAAAGAGTGGGGGAGGAGGCAATAAAGAATTATAAATAAAGAGGTATAGAGTGAGAACAAGAATAAGTAAAGAGAGTGAGAAAAATGGGTGAGAGAGAGAGGGAGAAAGAGAGAGAAGTATGAGAGAAAGTGAGAAATAATGAGAGAGAGAGAAGGGAGAAGGATTGAGAAGGATAAAAGTTGGAGAGCAAGAGATAGAGTGTGTGAAGGATAAAAAAAAGTTTGAGCAATTAGACAAGGGAGAGTGACCGAAGAGGGAGGAAGAGAGAGAAGAGCAAGAGAGTGAAAAAAGAATGATAGAATAGAAAGTTAGAGAGAGAGGAGAGAATGAGAAAGAGAGATAGAGAGAGAGAGTGAAGATTGAGAGACAGAGATTGAGACAGACAAGTAAAGGAAAGATATTGTGAAACAAAATGAGAAAGAGAGGGTTAGTGAGAGGGACAAAGGGAAGGAGAGCATGATAATGAGTGAGAGAGATCTGGAGAGAGAGAGAGAGAGAGAATTCGAGAGAGAGCGAGGGTGATGTAGAGGTAAAGTGAGAGAGTGTGTAAAAGAGAGAGGGGAGTGAGAGAAAGGGGGAGACATAAGGTGGGAAGTAGGAAAGTGAGAGTGGGTGAGAGAGTGTTGGGTATATATGGAGGGAAATGGTAAATGGAATGAAAAATAAGAGAGACAAATAAAAGACAAATTAAGAGAGAGTGAGAATAGAGAATGAGAAAGATAGAGGGATAGGTTAAAAGTGAGGGTGATATAGTGATGAAGAGAGGGTCTGGGAGATAAAGAGCAAGAGAGAACAAGAGGAAGAGAGATAAAGTGTGTGTGTGTGTGTGTCAGAGTAATAGAAAAGAGAATAATAGAAGAGAGCACAAGAAAGATATAAAATAAATAGTGAAAAATAGAGTGAGAAGAAGAAATAAGATAGGGATTGAGAGAGGGACATGAGAGAAGAAGAAAGAGAGTGTGAGTAAGAGAGAGTGTGAGGGAGACAGAGAAAAGAGAGATAAAGAGCTAGAGAATGCGAGAGATAGTGAGCGAGGGAACAAGAGAGTTATCTAGGGAGAGAGAGTGATAACAAATGTAATGAAAGAGAAAAAATAGAGCAAGAGAGAGTAGTGAGAGGGAAAGAAGGAAGGAGAGCAAGAGATTGAGTGAGAGAGATCGAGAAAGAGAGTGAGTGACTGAGAGAGAATAAGAGAGAGGGTGTTACAGTGGTCGAGGGAGAGAGTAGAAGGGAGAGAGTGAGAGAATGTGAAAGAGAGAAACTAGGAGACATAAGGAGGGAAGGAGGAAGTGAGAGAGGGTGAGAGAGAGTTAGGGATATATGAAGAGAACGGGTAAAAGGAATGAGAGAGAAGAGAGACAAATAAAAGATAGATTAGGAGAGAGAGAATAGAGAAAAATAATTATTGAGGGACAGGTTAAGACTAAGATTGATATAGTGATGAAGAGAGAGACTAGGAGAGAAAGAGCGAGAGAGGGAACAAGTGGAAGAGTGAGAAATTGCGTGTATGAGTGAGAGTAATGGAAAAGAGAATAATAGAAAATAGAGGGAGGGAGTGAGAGAGATTGAAGAGAGAGAATGAGGGGGAGAGAATAAGTGAATGAGTGTGAGAGAGGGAAGGAGAGATAGACTGAGCAAGTGTGTGAGAGAGATGGAGTGGATGAGAGGGAGATAGGGAGGAAGGGATGGAGGGTGAGTGATTAAAATGGAAGAGTGAGGGAGGGATTTGAGAGAGTGTCTAGGGGATAGAGGAGCAGACAGAGTGAGAAGAAATAGGGAATAGGTAGCAATAGAAGAGATAATGAGGAAGAGCAAGAGAGAGAGTGAGAAAGAGAGGGAGGAAGAAAGAGAGAGCAATATAGAAATTAAGAGAGAAGAGAGGTGAGGAAAGAGAGAACAAGACGTAAATGAAGATCAAGAAAGAAAACGAGGGAAGTAATAAGGGAGAGAAAGAGAGAGTGCATGTGTGAGAGAGAGAGGGAGAGAAGGTTGTGTGAGAAAGTGGGAGGGGGAGAGTGGGAGTGAGAGAGGAAGAGCTTGATTGAGTGGGGGATAGACTAGAGAAAAAGTAAGAGGAGTAACATAAGAGAGTAAGAGAGAGAGGGAGAGAGAGAAGTGAGAGTGAGAAAGAGAAAGGAAGGGAGTAAAAGTGAGATTAAAATCGAATAAAAAGTTGGAGGTACCATGAAATAGAGAAAAATAGATAGAAAAATAAGGGTAAGAAAAGAATGAGTGAGAGACAGTGGGAGGGGGAGGGGGAGGGTGAGAGAGGGAGAGCCAGATAGAATGGGGATAGAATGAAAGAAAAAGTAAGAGGAGAGGAGATTAGAGTATCATAACAGAGTAAGAGAGGGAGGGAGACAGAGAATTGAGAGTGAGAAAGCGAAAGGAAGGGAGTAAAAGTGAGATTTAAATTGAATAAAGGGTCAGAGGGACCATGAAATAGAGAAAAATAGATAGAAAAATGAGGGTAAGGAAAGGAAGAGCAAGCAAGACGGACGGAGATATGAGAATGAGTGCGAGGAGAGAGAGAGGAGAGAAAGTAAGAGATATAATTTGTGAGAGTGAGCAGAATGACAAAACGAGGAAGAGAGAGGCAGAAAAAAAGTGAGAGAGTAAAATTGAAGCAGTGTGAGCAAGTTAGAGGGGCGGAGGGAGAAAGATAGAGAGATTAAGAGAGATAGAGAATTAGGGAGTGGGGCAATGTGAGAGATAAAGGTAGAGATAATGAGAAAGAGAGAGAGAGGGAAGAGGATACAGAACTTGAGGGAGAGTGAGGGAGGAGAAAAGACAGATGGAGGCAATGAGAGAGATTGTGTGAGTATGAGTGCGGGTTAGATAGTGGGTGGGAGGGAAAGATGGATGTAGAGAGAAAGGAGAGATTAAGTGTGAGAAAGCGGGAAGAAGAGAGCAAGGGACAAAGAGAGAGGATAGAGATAAATAGAAGAGAAAGAGTTAGAGAAGAGTGAGCAATAAAAGAGAGGGAAAGCAAACTATGAGAAAGAGAGGAAGGGAGCAAATGAGGAAGAGAGAGTGAGAGAGACATAGGGAGAGAAGGAGAGCGAGGGAAGATAGAGAAAGAGAGAGTGAGCAAGAGGGAGAAAGAGAGGGAGGATAACAGAATGAGAGAGAATGAGAAAAGAGATGGAGAGAGAGGGGAAGTCAAGGAGGGAAAATGGAGAGAGCGTGAGAGAGAGAGAGAGGAAGGGAGGGATGTGAGAGAAATAGAGAAAGAGAGAGTGGTCGAATAGAGGAAGAGAAAGAGTGAGAAGAATAATAGAGATGGTCATAGAGAATAGAGAGTGAGAGCGAGATAATGATAGAAAGAGGAAAAAAGAATAGAGAGGGATTAAGAGTGGAAGTGAAGCTGCGAAAGAGATTGGGGGGAGAGAGAGTAAGAGAAAAGGGTGCAAGACATAACTATAGATGAAGGAGAGAGAGAGAGAGAGAGAGAGAGAGAGAGAGAGTTTGTTAAGGTGGGAGTGAGAGAGAGAGATAGGGAAAGAGAGAGAGGGCTAGAGAAAGAGAGAAGAGAGTGAGGGAGTAAGAGTGAGAGAGAAATGAAGAGAGTGAGGCAGCCAGAAGGGAGAGAGAGAGATCGACAAAATGTGAAAGAAATAGAGAAAGAATATAGTCTGAGGTAAGTGAGGGAAAAGAGATTGGTGAAATAAGTACGGAGGGAGGGAGCGTGGGAGGGAAGGGAAGTAATAAACAATAAAAGAGAAAAGGGAGTGAGATAGAGAAGAGATATCAAATGAGAGGAAGGTAGAGAGATAGAGTGATCGACATAGAGTGAGTAAAGAGAGAAAACTAAGCAAGAGAGAGCAATAGAGTGAGTGAGAGAGAGAGAAATAAAATAAAGAGTGAGAGACATAGTGAGAAAGAGATAGATAAAGGGCAAGAGTAAAAAGAGAGAAAACATAGCAAGAGAGAGCAAGAAAGCGAGAGAGAGAAATAGAATAGAGAGTGAGAAAGAGAGAGATAGAGGGCAAGAGTAAGGGAGAGAGTGAGAAAGTGGAGATAGAGGCAGAAAGCGAGAGATTGAAGAGATAGAGGGAGTGAGAGAGGAGAGAGAACAAGAAAGATTTTAGAGGGAGAGAGGAAGTAAGAGAGGAAGTGAGAGAGAGAGGAAAAGATAGTGAGCAATATGGAGATGTGGAGCGAGATTTGGAGAATGAGCGAGAAACAGAAAATGAGAGTGGGAGATGGAGAGGGAGAGAGAAAAGTTAGATTGAGAGAAAGAGTGGGAGGGAGAGGAGAGAGAAAGGATGAGGGAGAGAGGGACGGAGAAAGGATGAGGGAGAGAGAGAGAAATAGAGAGAAGGAAAGTGATAAGAAAGAGGGAATGCGAGAGAGCGATGGAGAAAATAAAAGGGAAGGAGGGAGATTGAGCAAGTGGGTGCAAGAGGAGAGAGAGGAGAGAATAAGGAGAAAGGGAGATGGAGAGAGAAGGAAGGATTGAAAGAGGGAGGGATAAAGGAGGAGAGAGATATGTGTGAGAGAAAATAATACATAATGAGATGGAGATAAGGGGCAAGAGTGAGATGGAGAGAAAAAGAATAGAGAGTGAGGAAAGCAAGAGAATAGAGAGCGAATCAAGGAGCATAGAGAGAGAGAGGGAGGGAGGGAGGAAGGAAGGTAGGGGAAGTAATAAATAAGAAGAGAGAAGAGATAGAGAATGAGAGGAAGGTAGAGAGATAGAGTGATGGATATAGGGAGATAAGGAGTGAGTAAAGAGAGAAAAAAGAGCAAGAGAGTGAGATATTGAAACAGAATAGAGAGTTAGAGACATTGTGAGAAAGGGAGAGAGTGAGAAAAGGAGATAGAGGACAAGAGGAAATAGAGATGAAAGATAGCAAGAGAAAGCAAGAGAGTGAGAGAAAGATAAATAGAATAGAGAGTGAGAGGCATAGTAAGACAAGAAGAGAGTGAGAAAGAGAGAATGAGAAAGGGGAAGATAGAGGGAGAGAGAGAGATTGAAGAGAGAGAGAGTGAGTGAAGGAGAAAAAGAGAGCAAGAAAGATTTAAGAGAGAGAGAGAGAGAGGAAGTGAGAGTGATAAGATAGAGTGCAATATGGAGATATGGAGTGAGATTAAGAGTATGAGTGAGAAAGACATAAGGAGACGAAGATGGAGAGGGAGAGGGAGAGAGGGAGTGAGATTAAGATAGAGAGTGGGGGATGAAAGTGAAAGGGAGAGAGGGAAAGAGAAAGGGTATGGGAGAGTGAGAGAGAAATAGAAAGAAGAGAGTGAGAGATGAGTAAGCAAGAGAGAAGGAATGAGAGAGAGCGATGGAGAAAGTAAGAGGTAGGGAGGGAGACTGAGTGAGTGAGCACAAGAGGGGAGAGAGAGGGCTAAGTTAAGGAGAAAGGGAGAAAGAGAGGGATGGAAGGAGTAAAAGTGTTAGGGATAAAAATGGAGAGATAGATGTGTGAGAAAAAGTAATAAATAATGAGATGGAGATATGGGACGAGAGTGAGATGTAAGAGCAACTGAGAGAGAGAGGGACAGAAAGAAAGCAAGAAAGAGAGTGAGGGATTGAGGGAGAGAAAGAGTGAGTAAGGAGATAGAAGAGAGAGTTATAGATGAATGAACAAGAGAGGATAGAGAAAGGGCAAGAGAGAGTAAGCACACAATAAAGAGAGATGAATTAGAGAGTGAGAGAGTGAGCAAGAGATGGAGTGAACTAGAAATAGAGAGATAGAGGGAGAGAGTGATAGGGATTGGAGAGAGAGGTGGAGGGAAAAAGGGATAGAGAGTGAGACAGAAATAGAGTGAGAAGAGACTCAAGAAAGATAAAGCAAAATATTGGATTGAGAGGAAGAGAGAGAGGGAGATATAAAGGAAAATATGGAGAGAGATGGAGGGACAAAGGGAGACCCAGAGAAGGAGATAGAGGGAGAAGATAGTGACTGGGTGAGAGGAAGAGACTGAGTGATGGTTGGCGAGAAAGAGTGAGTAAAGAGATAGGAGGGAGTGATAAAAGAGAGGAAGAGAGAGTGTGTGAGAGAGAAAGAGAGGGGGAGAGCAAAAGAGAAAGAAAAAGGGTCTAGTCATAAATAAAGAATAGAACGAGAGAGGGAGAGAGTGAGAAAAAGAGAGGAGGGAGGGAGTGAGAGATTGAAGAGTGGGAGTAGAGAGCAAGTGAGAGTGAGTGAGAAGAGATAGTTAGGGAAGATATAAAGAGAGTGAACGAGAGTGAGAGACAGATAATGAGATTTTGTGGGAGAGAGTGGGAATGAACCGGAAGAGTTTGAGAGGGGGAGTGATAGTGTACTTGAGAGAGCGAAAGAGAGAATGGGAGAGGGAAAGAGAGGGACGGAGGGAAGGAAGCAAGAGAGAAGAGAGAGCAAAAAAGTGAGAATGGGTGAGAGAGAGTGAATATAGAGCGAGAAAGAAAGAGGGTGAGAGGTTGTACGTGTGAGAGTGATATTGAAAAAAGAAAATGAGGGAGCTTGAAAGGGAGACATTGTAATAGAGAATTAGAAAGAAGAGAGTGTGAGGGAATAGAGAGAGGCGTGAGAGAGGGAGGGAGAGAGCGAGTAAGAGGAGCAAGATAGAGAGAGGGATTAAGGGAGTGAAAGAGGGAGGTAGAGCAAGAGAGAGGTAGTGAGAGATAATGGGAGGGTCAAAAGTGAGAGATAGAAGAGATAGGAGAGAGAGAGAGAGAGAGAGAGAGAGAGATAAGAAGAGGTAGAATAATAAGTGAGAGAGAGATGGAGGTAGTGAGGGATAATAAGAGATAGGAGGAAGCGAGAGACTGAAAGGGAGAGAGTAGGAAACAGAAAGTGAGAGACTGAAAGGGAGAGAGTGAGAAGAGAAGCTGTAGGAAGATCAAGTAGAAGTTAGTAAATGGGGGCTAGAGGGAGAGAGAAGAGAGTGAGAAATAGAGAGAGAGGGAGAGAGAATAATAAAGAATAGGATAGAGAGTGAAGAGATAGTGAGAGAGAGAGAGGAGAGAGTAGCATGAAAAATAAGGTAGCATGAGAGAGTGAGAGCAAAAAATGGAGCTTAAGAGGGTGAGAGGGTGTGAGATTGAGAGTGAGAGTGTGTGAGATGGAAAGAGAAGAATGAGCTACATAATGCAGGCCTGAAAGGGTACAAATGAGGGAGTGAGAAAGATAGAGGGAGAGAGAGAGCAATAAAGAGGGCAATAGTGAGAGCGTGGAAGTAATCTACAGAGAAATAGGAAAAGAGAGTGAGGGAGAGAGGATGATATAAAAAGGAAGGTTCAAGTGAGAAAAAAGATATTAGGAGGGTGAGAAGGGAGAGAGAGTGTGAGTAAGGGATGGAAAAAGAGAAGAGACAGATAGGGAGTGAGAGAATGAAGGAGAGCGATATATAGAGAGGGAGAGAGTGAGAACAAGAGTATGGAAAAGAGAATGAGAGATAGAGGAGATGAAGAGAGGGGTTGAGACGGAGAGAAAAGTAGAGAGAGAAGTGTGAGAGAATGTGAGAATGAATGAGAGAGATGAGAGAGGGATAATTGGAGGCCGGAGAGAGTATGTGTGAGGGATAGGGGAATAAAAGATTGCGAAAAGAGAAATTGTGTTTGTGTGAGGAAGAGAGAGAAACATAAGAGAAAGAGAGAACTGTCAGCAATAAGAAAGAAAGAAAGGAAAAATAAACAATCAAAAAGAAAGAGAGAGGAATGGAGCGAAGTAGGAAGTGAGAGTGAGAGAGATATAGGGAGAGAAGAAGAATGAGGGAAGATAGAGTGAGAAAGAGAGAGAAGGTGGGAGAATAAGAATGAGAGAGCAAATGAGAGAGAGATGGAGAGATAGGGAGAACCAGGGAGGCAAAGTGGGAGAGATCATGAGAGACAGAGAGAGGGAGAGAAGTGATCTTCCGTTGTCTCTTTCACTCTCTTCCCTCCCTCTCTCCTTTAATTACTTCCTCCTTCCCTCTCTCTCCTTCCCCACATCTCTCTGTCTCCCTCTTCGCATCCTCTCTCTCTCTCTCTCTCTCTCTTTCTCTCTCACCTTTCTTCTATTCACCCTATCTCTTTTACCTCTCACTCACTCTTTGTTCCTCAATCTTCCCTCAGTGTCTCTTCTCTCTCTATTTCCTTTTCACTTTCTCTCTACTACTCTCTTTAATCCATCTCACTCCCTCCCTCCCTCTATCTCTCTTTCTCACTCACTCATCCTTCTCTTTCTCTCACACTCTACATTTGATCTCTCTTTATCTCTCTCTATCTCCCTCTCACTCTCTCTTCTATCTCCATCTTTTAACACTTTTTATCCCTCACTACTTCTCTTTCACTCTCCCTCCCTCTTTGACACCCAACATCCTTCCCTTTTTTCACTCTCCTTATCTCTTTGTCTTTCTCCCTTTCTCACTCGCTCACTCTCTCCCTCTCTCATGCTCTCTTCCCTCACTCTTTCTTTATTTCTCTTTAACACTTTCTTGCTTTCTCTCTATTCCATTTCACTATCACTCATACTCCCTCCTCCCACTCTCTTTCTCACTCCATGTTCACTCTCTCGCATTTACTCTCTATTCTCTCCATTAAATCTTTATCACCCTCTCACCCCTCTCCATTGCATCCTTGGCTCCCTTCGTCTCTCGCTCGCTCTCTCTTACATGCACACTCTCTCCCTCTCTCCCTCTCACTCACTTCCTCTTCATACTCTCTCTTTCTATCTCATGTTCTACCCCCGCTCTTCCTCTCGCTTACTCTCTTTCTATATCTTCCCTCACACTCTCTTCTTTCATACTCCCTACACCTCTCTTGCTTTCTCTCTCTTCAATCTCTAACACACGCTCTCTCTATTTCTCACTCTCTCCCTCTCTCACTCTTTTCTCTATGTTTTTATCACTTTTATTTCTCTATTGCTCTCCCTCTATCACACACAACACACTCTTATACTCTCTTTTTATCACTCTCCTTATCTCTTTACCCACTTTTTCACTCCAACCAACCCTCACATTCTCCCTTTTTCATTACTTCACTCTCTCTATCTCCCTCTCACCCTCTTTCTCCCTAAACATATCTCCCTCAACATCTTCCTTTCTCCATATCTCACTCATTATATGTTGCTCGATCTTAAGTCCCTCTTGTATCTCACTCTTCTCTATTCTCTCTATTTTTCTCTTCTCTTTCTCTTCAATTTCGCTCTTTCTCATACGTTCTCCCTACCCACTCTCTTTCTCTCTCGTGCTTTCTTTCTTTATTGCTCCCTACCTCTCTCTCCACTTTCAATGTCACTCTTCATCCCTCCCCCTCTCTCCCTTTCTCTCAAACGCATACATTCTTACGCTTTCCCTATCTAAATCTCTTAAGCTCTCTTTCTCGATCTCTCTCGCTCTCTTTTCCCCCACTCTCCATTTCTTTCTCACTATCTTATTTTCTCTCTATCTCATTCATTCTCATGCACCTATCCTTATCTCTTTATCTATTTACCAATTTATATCTCTATTCTCTCGCTTTCTCTCAATCTAACCCTTCATTACTATCACTTTCTCACAAACACCTCTCTTGTGCACCCCTTTCGCTCTTTTTCTTTTGTTCTCTCTTCTTTCTCTTTAGCACTCATGCTCTCTCTCACACACGGTATTATATCTCTATTTCTCTGTATTTTGCTCTCTCTTATGTTGCCTTTAATTCTCCCTCTTTCTCTCACTTTATCCCTCACATCTCCTAATCTCTCCCTATTTTCCTTCTCACAACTCATGCTCTCACTCTTTATCATATCTCTTTTTCTTGGTCTTTTTCTCTCTTTTGTTGACTTTTATTCTCTCTTTCTCCCACTCTATCCCTCAATCTCTCTCGCTCTTTTTCTCTCCCTACTTCTCTCTTTGAATCCCAATCTCAACTCTCTATCTTTCTCTCTACCTCTTCTCTCTCATTATTTCTCACCTTCTCTCACACATACCTTCCTCTCTTCCCTTCCCTCTTTCACTCCCTCCCTTACTCTCTCCTTCTCTCTCCATATATCTCACTCTCTGAACCTTCTCTCTCTATCTCTCTCTTTCTTTATTTTCTATCTCCCTCTCTCCCTCTCTCTTTCTCCATATGTCCCTCTATAACCTTGTCTCTTTACCTTTCACTCATTATCTTTTGCTTTTCTTTCGTGAGTCTCTTTTCTCTTTCTATTTCTACCTTACCCTCTGTCCCTCTCATTCACTCTTCAATCCCTATCTTTACTCCATCTCTTACTCTCTCTCTCATTCTTTATTTCATCTCTCTATTGTTTCTTTGCTCTCTTTTGCCCCCTCTCCCTCTTGTTCTCCTTTATTAGTCTCTCTTTCTTGCTTTTTTTTCTATCTTCCTTTCTTATCTCTCTTTAAACACTCTTTGAACACTCTTAATTTCTATCTTTTTCATTAATTCACTCTCTCTATCTCCCTCTCACCCTCACTCTCTGCATATCTCCCACTACATCTTTCTCTCTCCACCTCTCACTTGCTATATGTTGCTCTATCTTCTTGGAGTCCCTCTTCTCTCTCACTTTATCTTCCTCCTACTATCTCTTCAACCCCTCTCACTCCTTCCCTCCCTCTTTCTCTCCTAATTCACTCCCCCTCTTCATCTGTGTCACTCTCTCACCCTCAATTTTATCTGTTTTTATTACTTACTTGCTCTCTCTTGCTCTCTCTCTTAATCTATCTCTTGTAATATCTTCAATTGCTCTTTCTTCCCTCTCTTTACGCACTCTTTTTAGCCCTCCATCCCTCACCTTATCTCTCGCTCTCCTTCCTTCCCTCTTTTTCTCAATTGGTCTCCTCTCTCTCTCTCTCACCCTCCCCTCATCCCCTTTTCTCACTTTTCTCCCCCTTTAGTCACTCTTTATCTCCCTTCCCACATCTCCTTCTTTATCTTCCTATATCTTCCTATATGCATCTCTTGCACTCACTCTCTCTCGCCCTCTCTCACATTCCTCCTTCCTCCTTATGTATCTCTCTCCTCTCTATTCCACACACACTCTCACTCTCTCCCTTCTACCATATCCCTTAATCTCTCTATCTATCTATCTCTCACTCATTCTCGCTCTGCTTTCCTCTGTCCCTCTCACTAACCCTCTTTTTCTATATTTTCTCTCAATCTCATTCTCTCTCTATTTGTCTCTAGCAATTTCTCTCTTAATCTTTTACTCTTCAATCTCTCTCACTCCCTTTATCTATCTCTCTCTCACTCTCTACCTCTCTCTCACTCACTCTCTATTCTATCTTTCTTTCTCACACTCTTACTCCTCTCTTTCTCTCTCTTCAATCACTCTCTCTTGTCTCTTTGCTCAATTCTTTTCTTCCCTATCCCTCAAACACACTATATCTCTTGCTCTCCAACTTTTATCTTTTTCAATC
Organism: Papilionanthe hookeriana x Papilionanthe teres; assembly: GCA_022702705.1. Taxonomy (NCBI): domain Eukaryota; kingdom Viridiplantae; phylum Streptophyta; class Magnoliopsida; order Asparagales; family Orchidaceae; genus Papilionanthe; species Papilionanthe hookeriana x Papilionanthe teres. The sequence goes on from CM040427.1 coordinate 147,889,403, forward strand.
CTTCTCTCTTCTCTCTCTCATTATTTCTCACTTTCTCTTACACTTCACACTCTCTTTCCCTCTCCCTCTCTCCATCCCTCTCTCTGTTACGCCTATCTCTCACTCTCTTTCCTTAATCTTGTTCTCATTCTATCCCTCTCTATCTAAATTTCTCTATTATTCTCTTTCTACTTCTCTCACTCTTAACCTCTATCACTCCCTCTCTTCAATCTCTCTCACTCCCCCTCTCTATAGTTCACTCTTTATTCCTTATCTTTCTTGCTCTCACTTCTATTACTCTCTTATTCATTACAATCACTCACACATGATCCATGAAAAAAATACCTGTTTTTATACCTTGATTTTTATCAAATTTTTAAGGATATTATGAAAGGTATTTTATGTTTTTAGATGTAGGTGATGCAAAAATGTTCAAAAAAGAAAAAAAATGAAAAAGAATGAAAAAGGAGCAAAAATGGAGCCAAAATGCAAAATTGCCAAAATAATGGCCTGGCGCCAGAATCCGGCGCCTAAGCGCCAGCTCGATACCAAATCTATGATGGTTTTTGTAACTACTTTGGACGGTTATTTTGACGGTTAGAGCAGTTATTGGACCATCTAGAAGATTGGGAGTTATTCCTGGATTATAGGACATGTGATACATTATATTTAGACGCTTGGAAACGGTTTGGATCGCGAAGAGGTGCGATCCAAAGTGAAGAGGTGGGAAGAACTGGACGCAGAGTCCGGCGCCTGGCACCTAGGCGCCAGACACACTTTCTAGAAGATTCATTGAACTTGGACACATTTTAAAGAGGTGCCTTAGGCAAACCTTGAAGCCTATAAATAGGAGGCTATTCCTACAGAGAAAAATGCCCACCACAAGTAGCCCAATAAGAAATCCAAAAATTAGAGAGATAATTTTAAGAGCCATACTTTTAGTTTACTTTCCTTCATAAATTAGTGAGTTTATTTTATTTAGAGTTTGTATTGAGAGTTTGGAAGAGTTGGTGCTTTTGAAGTCTATTTCGCTTTGGATTCATTAGGAACCAGAGGTTCAGTTGGAGAAACACTTGAGATAAGTATTTGTAATTTTATTCAAAGTTTTATTTATAAGTTTTGTTATTTAGATTCAATGTGTTCTGAGTAGTTACTTTACTTTCTTCTTTCAATTATGAAAAGATAAATAAGATAATCTAAAATTCGTTGAAGAATTAGAAACTAAAATATGTTTTAAATATTGTGATGATATTAATACCGGATCTTATTTTACTATTTAAATTGGCCATTTAAATTGTAAAAATCTGTTGAAAAGTTTTGAGACCTAGAAGGAGATGAACTCTTAACTAGTAGATATCACATGAATCCTTGGGTAGTCGAAGGCCTTGTGCGGGGTATTCAAGGTGAGGAGCAAATAAATAGGAAAATATTATTCAATGGGCGTAGAATTGATAAGTTTTTAGAGTGACAGACTAAATTCTTGTAATTTGGTTTATAGAGAGGGAACGGGTCACTAGTAGGGCCGACCATAGCAACCCTTGGACATCTACTAGTGTGAGCCTAGATTAACCCATTCTACCAACAATACATCCAGACCTGATCTATAGATTAGCCAATGTTCTTTATACTATCGAGCGAAGGTAAAGAATAGGACTACTTCTATTTGGCACAATACCATAAATTTATATTCTCCACGAATATTACATTATCTAAAAAGTTTTAGATTAATTGAAAGGAAGAAAGTTGTTTGCTTATTATTATTTACATCACTCATTATTTTAGTACTGCTTTAATTCTGCTTTTAGTAAATTAAATATTAAATTTAAAACTTTAAAAGAAATACATAAAAATAAAATTTAAATATTTAAAAATCTAGTACCTCTAGTGTGTAAAATATTTTCCATAAAATTATATTTATATACACTAGCCGCTATTATTATTTGGGTCAAAGTATTGACTATAACATATTTTTGAGAGCATAAATTACTACGTTGTTCACGGATTAAGGTCAACACACACACACCCTCTCTCTCTCTCTCTCAATCCCATCATCATCTTGATATCACTCTCACTCTTAATCCGCCCCCTCCTTTCTCCTTCTTTGTTCTTTCTCACTCTCCTTATGTCTCTTTTATTGATCTTCTCTCTCTCTCCTTTCACTCTTTCTCTTCATATATTCCCCACTCTCTCTCCCTCTCCCTCTCAATTCTCTCCGTTCCTATCTGTCTCTCTGTCTCTCACCTCTCTCTTTCACACACTCTCTTCCACCCTCTCACTCTCTCCCTCTCCCTCTCAATTTCTTTCTTTCCTCTCTGCCTCTCACCTCTCTTTCACACACTCGATCCCTCAATTATTCTTGCTCTCTCTAAGATATCTCTCACTCATTCTCTAAGTATCCTTCCTTATCTCCCTCTGACTCACCTTGTCTTACTCTATTTTTCCTCACTAACTTTTCCCTCAATTTGTATCTAGCTATCTCTCTTTTCGTCAATCCCTCACTCTTAAATCTCTCTCTCACTCTCTATACTTTTTTTTTACTCTCGCTCTTCTCTTTTATGCTCTCTCCTCAATCACTCTATCTTCTCTCTTTCTTTGTCCCTATCTCACACACATACACACACTCTCTCTCTCCATGTTTTTCCTCTCTCAATCCCCCTTCTTCATTCCCTCATTGTTTCACCCTTTCTCCCTCTTTCTCTATCCCTTCCTCCATCCCTCTTTAACTCTTTCTCTCCCATTGTCTCAACCTTCTCTCTCACTCTGTTTTCCTTACTCTACCTCCCTTTGTCTCAGCTCTTTCTCCTTCTCTCCATATATATTTATCTTACCACCTCGGTCATTATCTCTCTAATTCTCTAGCTCTCTATCTCTCTCTTAATTGTCTCCCTCCCTTCCTCCCTCGCACACTCTCTCCCTTCCCACTCTCTAATATCTCATTTTCTATCTTTTGCTTCTCTCTCATTCCATCTTTTATATCCTCTTCTCACTCTCACACTCTTTTCCTCTCCCTCTATAAGATCTCTTTCACTCTCCCACTCTCCTTCTCTTTATCACTCAATCTCTCCCTCTTTCTTTCTCACTCCTTGATTCTTACCCTCTCTGTCTCCCTTATGTAGCTCACCCTTCTCTCTCCTTATCATTCACTCTCTCTATCTAGAGCACTCACACACACTCATACACTCTCTCATTATCTCTCTTTCAATCTCCCTCCCTCTCACCCTCTTAAGCTCCATTTCTCGATCTCTATCTCGCTCTCTATTACAATCTTGCTCATTCTCTTGCACTCCATCCTCTCTCTCCATTGTTGCATCTTTTTCTCTTCTCTCTATCCTGATCCCTATTATTCCTTTTCCCTTTCTCTCTCTTTCTGCACTCTATTCTATTTTTCTATCTTATGCTCTCTTTTGCCCTTTTCATTGTTGCTCTCTTTTCTCTCTTTCATCTCAATCTTTCTCTCCCTCTATCCCTCACTCTCTCTCTCTCTATTGCTTCCATCCCTCCCTCCCTCCCTCCCTTCCTCCATTACTTTCTCCCTCCCTCTCTCTATCTCCCTCTCACTCTCTTCCAATTCATCCCCCTCACTCCCACTAAATCTCATTTCTACCCCCTCTCCGTCACTCACATTTTCTCTCTATATCTTCCATCTCTCTCCCTTTTCTCTCACCCTTTTTCCTCTCTCACTCCCACACTCTTCAATCTCTCTCACTCCCTCCCTCTATCTCTCTTTATCACTCTCTCTCTCTTCCTCTCTTTTCTCTATTTATGTTTTATCTTTTTTTATTTCTTTATTTCTCTCTCTTTCTCGCTCTGTTTGTCTCTCTCTCTCTTGTTCTCTTTTATCACTCACTCTAATCACTTTACTCACTCTTTCTCTCCAATAATCTCTCACTCTATTCCTCTCCCCCTCTCTCACTCGTTCATTAATTTAGTCTCCCTCTTTATCATCCTCGGTCCTCCCGCTATCTTAATAACCCGTCTATGTATCCCTCTCTCTACCTCTCACTCACTATCTTTTACTTTATCTTCCCTGAGTTTATCTTCTCTCTATATTTCTATCTCAACCTCTCTCCTTCACTCCCTCCCGCTCACTCTTCAATCCTTATCTTCACTCCCTCTCTACTCTCTCTCTCTCACTATATTTCATCTCTCTTTATTTGTTTACTCCATTTCTCTCACTCTCTGTCCCTCTCTTGCTCTTTCTTCTATCGCCCACTCTTCTCTCTATTTGCTTACTCTTTCTCTCCCTCAATCACTCACTCTCTCTATCACTATCCCTCCCACATACACTCTCTCTCAGTTTCTCTCAGATCTTTCTCTCTCCCCTCATATCCATCTTATTATTTCTTATTTTCTCTCATAGAATCTCTTTCCCCCTCGATCCCTCCCTCATTCAGTCCCCACTTCCCTTAATTTCTTGCTCTCTCTCTCTCTCTATCTTACTCCTCTCTCTCGCTTCTGTTGCTATCACTCATTCACTCCATATCCCTCCCTTTTGTTTTCTCTATCGCTCTTTCTCATTTCCTCTCTCTTGATCTCTCTTTTCTCACTTTTCCTTTTCCTTATTTCTCTCACTCTTTCTCTCCCAATCCCTCACTCTGTCTCTCACTCTTTCTCTCTCATTCTCTTCCTCCCTCCCACTCTCTCTATCTCAATCTCTTCCTCTCTCCCCCTCTCTCCCTCTTTGTCTCCCTCTTTCCTTCTTCCTTCTCACTCAATCTCGCTCAATCTCCCTCCCTTTCTCAATCTTACTCACTATTTTTTTCTCTCTTCATCTCTCGCTTCCTATCTCTCTCTTAAATCTTTCTTTCTTTCTCCCTCTCTCACTCCCACTCTCTCTTCAATCTTTCTCACTCTCCCTCTATCTCCCACTTCTCACTCTCTACATCTATCTCCCCTTTTCTCACTCTCCCCCATACTCTTACCCTCTCTCTTCTCCCTTTCTTGCTCTCTCCCTTTCTCACTATGTCTCACTCTCTATTTTTTTCTTTTTCTCGCTCTCTAGCTCTCCCTTGTTCTTTTTTCTCTCTTTTTAGTCACTCGTTATCTCTTTATATCCTCACTCTATCTCTCTCTTCCTCTCATTATCTCTCTCTTCTCTCTCTCACCCCTCCCTCATTCACTCTCATTATTTGTTACTTTCTCTCCCTCCCTCCCTCCTTATTTTTCTCTCTTTTTCTCTCTCTAGCTCCCTCTCTCTTGCCCACCATTTCTACAATCTCTATTCTTTCTCTATTTCTATCTTGCTTTTTCACTCTCTCTCCTCCTCACTCCCTCACTATTTAATTTCACTCTCACGTCTACTCCCTCACTCGCTTCTCTCTCTCTCTTGCACTCTCTTCCTTTCTCTCTCCCTCTCTCACTCTCCCTCCATAACTCTCTTTCTTGCTCAATCTATCATTGTCTCTATTGCTCCTTTTCTCCTATTCTCTCTTCACACACTTCCTCTCTTCAGCTTCACTCTCACTCTTACTCCTTGTCTTTATCTCTTTCACACTCTCTATTTTCTTCCCCACTTTCTATCGCAATCTCGCTCTCTCTCTATTCTCACTCAACTTTTCCCTTACTCTTCTCACTCTTTCGCTTCCTCTATCCCCCACTCTCCTTTTCAATTTCTCTTGCTTCCCTCCTTTCTCTCTCTCTTTCTCATGCTCTATCCCACTTTTCCTTCTTGGGTCACTTTCTCTCCATCACTCTCTCTTATTCCCTCTTTCATTCTCTTATTCTCCCTCCCTCACCCTCTCTTGCTCACTCTCTCTTCCTCTATCTTCCGTCACTCTCCCTATATCTCTCTCATACTCTCTTCCTCCTTTGCTCCCATCCTCAATCTTTCTCACTATTTGTTCTCTCTTTTTGTATTTTATTCCTCACAATTCTCTAAATCTTTCTCTATTGTTTCTCTCTCACTCTCTCTTCCTCTCACTCACTCACACACGTAATCTCTCTCTTAGCTCAATCTTTATCTCTGCCTATCCCTCACACATAATTTCTCTCTCACTCCAAAATTTATCTCTATCAATCCTTCTCTCTTCTCTCTTCTCTCTCATTACTTCTCACATTCTCTCACAATTCTCTCACTTTCTCTCTTCCTCTCTCCACCCACTATCTGCCTGCTCTACCTCGTACTCTCTTTTCCTAACTCTTGTTCTCACACTCTCTTTCTCTATCTATATATCTCCCTTGCTCCCTCCCCCACTCTCTCCTTCATTCTCTCGCTTTCAATCTTTCTCTTTTGTTCCTCCCTTCATCACTTTATCTCCTTCTCGCTCACATAATATCTTAATTTCTCTCTTTTCCCTCTCTCTTTCACTCTCTCACTCTTGTTCTCGTTATCCCTCTCACACTCTCCCTCTATCATTCTCACTCCCTCATTCTTGCCCTCTCTAGGTCTCCCTCTTGTACACTCTTCTCTCTCCATCTCATACAATCATTCACTCTCTCACTCTCTCTTAATCTCTATTGAGGGAGAGTGAGTGATAGAGTGAGAGATAGAGGGAGACGAATGAGTAAAGAAAGAGAAGAGAGGGTGATAGAAGAAAGAGAAAGAGGGAGAGAGAGACAGAGGGGGCAAAAGAGTGTAAGAAAATAATAAAGAGAGATGAAATAGAGTGAGAGTGAGAGAGAAAGAGAGGGAGTAAAGAGAGGGATTGAAAAGTGAGTGGGATGGGGAGATGATATAGAGAAAAGAGAGCATCAAGAAAGATTAAGAGATAGTGAGTTAGAGGTAGAGATAGTGGATATAGAGGGTATACAGAGAGAGCTGGAGGGCGAGAGGGCCATAATAAGAGAGAGACTGAATTATTGAAAGATGGAAAAAGGGAGGGACGAAGAGAGTGAGACATGGTTAGAGAGAATGAGTGAGTAAAGTGATAATAGAGAGTGATAAAAGAGAGCAAGAGTGTGTGCGTGAGAGTGAGAAAGAGAGAGAAAAATAGAGAAAAAAAGTGAGTAAAAGAAAGATGATGGAGGGAGAGAAAGAGATTGAAGATAGTGGGAGTGAGAGAGGAAGAGAGGGTTAGAGAGAAGAAAGAGTGATGGAAGTTATAGGGAGAAATAGAGTGAGGGAGAGAGGGGGTAGAGAATGAGATTTAGTGGTAGAGAGAGGGGGATGAATTGGAAGTGAATGCAAGGGAGGGAGGGAAGGAAGGAAGCAAAAGAGAGCTGAAGAGAGGGAGAGAAAGATTGAGTGGAAAGACAAAAGAGCGAGCAGTCGACCGGAGAGTAAGTGAGAGAGAGTGAATATGGAGCGAGAATGAGAGAGGGAGTGAGGGAGTAAGAGTGAAACTGAAGAGAGATGAAGAGAGAGTGAGAGAATAGAGAGCGTGAGAGAGTGAGAGAGTAAGCTAGTAGAGAAAAGTGAAAGTGAGTGAAGAGAGACTCATATAGAGGGAATGAGAGAGAGGGAGATGGAGTGAACGCGTGACTGCAAGATGAACGAGACTAGAGTTAGATAGGGAGAGAGGGAGAAGGAGAGGGTAGGAGAGATTGATAGAAGGAGGGATTGAAGAGGAAAGAGAGATGTATGAGAGAAAAGAATAAATAATGAGATTGATGAGTAGAGAGAGCAAGATGTGAGAGCATGTGAGAGAGTGTAAGGGAGGGAGAGTGAGAGAAAGAGTTAGAAATAAGGGGAGAGAAAGTGTTGTGAGGAGAGAGATGAGAGGGAGATAGAAGAAAGAACAAGGGAGAGATAGAGGGGGCAAATCAGAGTAAAGAAATAACAAAGAGAGATGAAAAAGAAAGTGAGAGAGTGAAAGAGCAAGAGAGGGAGTGAAGGTAGGGATTGAAGATTGAGCGGGAGGAAGAGAGGGAGAGATTGTAAGCCATAAATAGAGAGAGAAGAGAGACTCAGGGAAGATTGAGCATAACATATTGAGTGAAAGGTAGAGAGAGGGAGATATAGGGGGAGAGAGGGGGATAAAGAATAATGAGCAAGAGAGTGAGCAAGGGAGTGAGAGAGAAAGATATATAAAGAAAGTTGGAGAGAGTGAGAAGAATAAAGAGTAAGGAAAAGAGAGAGATATATGGAGAGAGAAGGAGAGAGGGAGGGAGTAAAAGAGGGAGGTGGAGAAAGGTTGAGCTGTGTGAGACAAGGTGACAAATAATCAGAGAGAGAAGAGGCAGAAAGAGAAAACAGAGAGAGAGGTGAGAGTGGGATTGAAGGAGAGAGAAATTGGGATAGAGGTAGATCAAGAGAGTGAGGGATAAAGTAAGAGAAAGAGAGAAAATAAAAAAACAACAGAAGAGAGAGCAAAAGATTGACAAAGAAAGATATAATACAGATTGTGAGAGAGAGAATGAGTGGTAAAGAGAAAGAAATAGAGAGTTAGAGGGAGGTTGCAAGCAAGATTGAAGAGAGAGAGTGAGCATGAGAGGGAGAGAGAGTGTGAGACAGAATAGAGAGGGCTGGAAGATAGAGCAAGAGTGAGTGAACGAGAGAGAGGGAGAGCAAAGGAATGGATGATAAATAGTGAGAGAGGGAGGAGTTGTAAAGGGAGAGGGAGAGGGGAGGGAGAGAGGGAGAGAAAGTGAGAGAGAGAGAGAGATAAAGGAAAATGTGAGTGAGAGTGGGAGGGAGGGAGGGAGGGGTCAGAGAGGAGAGAGAGTGGGAGGACGGATGAAGATAAATAGTGAAAAAAGTGGGAGGAGTAGTACATAGAGTAAGTGAGAGAGAGATAACAAAGAGTGATAAAGTGAGAACAAGGGCGTGGGCTAGTTTTAAGGGAGGAAGGGAGCAACAGAAGGAGGGAGAAAGTGTGAGAGTGTTTGGGAGAGAAGAGAATGAGAGAAAAGGAAGATGGAGATAGAGAGGTTGATTGAGGGGAGAGAGAAAAAGAGAAAAGTGGGTGAGAAAGAGAGGGGGTAAGAGTGAGACTGAAATTAGATTGAGAGAGAAGGAGAGAAAAAGGGAGAGGGAAGAGATAATGAGGGAAAAGAGACGATGTCAGAGGGAGTAAAAGAAAGCAAAAAATTATGAAAGAGAAAGTGGGATAGAGTGAATGGGAGAGAGAGTGATAAGAGAGGATGTGAGAAGATCGAGTAAAAGTAATTGAGTGAGGCGTAAAGAAAAGGGAAGCGTAGGAGAATGGTTAGAGAGTGGGAGTAAGAGTGAGGGAGATATAGAGGGAGATAGAGAGTGAAAAAGGGAGACTTAGAGAGGGCATAAATGAGGGAGTGAGAATGATAAAGGGAGAGTGAGAGTGATAAGATATATAGTGAGAAATAGGAAAAGAGAGTGAGGCAGAGAAGATGATGTAAGAAAGGGAAAGAGAGAAGGACAAGAGAGAAAAAAAGATATTAGGAGGATGAGAAGGGGGAGAGAGTGTGAGCAAGGGAGGGAGGATGAGAAGAGAGATAGATTGAACAGATAAAAGTTAGAGAGTGAGATAGAGGGTGCATGTGGGGGATAAGGGAGAGAAAGATTGAGCAAGGAGAGGTTGCATGTCTGTGTGAGCAAGAGAGATTGAGAGAAAAATAAAGAGAAAGTGTCACGGAAGTGTTAGCGTGAGAAAATGAATGAGAGAGTGAGAGAGGGAGCAGGAGAGATATATAGATAAAGAGGATGAGAGTGAGAATAATAGCAAGGAAAAGTTAGGGATAGGGAGACAGAGAGAGGAAGGGAGAGAAGGAAAGAGAAATAGTGAGTGAAGTGAGAGAATGTGAGAAACAATGAAAGAAAAGAGAGAGGGATTGAGAGAGATAAAATTTGGAGAGCTACAGAGAGTGCTTGTGAAAGATAGGAATAGAGGCGAGAGAGTGAGAGAGGGAGTATGGAGCATAAGTGGGTGAGAGGGAGAGAGATTGAGAGAGAGAGAGTGAGAGTGTTTGAGTGTATGTGTGAGAGCTTGAGAGAGAGTGTGAGAGTGTTTCAATGTGTGTGAGAGCTTGAGGGAGAGTGTGAATGACTTGGAAAGAGAAGAGTGAGTTGTAGAAACATAAGGGATTCCTAGGAGGGCTAGAATGAGAGTGTGAGAAAGATAAAGAGAGTGGTAAATAGAATGAGAGTGGGATAATTAAAGAGATATATAGAAAAAGAGGAAAACAAACTGAGAGAAGTGGGGATGAGATAGAGGGAGGGAGAGAGAAGGAAGTTAGTTTGAAAGAGAGATAGAGGGAGTGAGATGGATTAAAGAGAAAGCAATAGAGGAAAGTGATAGAGTATGAAAAGGAATATCTCACTCTCTCTCTTTATCAATCTCTATTCTCTTCTATCTTATACTCTATTTTAAACTCTCCTTTGTTGTTCTCCTCTCTTTGCTCATACATTTCTCTCACTTATTCCCCACTCTCTCTCCTCTCTCACTCTCTTGCTTCCATCCCTCCCTCTCTCATTCTCTCTCTTCTCTCCCTCCCTCCCTTTATCTCTATGCATCTCCCTTGCTCTCTCTCTCTCATCATTCTCATGTTCCACCTCTCTTTTTACCCCTCACTTTTACTCGATCTTCCCTCCGTCACTCTTTGTCACTCTCTCCTTTTCACTCTCCCTTCCTTTCTCTTTCTTGCTCTCTCTTTAAACCCTCCCACTACCTCCTCTAATCTCTCTTTCTCACTCCCTCTCACCCCTATCTCACCCTCTCTTCTATCTCTTTTTATCTTCTCTCCCTCTCTTTTCTGTCTTTCTTTTGGCGCTCCCTCGCACCCTCTTCCTCCCTCTTCAGTTTCACTCTCAATGTTAATGTCTCATTCTCTCTCTCCGTCTCACTCCAAGATCATTCTCTCTCACTTACTCTCTGTCCTATTGCTCTCTTTCCTCTCTCTCATCTCAATATTTCTCTACCTCTTGCCCCCACTCTCTGCTTCCTTCCATCCCTCCCTCTCTCTCCCTCTCTCGCTCATCTTTCTCTCTCTCACACACTCTTCCCCTCCCTCCTCACTCTCTTCCAATTCATCCCTGCTCTCTCTCTCCCACTAATTCTCATTCTCTACCCCCTCTCTCCCCGTCTCTCACACTCTCTCTTTATCTTCCTTCAACCTCTCTTCTCTCTCACTCTCCTTACTTCTCTCACTCCCACTCTCTTCCATTCCTCTTACTCCCTCCTTCTATCTCTCTTTCTCACTCGCTCCCTTTCTTGCTATTTTCTCTATTTCTGCTTTATCAGATTTTATTTCTCTATTGTTCTCTCTCTTTCTCTCTCACAATCACTCTCTGTTACTCTCTTTTATCAGTCTCTTATCACTTTACTCACAAATTCTCTCCAACCCTCTTCCTCCCTCCCACTCTACCACTTTCATTATTTCAGTCTCTCTCTATCTCCCTCTCACCTCTCTGCTCTCCACATATCTCTCTATATATCTCCCTCACTCTACCTTTCACTCATTATCTTTTTCTTTATCTTCCCTGAGTCTCTCTTATCTCTTTATTTCTGCCTTAACATCTCTCCCTCCCGCTCACTCTTCAATCTCTATATTCACTCCCTCACTTGCTCTCCTTCTCACTCTTTATTTAATCTCTCTTTGTTGTTTGTTTGCTCTCTTTTGTCCCCTCTCTAACTATCTCTCTTACTGTTTCTTCTATCTCCCTCTCTTCTCTCTCTATACTGAACTCTTTCTCTCCCTTTATCTCTCACTATCCCACCCTCACACACACTCTCTCAATTGCTATTACAACTTGCTCTCTTCCCTCGAATCCATCACATTATTTCTTATTTTCTCTCATACATCTCTCTTTCATCCTCGATCCCACCTCTTTAAATCCCTCATTCCCTATCTTTCTTCCTCCCTCCCTTTCTTACCCTCTCTCAATCTCCTGTTGCACTACTCACTCATTCACTCCCTCTCCATCCCTATCCTTTTCTTCATCACTCTCTCTCATTCCCTCTTTCTTGCTCTAATTTCACTCACTTTAACTTTTTCTATTTCTCTCTCCCCTCTCCCATTCTCTCCCTCAGCTTCCCTCCCCCCACTCTCTATCTAAATCTTGCTTCCTCTCTATCCCTCTCTGTCTCTCCTTTCGGCTCTCTTCTTCTCTCCTTCTCACCCACTCACTTACTCTCCCTCACTATCTCAGTCTTGCTCAAAATCATTTGTGCTCTTTTCCTCTTTCTCGCTTCTTATATGTCTCTCTCTCTTCATTCTTTCTTGTTCTCTCTCTCTCACTCCCTCTCTCTCTTCAATGTCTCTCCATCTCTCGCTCTATCTCCCCCTTTCTCACTCTCTCCCTTACTCTTTTCCTCTATCTCTCTCTTTCTCACTCTCTCCCTTTCTCACTATCTCTCACTTTCTATTATGTTTCTGAGCTCTCTTCTCTCTTTACTCACTCTTTATCTTTCTATATCCATCACTTTAGCTCCTCTCTTTTCCTCTTATTCTCTCTCTCTTCTCACTTTCACCACCATTCTCTGTCATTATTTAGTATTTTCTCTCCTTCACTCCCTTTTCCCCTCACTCCCTCCATATTTCGATCTCATTTTCTCTCTAGCTTCCTATATCTTTCCCTCACTTTCCTCACTCTGCATTCTATCTCTATTTATATCTCTCTTTATCCCACCTTCCCTTCCTCACTCACTCATCTATTTAATTTCACTCTCACTCTTACTCCCTCACTTGCCTCTCCCTCTTTTTTCTCTTCTTTTCTCTCTCTCTTTTTTTCTCTCCTTTTCTCTCTCTCCCTTCCTATCTCTCTCTTGCTTGATTTATCATTATTTCTTGCTCCTTTTCACTTACTATCTCTTCACCCACTCTCTCATGCTTTACTCTCACTCCTACTTCCTCTGTTTCTCTTTCACAGTTTCTACTCTATCTTCCATTTTTTATCGCTATCTCGCTCTCACTTTTTATTCTCTGTCAACTTCTATTTTACTCCTCTCACTCTGTCTCTTACTCTATCCCCCACTTTCTTTCCCTATTTCACTCACTTCCATCCTTCCACTCTCTCTCTCATGCTCTCTCCAACTTTCACTTCCTGACTCTCCCTCTCCCTCTCCCTCCATCTCTCTTTCTCATTCTCTCATTCTCCCTCCATCTTGATCCCTTGCACACACTCTCTTTCTCTATCTTCCCTCATTCTCCTTCTCTTCCTAAATGTCTCTCACTCTCACTTCCTCCTTCACTCCCTTCCTTCTCTTTCTCACAGTTTGTTCTCTTTCTTTATCTTTTGCTGCTCTCACTACTCTAACTCCTTCTCCTATGTTTCTCTCTTGTTCTCTCTTTCTCACACACACATACAACACATTATGTATCTTTGTTCAATCTTTCTCTCCCCTATCCCTTACACACACACTCTCCCTCTCCAAGTTTCATCTCTCTCAATCTCTCTCTTATCTCTCATTATTTCTCACATTCTCACACACTTCTCTCTCTCTTTCTCTCTCCCTTTCTCCCTCCCTCTCTCGATCTCCTCACCTCTCACCCTCTTTCATTTCTCTCTTGTAATCACTCTCTCCCTCTCTATCTATATATCTCTCTTGATCCCTCCCTCACTCTTTTTCATTCTCTCGCTCTATATCTCTCTCTTCTCTTCCACTCTCTCTTTTCACCCTTGTAATATCTTCTTTCTCTCTCTCTTTCCTTTCTTTTATCATCTTCTCTCCCTCAATCTCTTTTATTGTTTCTCTCTAGATTACTTTCAATCTCTTATTTTGTTCTCTTTATCACTTTTAATCTCTCCCTCTATCAATTTCACTCCCTGAATCGTGCCCTCTCCAGATCTCCCTTATGTAGATCACGCTTCTCTCTCCATCTCACACACTCGTAAACTCTCTCACTCCCACTCACCCTCTTTAGCTCCATTTCTTTCTCTCTGTCTCACTCTCCTACTATCTTGTTCTTTCACACCCACTCTCTCCTCTCTCTCCCTCACTCCAACTTTCACCCTTCGCTCTTTATCCTCTTCTCTCTCCCTTTCCTCTTTCTCACTCTCTATTCACTTTTTCTATCTTATACTCTCTTTTACACTTCTTTATTACTTTCTTTTCTCTCTTTCCTCTTTCGCCATTTCTCATTCTATCCTCCACCCTCTCCTCTGCCTTCTCTCATGCTTCCACCCCTCCCTCTCTACTTCCCTCTCTTCTCTCCCTCCCTCCCGCCCTCCCTCTCCCTACCTATCTCCCATTATGTCTCCCTCTCTCTTTCCTTATCTCTCACCATTCTCCCGTTCTTCTCCTCTCTTTACCATTTACTCACTTAATCTTACTCAATCTTCCCATAGCCACTCTTTGCACTCTCCCACATTCACTCTCTCTCACTTCCTCTTTCTTACTCTCTTTTTAAACCTTCTCACATTCTTCTATTGTCTCTCTCTTTCTTTATGTCCATCTCTCTCTCTCATTCTCTACTCCAGCTTTCTTTATCTATCTCCCTCACTATCTCTTTTGTTTCTCAATTTTGACCCTCCCATTACCCCTCACCGCCTCTCGCTCTCCCTCCCTCTTTCACTCCCTTAATCCCTGTCTCTCTCCCACTCTCCTTATCTCTCAATTTCTTGGTCCATTTCTTGCTCACTCATTCTCACCCTCTCTCATGCTCTCCATTCCCTCATACTCTCTTCTCTCTATTTGACTCTCACACCTATCCCTTTCTCACTCTGTCTTTCTCTCTTCAGTTTCACTCTCACTCCTACACTCTCTCTCCTTCGCTCTCTCTCACTCTATGTTAACTCACTCTCACCCACTCTCACTTATGTTTCTCTCTATCCTCTCTCTCTTCTAGAAATATTTCCTCAATCTCTCCCATATTTCTTGCTTCCTTCCCCCTCCCTCTCTCTCCTATCTTTGTCCTTTCTTTCTCTCACACAGACTGTCACTCTCCCCTCTAACATTCTTCGGGTTCATTTCTGCTCTCTCTCCCACAAATCTCATTCTCTACCCCGGTCTACCTCTTCTTCACACTCTTTATAACCTCCCTCATTCACTCTTGTTTTCACTCTCACTTTCTCTCTCACTCCCTCCCCCTTTCTTTTTCTCACTCTCTCCCTCTCTCATTCTTTCCTCTATTTATGACTTATCACTTTTTTATTCACTTTCACTCTCTTCCTCTGTCTTTCTCTCTCACACACTATCTCTCTTGATCTCTTTTATCACTCCCTCCTATATCTCTACTCACTCTTCCCTCCAACTATCGCTCAGTCTCTTCCTCCCTCCCTCTCTCTACCTCTCTCTCTCACACAATTCATCTCTCTTTATCTCCCTCTCTCCCTCCATCTCTATCCATATCAACCTCAATATCTCCCTCTCTACCTCTCACTCTCACTTTGTCTCTCTTCTCTCTCTATTTCTATCAGACACTCTCTCCCTTTTTGGTTCTGGCTCTCTTTCAATCCCTATCACTCCATCCCTCTATCTCTCCATTTTTAGTTCACTCCCTCTCTTGCTCACTCTCTCAATCTCTATTTCATCTCTCTTTATCATTTACTTGCTATCTGCTCTATCTTTTTCATATCTCTTGCTCTTTCCTCTATCACCCTCTCTTCTCTCTCTTTACTCACTCTCTATCTCTCTCTGTCTTGCTCTCCCTCTGTCCTTCTCTCTCTCAGTTAATCTCACATCTCACTCTCCTCCCTTATCTCCATGTCATTATTTTTTATTTTCTCTCACACATCTCTCACTCCTCCTTTATCCCTTCCTCTTTCACTCCCTCCTTCCCTCTTTTCTCCCTTTCTCTTTAGCTCTCTCCTCTCTCTCCTCTTGTACTCAATTTTCCTCCCTCCCACTTATTTTCTCGAGAATAGAGTGCAAGAAAGAGAGAGCAAGGGAAAGAGAATAATAGGGATGGGGATAAAGAGAATAGAAAAAGATGCAGCAATGGAGAGAGAGGATGAGTGCGAGAGAAGGAGCAAGAGTGCGAGAGAAGGAGCTGGAGTGTAAGAGAGAGCGAGATAGAGATCTAGAAAAGGAGCTTAAGAGGGTTTGAGGAAGGGAGATTGAAAGAGAGAGAATGAGAGAGTGTATGAGTGTGTGTGAGTGCTCGAGATAGAGTGTGAGGATAAGGAGAGAGATGGGTGAAATACATAAGGGAGAACTGGAGAGAGCAAGAATCAGGGAGTGAGAAAGAAAAGGGGGGAGAGAGAGAGTGATAAAGAGAAGGAGAGTGGGAGAGTGAAAGAGATATGTAGAGGAAGAGGAAAAAAATTGTGCGAGAGAGAAGAGGGTATAAAAGTTGGAATGAGAGAGAGGCAAAAAAGAGAAAATGAGAAGGGAGAGAGAGTGTGAGGGAGGAAAGGAGGCAAACAAAGAAGAGAGAGATAGGAAGCTAGAGAATTAGAGAGATAGTGAGCAAAGTGGTAAGATAGATATATAGGGAGAGAAGGAGAAAGGGTTGAGACGAAGGGAGGCAGGTAAGGTAAAGAGAGTGAGAGATAAGGTTGAGACAAAGGGAGGGAGAAAATTAAAGAGGGAAGGAGGAAGGGAGAGAGAAAGAGAAATAAATGGTGAATTAATGAGAGAAAGAAGAGAGGGGGATTGAGAGAGGCAAAACTTGGAGAGAGAGTGTGTGTGTGAGAGATAGGGATAAAGAAAGAGAGAAGACATAGTGAATAAGGAGAGATCATAAGAGAGAAGAGCAAGAGTAAGAAAAGTAAATAGAGACTGAGAGGGAGATAGAGCGAGGGAGAGAGAAATTTAAGAGTGAGGGATTGAGACAAAGAGAGAGATAGTTAGAAATAGAGGAAAGAGAGAGTGAGGAAAAATAGAGTAAGACAAGGAGAGCCAGAGGGATGGAGAGCTAGAGAATGATTGAGAGAGAGAAAGAAAGATTGACAGAGGGGCAGAGTGAGAGGCAGGGAGGGAGAGAGTGTTTTAAAGAGAAAGGTGAGAGATAGAGAGACAGAGAGGAATGGATGGAATTGAGTGGGAGAGGGAGAGAGTGAGAGGGAGGGAGAGAGTGTGTGAAAGAGAGAGGTGAGAGACATAGAGACAGAGAGGAAAGGAGGGAATTGAGAGGGAGAGGGAGAGGGAGTGGGGGAATTATGGAGAGAAAGAGTGAATGAAGAGAGAGAAAAAAGAAATCAATAAAAGAGACAAAAGTAGAGAGAGAAGGAACAAAGAAAGAGAAAGGAGAGGGACATATTAAGAGTGAGAGTGATATCATGATGATGAGTGGGATTGAGAGAGAGTGAGAGACGATGTGTGTGTGTGTGAGTGATTGTAATGGAAAAGAGTACTATAGAAGTGAGAGCAAAAAAGATAAGGAATAAAGAGTGAACAATAGAGAGAGGGAGGGAGTGAGAGAGATTGAAGATAGAGAGTGATAGAGGTAGAGAAAGTGAGAGAAGTAGAAAGAGAAGAATAGAGAAATTTAGATGGAGAGGGATAGAATGAGAACAAGAGTAAGGAATGAGAGTGAGAGATAGCGGTAATAGAGAGAGTGACGGAGAGAGGGAAAGTGAGAGTGAAGTGTGAGAGAAGGTGAGAAAAATGAGAGAGGGTAGAGAGAAGCATTGAAAAAAATGAAATTTGGAGAGCGAGGGATATAGTGTGTTTGAGGGATAAAGAAGAAAAGGCATGAGCAAAAAGAGAAGATAGAGTGACTGAAGAAAGAGAAAGAGAGAGAAGAGCAAGAAGTGATAAAGAGAGAGAGATAGAGTGTGACAAAGAGATAGAGAGAAGGCGTGAGCAGAATTGAATAGTAAAATATTGAGAGAGAAATTGCTATAGACAAATAGAGAGAAAAGAGATTGAAAAAAATATTGAAAGAGAGGGTTAGTGAGAGGGACAGAGGGAAGGAGAGCAAGAGAATGAGTGTGAGATAGATCGAGAGATATATAGAGAGAGAGATTGAAAGGCAGAGGTAGAGGGATAGTGTGAAAGGGTAGTGAGAGTGTGTGAAAAATAGAGGGGAGAGAGAGAAAGAGAGACATAAGGAGGGAAGGAGAATGTGAGAGGGATGAGAGAGAGTGAGAGCAAGAGATAGAGATAGAAAGAATAGAAGATAAAGAAGGACATGAGTGGAGTGAGATAAAGAGTGAGGAAAGGGAAAGAAAAAAGCGAACGGGAGGAGGGAGGGAGAGAGAGAGAGAGAGAAAAGAGAGACCAATTGAGAAATAGAGGGAAGGAGAGTGAGAGAGAGGTTGAGGAATGGAGGGAAAAAAAGTATGATTAAAGAGAGGGAAGAGAGAGCAATTGAAGATATAGCAAGAGGGACAAAGAGAAAGAGAGCAAGAGAGGGCAAGCAATGATAGAGAGAGATGATATTGAGGGTGAGAGAGTGACAAAGATCACGAGAGGGAGTAATAGAAGGAGAGAGAGAGAGTGAGGAAAGGAGTGAGAGGGATTGAAGAGTGAGTGAGAGGGAGGGAGAGAGGGTAAGGTAGAAATAGAAAGAGAAGAGAGACTCAAAGAAGATAGAGCAAGAGATAAAGAGTGAAAACTAGAGAGAGGGAGTTATAGAGGGAGATATGGAGAAATAGGGAGGGAGAGCGAGAGATAGAGAACAAAGAATAAGAGTGTGAGTGTGGGAGTGAGAGAGAAAGATATATAAAGAAAGTGAGAGAGAGATAGAGAAGAAGCGTAATGTAAAGAGAGTGAGATATATAGAGAGAGAAGGAGAGAGGAAGGGAGAGAATGGAAGAGGGAAGGGAAGAGAGGAAGAGATGTGTGAGAGAAGGTGCAAAATAATGAGAGAGAAGAGGTAGAGAGAGAAAGATAGAGAGATTTGAGATTGGGATTCAAAAAGAGACAAGTATGGAGAGAGAAAGAGAAAGAGAGATTGAGGGATAGAGTGGGAGAAAGAGAGAATAAAAGGCAACAAAAGAGAGAGAAAAAGACCAAGAAAAAGATATATAATGGAGAGTGGGAGAGAGAGCATGAGTTGTGAGATGGAAAAGAGGGTATTATTAGATGTGAGGGATAGAGTGAGAGAAAAAAGGTGAATAAGGGCAATATAAGAGAGAGCAAATGACCGAGAAAGAGACATATAATACAGTATGTAAGAGAAAGCATGGGTGCTAAAGAGAAAGAAGATAGAACGAAAGAAAAAGATCAAATGGGGAGCAAGAGAGAGGTGTTGTGAAAAAGTGACAGTAATAAAGCGTTAGACTGAGAGAGAGCTAGAGAAATCGTAGATAAATTGGAAGATAGAGAAAGAGATAGAGATAGAGAATAAGATTGAAGGAGAGAGGAGAAAATAAAATAGTGAGAAAGAAATGGAGAGTAGGGGAAACGAGAGCGAGAGAGATTGAGAAAGAGAGCATAAGAGATTGAGATAGAGAAAACGTGAGAATGTATGGGTTTAAGAGAAAGGGAGAGAGGGAGAGGGATGAAGAGTGACAACAAAATTTAAGAGAGCGAGGTAGGGAGAAAGGGAGATAGAAAGCACGAGAGAGAAAAATAGAGGGGAGGGGGAATGTAAGAGTGAAGTGAAATTGAAGAGAAAGAGAACAGAAAAATAGATAGAAGAGAGATAGAGGGAGGGAGACTGAAAGAGAAGAGGGACTCAAAGAAGATCGAGCAACATATAAAGACTTAAAGGTGCAGAAAGGATAATGTTGATAGAGATATATAGAGAGAGGGAGGGTGGGAGAGGGAGATAGACGAAGTGAAGTAATGAAAGAGGCAGAGAGTGAGGTTTGGTTGGAGTGAAAATGTGGGTAAAGAGATAATGGAGACTGATAAAAATAGAGCAAGTGTGTGTGTGTGATAGAGGGAGAGCAATAGAGAAATAAAATTGATAAAACATAGAGAAAAGAGTGAGAGAGGGAGAGAGTATGAAATAGAGAGAGAGGGGTGTTAGAGATTGAAGAGAGTGGAAGCAAGAGAGGTGTAGGGAGTGTTAGGGAAGATATAGAAACAGAGTAAGCGAGAGGGAGAGCGGGGGTAGAACATGAGATTGAATGAGAGGGGATGAAGAGGAAGTGAGTGAGATCAGTGTGCGTGTAAGAGAGAGCGAGCGAGTGAGGAAGGGAGGGAAGAAAGCAATGGAGAGGGGGAGAGGGTGATAAAGGTTGAAAGGTGAGAATATAAAGTAAATGAGAGAGAGTGAACATGGAATGAGAAGGAGAGTGGGAGGAGAGCGTAAGCATGATAGTGAAATGGAAGAGAGAGAGAGAAGGAGGGAATTGAGAGGGAGAGGGAGAGGGAGTGGGGAAAGGAGAGGTAGAGAATGATTGAGAGAGAGAAAGAAAGATTGAGAGAGGGACAGAGTGAGAGACAGGGAGGGAGAGAGTGTTTTAAAAGAGAGAGGTGAGAGACAGAGAGACAGAGAGGAATGGATGGAATTGAGTGGGAGAGGGAGAGAGTGAGAGGGAGGGAGAGAGTGTGTGGAAGAGAGAGGTGAGAGTCAGAGAGACAGAGAGGAAAGGAGGGAATTGAGAGGGAGAGGGAGAGGGAGTGGGAGAAATATGGAGAGAAAGAGTGAATGGAGAGAGAGAGAAGAGAAATCAATAAAAGAGACATAAGGAGAGAGAGAAGGAACAAAGAAAGAGAAAGGAGAGGGACAGATTAAGAGTGAGAGTGATATCATGATGATGAGTGGGATTGAGAGAGAGTGAGAGACGATGTGTGTGTGTGTGAGTGATTGTAATGGAAAAGAGTACTATAGAAGTGAGAGCAAAAAAGATAAGGAATAAAGAGTGAACAATAGAGAGAGGGAGGGAGTGAGAGAGATTGAAGATAGAGAGTGATAGAGGTAGAGAGAGTGAGAGAAGTAGAAAGAGAAGAATAGAGAAATTTAGATGGAGAGGGATAGAATGAGAACAAGAGTAAGGAATGAGAGTGAGAGATAGCGGTAATAGAGAGAGGGACGGAGAGAGGGAAAGAGAGAGTGAAGTGTGAGAGAAGGTGAGAAAAATGAGAGAGGGTAGAGAGAAGCATTGAAAAAGATGAAATTTGGAGAGCGAGGGATATAGTGTGTTTGAGGGATAGAGAAGAAAAGGCATGAGCAAAAAGAGAAGATAGAGTGACTGAAGAAAGAGAAAGAGAGAGAAGAGCAAGAAGTGATAATAGAGAGAGAGATAGAGTGTGACAAAGAGATAGAGAGAAGGCGTGAGCAAGATTGAATAGTAAAATATTGAGAGAGAAATTGCTATAGACAAATAGAGAGAAAAGAGATTGAAAAAAATATTGAAAGAGAGGGTTAGTGAGAGGGACAGAGGGAAGGAGAGCAAGAGAATGAGTGTAAGATAGATCGAGAGATATATAGAGAGAGAGATTGAAAGGCAGCGGTAGAGGGATAGTGTGAAAGGGTAGTGAGAGTGTGTGAAAAATAGAAGGGAGAGAGAGAAAGAGAGACATAAGGAGGGAAAGAGAATGTGAGAGGGGTGAGAGAGAGTGAGAGCAAGAGATAGAGATAGAAAGATATAGAAGATAAAGAAGGACATGAGTGGAGTGAGATAAAGAGTGAGGAAAGGGAAAGAAAAAAGCGAACGGGAGGAGGGAGAGAGAGAGAGAGAGAGAGAGAGAGAAAAGAGAGACCAATTGAGAAATAGAGGGAAGGAGAGTGTGAGAGAGGTTGAGAATGGAGGAAAAAAAATTATGATTAAAGAGAGGGAAGAGAGAGCAATTGAAGATATAGCAAGAGGGACAAAGAGGAAGAGAGCAAGAGAGGGCAAGCAATGATAAAGAGAGATGATATTGAGGGTGAGAGAGTGACAAAGATCACGAGAGGGAGTAATAGAAGGAGAGAGAGAGTGAGGAAAGGAGTGAGAGGGATTGAAGAGTGAGTGAGAGGGAGGGAGAGAGGGTAAGATAGAAATAGAAAGAGAAGAGAGACTCAAAGAAGATAGAGCAAGAGATAAAGAGTGAAAACTAGAGAGAGGGAGTTATAGAGAGAGATATGGAGAAATAGGGAGGGAGAGCGAGAGATAGAGAATAAAGAATAAGAGTGTGAGTGTGGGAGTGAGAGAGAAAGATATATAAAGAAAGTGAGAGAGAGATAGAGAAGAAGCGTAATGTAAAGAAAGTGAGATAAAGAGAGAAGGAGAGAGGAAGGGAGAGAATGGAAGAGGGAAGGGAAGAGAGGAAGAGATGTGTGAGTGAAGGTGCAAAATAATGAGGGAGAAGAGGTAGAGAGAGAAAGATAAAGAGATTTGAGATTAGGATTCAAAAAGAGACAAGTATGGAGAGAGAAAGAGAAAGAGAGATTGAGGGATAGAGTGGGAGAAAGAGAGAATAAAAGGCAACAAAAGAGAGAGAAAAAGACCAAGAAAAAGATATATAATGGAGAGTGAGAGAGAGAGCATGAGTTGTGAGATGGAAAAGAGGGTATTATGAGATGTGAGGGATAGAGTGAGAGAAAAAAGGAGAATAAGGGCAATATAAGAGAGAGCAAATGACCGAGAAAGAGACATATAATACAGTGTGTAAGAGAAAGCATGGGTGCTAAAGAGAAAGAAGATAGAACGAAAGAAAAAGATCAAATGGGGAGCAAGAGAGAGGTGTTGTGAAAAAGTGATAGTAATAAAGCGTTAGACTGAGAGAGAGCTAGAGAAATGATAGATAAATTGGAAGATAGAGAAAGAGATAGAGATAGAGCATGAGATTGAAGGAGAGAGGAGAAAATAAAATAGTGAGAAAGAAATGGAGAGTATGGGAAACGAGAGGGAGAGAGATTGAGAAAGAGAACATAAGAGATTGAGATAGAGAAAACGTGAGAATGTATGGGTTTAAGAGAAAGGGAGAGAGGGAGAGGGATGACGAGTGACAACGAAATTTAAGAGAGCGAGGTAGGGAGAAAGGGAGATAGAAAGCACGAGAGAGAAAGAGAGAGGGGAGGGGGAATGTAAGAGTGAGAGTGAAATTGAAGAGAAAGAGAAGAGAAAAATAGATAGAAGAGAGATAGAGGGAGGGAGACTGAAAGAGAAGAGGGACTCAAAGAATATCGAGCAACATATAAGGACTGAGAGGTGGAGAAAGGAAGATGTTGACAGAGATATGTAGAGAGAGGGAGGGTGGGAGAGCGAGATAGACGAAGAGAAGTAATGAAAGAGGCAGAGAGTGAGGTTTGGTTGGAGTGAAAATGTGGGTAAAGAGATAAGGGAGACTGATAAAAATAGAGCAAGTGTGTGTGTGTGTGTGATAGAGGGAGAGCAATAGAGAAATAAAATTGATAAAACATAGAGAAAAGAGTGCGAGAGGGAGAGAGTATGAAATAGAGAGAGAGGGGTGTTAGAGATTGAAGAGAGTGGAAGCGAGAGAGGTGTAGAGAGTGTTAGGAAAAATATAGAAATAAAGTAAGCGAGAGGGAGAGCGGGGATAGAACATGAGATTGAATGATAGGGGATGAAGAGGAAGTGAGTGAATCAGTGTGCGTGTAAAAGAGAGCGAGCGAGTGAGGAAGGGAGGGAAGAAAGTAATGGAGAGGGGGGAGAGGGTGATAAAGGTTGAAGGTTGAGAATATAAAGTAAATGAGAGAGAGTGAACATGGAATGAGAGGGAGAGTGGGAGGAGAGAGTAAGCGTGATAGTGAAATGGAAGAGAGAGAAGAGAGAAAGTGTCAAAGAGAAATAAAGAAAGAGTGAGGGAAGAGAGAGCATTCGAGAGGGAGAGAGTGAGCGAGTGAGAAAAGGAGAAAGGGAAGGATGTAGGGAGTGAAAGAGGGAGGGAGAGTGAAAGAGAGGTAGTGATGGATAAATTGTGTTAAAAGAGAGAGAGATAGAAGAGAGAGTGAGAGAGAGATAGAGAGAGATAAAGAGAGATGGAATGGAGAGTGAGAGAGAAAGAAAATGATGGAGTGAGTGAGAAAGAGAGATAGAGGGAGGGAGTGAAATGGATTAAAGAGAGAGTAGTAGAGAGAAAGTGAAAAGGAAATAAAGAGAGAAGAGAGAATGAGGGAAGATTGAGTAATAGAAAGTGAGTGAGAGGTAAAGAGGTAGGGAAAATAGAAGAAAGGTGAGAGAGAGAGTGAAAGAGACAATGGGAGATCACTTCTCTCCCTCTCTCCCTCTCTCTCATGCTCTCTCCAACTTTCCCTTCGTGGTTCTCGATCTCTCTCTCATTCTCTTATTCTCCCACCTCTCTCTTTCTCACTCTTTATCTTGCCTCATTCTCCTTCTCCACCTATATCTCTCTCACTCTCACTTCCTACTTTGCTCCCTTCCTCTCTCTTTCTCTCTTATTTTTTGTTCTCTCTTTGCTCACACTTCTCTAACTCTTTCTCTTATTATTTTCTCTCACTTCCTCACTCACACGCACAATCTCTCTTTTCTCAATATTTTATTCCCCTATCCCTCACACGTACTCTTTCTCTCTCGCTCTCCAATTATTATCTCTCTCAATCCCACTCTCATCTCTCTCATTCATTCTAATATTCTCTCACACTTCTCTTTCTCTCTCCCTCTCTCCCTCCCTCTCTTTATCTCCTCTATCTCTCACTCTCTTTTCCATACTCTTGTTCTCACTCTCTCCCTCTCTATCTATATATCGCTTTTGATCCATCCCTCACTCTCTCCATCATTCTGTCACTCCCTATTTCTCTCTTCTCTCCCTCCCTTCCTCGGTCACACTCTCCCTCCCTTCTCACCCTCCTAATATATTTTTTCTCACTTGACCCTCTCTCTATTTCCCTTTTTTATATCCTCTACTCTTCCTCACTCTCTTTTCCTATTCTTTCACTTTCTCCGCTCTCTCTTTCACACACTCTCTCACTCTATCCTTTCCACTCTCTCCACTACCTTTGCATCACCCTTACTCTCTCACTCTCTATCTCTCTCTCGATTCCTCTTTCACTAGTTCTTATGCTCTCTTCCCTCTGTTCCTCTCACTAACCCTCTCCTGCTCTATTTTTTCTCAATCTCTTTTCTCTCTACTTGTCACTCACAATCTCTCTCTCTCAATCTTTCACTCCCTCTCTATCTCTCTCTTTCTCACTCTACATCTCTCTCTTACTCTCTATTCTATCTTTCTTTCTCACACTCTCACACTTCTCTCTCTACCTCTCTCTTCAGTCACTCTCTCTTCTCTCTTTGTTATATCATTTTCATCCCTATCCCCGCACACACTCTATCTTTCGCTCTCTAACTTTTATCTTTCGCAATCCTTCTCTCTTCTCTCTCCCATAGTTTCTCACTTTCTCTCACACTTCTCTCTCTCTCCCTCCCTCTCTCCCTCACTCTCTCTATCACCTCTATCTCTCACTTTCTTTGTTTATTCTTGTACTAACTCTATCCCTCTCTATCTATATTTCTCTATTGCCCCTCCCTCACTCTCTCTTTCATTCTCACACTCTATATCTCTCTTCTCTCCTTCCATCCCTCCCTCATACTCTCTCTTCCTTCCCACCCTATTAATATTTTTTTACTCTCTTGTCCCTCACTCTCCTTTCCTCTCTTAACTCTCCTTCCCTCACTTATATTCTTTTCTCTCTCTCATTTTCTGCTCTTTTTTCTCTCTGAATCTCTTTGACTCTCGAACTCTTGTTCTCTTGATACCCCCCACTCACGTACTGTTACTCGATCACCCCTCAGTCTCTCTTCTGTCTCTCTCTCCCTTTCACTCTCTCTTCCTTTCTCTTTCCTGCACTCTCTTTAAACCCTCTCACTACCTACTTCTATATCTCTTTCTCACTTACTCTCTCCCTATCTCTCTCACTCTCTATTCCATCTCATCTTATCTCTCTCTTGCTCTCTCTCTTCTGCCTCTCTTTTAATGCTCCCTTTATCCCTCACTGCCTTTCTCTTGCTCTCCCCCTTCTTTCATTCCCTTTACCCCTCTATTTCTCCCGCTCTCCTTATCTCCGTCACATTAGCTCCCTCTCTCTCTCTCGCTCTCTCCCACTTTCACACTCTCTCTACCGTCACTCTTTCTCTTCATTCCATTTCTCTCACACATTCTCCCTTTCTCGCTCTCTCTTCCTCTCTCTTCAGTTTCACTCTCACTTCTGCTCCCTCACTTCTTTCTCTTTCTCTCTCCATGTTCGCTCTCTCTCACTTAGTCTCTCTTCCTTTGCTCGCTCTCCTCTCTCTCCACTTAATCTTTCTCTCTCTTTCTCTCCCTATCTCTTGGTTCCTTCCCTTCCTCCCTCCCTCTCCCTCTCTCACCCTCCCTCCTTTCACACACTCTCCCTCTCTCCCGCTCACTCTCTTCCAACTCATCTCCTTCTCTCTCCACTAAATCTCATTCTTTACCTCATCTCTCCCTCGCTCTCACTTTCTCTTTATATCATCCATTACTCTCTCTTCTCCCTCATCCTCTCTTCCTCTCTCACTCTCAGTCTTTTCAATCTCTCCACTCCCTCCCACCATCTCTCTTCTCACTCTCTCCCTCTCTCGCACTTCCATATTTATTCTTTATCACTTTCTTTTTCTCTATTTATCTCTCTTTCTGTCTCTCGCACACACTCTTGCTCTCCTTTATTACTCTCTTATCACTTTACTCGCTCATTCTCTCCAACAATCTCTCACTCTCTTCGTCCTCCCTCACTCCCTCTTTCATTATTTCAGTCTCTCACTCTATCGCCCTCTCAACCTCCATCTATCTCCATATCCCCTCTATATCTCCCCCTCTATACCTCACACTCAACTCTATCTTCCCTAAGTATCTTTTCTATCTATAATTCTATCTCACCCTCTCTCCTTCTCTCCCTCCCGCTCATCTGTATCTTCTTCCCTCTCTTGCTCTCTCTCTCACTTCCATTTCATCTCTCTTTACTGTTTTCTTGCTCTCTTTTGCTCCCTCTCTGTCTCTCTCTTGTTATTTCTTCTATCACCCTCTCTTCTCTCTTTTTAGTCACTCTTTCTCTCCCTCTATCTTTCACTCTCTCTCACTCTCCATCCCTCACACTCTCTCTCAATTTCTCTCAGATATTGCTCTCCCCTCATATTCATCTTATTATTTCTAATTTTCTCTCATAGATCACTCTTTCCTCCTCAATCCCTCCCTCTTTGGATCCCCACTTTCATCTCTTTCTCTCTCTCTCTCCCTATCTAACTCCTCTCTCTCGCTCTTGTTGTACTTACTCATTCACTCCCTCCCTCCCTCTTATTTTTTTTATCGCTCTTATTCCCTCTGCCTTGCTCCCCCTTCTCTCACTTTCTCTCCCATTCTCTCTCTCATTCTCTTTCTCCTGCATCCCTCCCACCTACTCCCCCCATTTTAATCTCCCTCCCGCTCTCTCCCTCTCACCTCCTCCATCTCCCTTATTGCTCTCCTTCTCACTCATTCTTCTAATCTCCCTCCCTATCTGAATTTTGCTCACTATCTTTTACTCTTTCTTTCTCTCTCGCTTCATATCTCTCTCTTAAATCTCTCTCTTTCTCTCACATCCTCTCTCTCATCAATCTCTCACCCCTCACTCTATCTCCCCCTTTCTCACTCTCTCCTTTACCCTTTCTTCTATCTCTCTCTTTCTCACTCCCTCCCTTTCTCACTTTGTCTCACTCCCTATTATGTTTCTTTCTCTCACTAGCCGGCTCTCTCTTGCTCTCTTTTCTCTCTTTACAGATCTTGATCTCTCTATCCATCAATCTAACTATCTCTCTATCCATCCCCTCTTCTCTCTCATTGTTTATTACTTTCTCTCATTCCATTCCTCCCTCCCTCCCCCCTTATTTTGCTCTCTTTTTCTGTCCCAGGCTCCCTCTCTCTTGCCCTCCCCTCTTAATCCTCACTCTCTATTCTTTATCTATTTCGCTCTAGATTTGTCACTCTCTCCCCTCCCTGCTTCTTTATTCTCTTTAATTTTACTCACTCTTACTCCCTCATTCGCTTCTCTCTTATTCTCTCTTGCACCCTCTCTCCCACTCACTCTTACTCCATCTATCATTCTCTCGCTTGCTCTTTTTCTCTTTCTCTCTTCACCCACTCTCTTTGTTCCTCTTCACTCTCACTCCTAATCCCTCTCTTTATCTCTTTCACACTCTTTATTCTCTCTCCCTCTTTCTATCGCTATCTCCACACTCTCTATATCTTTTGTTCTTTCTTCCCTGAGTCTCTTTTCACTCTCTATTTCTTCCTTATGCTCCTCTCTCCCTCTCTCAATCCTGCTCACACTTCATCCCTATTTTCACTTCCACTCTCGCTCTCTCTCACGATCTATTTTATCTCTCCTTGTTGTTATTTTTCTCGCTATTGCCCCTTTATGTTTCTCTCTCTTGTTCTTTCATCTATATCTCTCCCTTCTCTTTTTTTTGCTTACACTTTCTCTCCTCTATCCCCCACTCTCTTTCTCTCTCTCAATTTCTCTCACATCTAACTCTCGCCCGTTATCTCTATCTCATTTTTATTTTTGTGCAAACCTCTCTCTCCTCTTTTGTCCTCCCTCTTTCACTCCCTCCTTACGACTCTTTCAAACTATCTCCTTATCTCTCTTCTCTCTCCTCTTGCACTTGCTCACTCAATCTCCCTCCCTCATTATTTTTCCCATCGCTCTCTCATTCCCTCTTTATCGCTCTCTCTCCTCTCCCTTTCAACTTCTCTATTTTTTCTCTCTCTCCCTTTCTCTCACTCTCTCTCTTTTCCTTTCTCACTCATTTTCTTCCTCCACTGCCATGCCTCTCACTCTTTCATTCTCATTCTCTCTCCCTCTTTCTCCCTCTATTACTCTCTATCTCCCTCTCTCCATCTCTCCTCACTCATTCTCTTACTCTCCCTCCCTATCTGAATCCCTCCCTCTTTCACTCCCTCATCCCCTCTCTTTCTCCCTTTGTCGCTATCTCTCTCCTATTCCCTCCCTCTCATTTTCTCAATTGCTCTCTCTCATTCCCTCTCTCTTTTCTCATTTTCTTTTCTCCCTATTTCCTATTCACTCTCCCTCTCTCCCTCCCACTTCTCACCCTCCGACTCTCTCTATCTTAATACTCTCCCTCTCTCTCCTTCTCTCCATCTCCCTTTCTCATTCATCTTTTAATGTCTCTCCCTATCTCCATCTTGCACATTATCATTTCCTCTCTCGCTTCCTCTCTCTCCCTTTTAAATATTTCATGCTCTCTCTCCCTCTCTCACCTCCCTCTCTCTCTCTCTCTTTAATCTCTTGCTCTCTCCCTCTATCTCCCCCTTTCTCACTCTCTTCCTTACTCTTGCCCTCTATCTATCTCTTTCTCACTCTTTCTCTTACTCTCTAATATGTTTCTCTCTCTCGTACACTTGCTCTCTCTTGCTATATTTTCTCTTTCTTTACTCTTGCCCTCTATCTCTCTCTTTTTTCTCTCTCCTCTTCTCATTATGTCTCCCACTCTCTATTATGTTTCTCACTCTCTCTCATTCTCTTGCTCACTCTTACTCTCTTCTCTCTCTATTTATCTCTCTATATCCATCACTCAATCACTCTCTACCTTCCTCTCATTTTATATCTCTTTTCCTTCTCACCCCCTCTTTTCACTTTTCGTATATTACTTCCCCTCTCTTACTCCCTCCCTATTTCTCTCTCTATCTCCCTCTCTCTTGCCCTCTTTACCTCACTCTCTATTCTTTCTTTATTTATCTCTTTTATTGTCTCTCTCTCCCATCCTGGCTCCCTCAATCTCTTCAATTTCACTCTCGCTCTTACTCCCTCACTCTCTCTTTCAAACTTGCTATTTCTCACTTTTCTCTCTCCCTCCCTCTCTCCCTCTCCTTTCCCACTAACTCTCTCTTGCTACATCTATCATTCCCTCATGCACTCTCTCTCAATCCCTCTCTCTTCTCTCTATCATTATTTCTCACTTTCTCCCTCATTATCCCTCCCTTCCTCCTTCCTTTCCTCTTTCCTTCTTTAACTCTCTCCCACTCTATGTCTCACCCGTATCTCTCACTCTCTTCTCCTTTCTCTTGTTCTTACTCTTTCCCTCTGCCCCTATATATCTCTTGGTCCCTCGCTCACTATCTCTCACAACAGGAAGAGAGCGAGATAGAAAAATAGAATATAGAGTTAGAGACATTGTGATAAAGGGAGAGAATGAGAAAGAGAGAGATAGAGGGCAAGAGGAAATAGAGAGAAAGATAGCAAGAGAGAGCAAGAGAGTGAGAGAGAGAAATAGAATAAGAGTGAGAGGCATAATAAGACAAAAAGAGAGTGAGAAAGAGAGAGTGAGAAAGGGGGAGATAGAGGGAGAGAGATATAAGAGAGAGAGGAAGTGAGGGAGGAAGAGAGAGCAAGAAAGATTTAAGAGGGAGAGAGAGGAAGTGAGAGAGAAAAAGATAGTGGGCAATTTGGAGATATGGATATGAGTGCGAAAGAGAAAAGGAGACAGGGAGATGGAGAGGGAGAGGGAGTGAGGGAGTGAGATTAAGATAGAGAGAGTGGGGCGAGAAAAGTGAGAGGGAGAGAGGGAGAGAGAAAGGGTATGGGATAGTGAGAGAGAAATAGAGAGAAGAGAAAGTGAGAGATGAGTGAGCAAGAGAGAAGGAATGAGAGAGAGAGTGATAGAGAAAGTAAGAGATAGGGAGGGAGACTGAGTGAGTGAGCACAAGAGGAGAGAGAGAGAAGATGAAGTTAAGGAGAAAGGGAGAAAGAGAAGAGAGGAGTAAAAGTGGGAGGGAAAAAAAAGGAGAGATTTGTGAGAGAAAGTAATAAATAATGAGATGGAGATAAAGGGCGAGAGTGAGATGTGAGAGCAACTAAGAGAGAGAGAGAGAGATAGAAAAAGAATAAGAGAGAGAGTGAGGTATTGAGGGAGAGAAAAAGTGAGTAAAGAGAGAGAATAGTGGGTTATAGATGAATGAACAAGAGAGAGGATAGAGAAAGGGCAAGAGAGAGCAAGCAAACAATAAAGAGAGATGAGATAGAGACTGAGAGAGTGAGCAAGAGATGGAGTGAACTAGAAACAGAGTGATAGAGGGAGTGATAAGAATTGAAGAGAGAGGTGGAGGGAGAAAGGGAGAGCGAGTGAGACAGAAATAGAGAGAGAAGAGAGACTTACGAAAGATAAATCAAAAGATCGGAGTGAGAGGAAGAGAGAGAGGGAGATATAGAGGAAGATATGGAGAGAGATGGAGGGACAGAGGGAGACTGGAGAAGGAGATAGAGGGAGAAGATAGAGAGTGGGTGAGAGGAACTGAGCGATGGTTCTCGAGAAAGAGTGACTGAAGAGATAGGAGTGAGTGATAAAAGAGAGGAAGAGAGAGTGTGAGAGAGAAAGAGAGAGAGGAGGAAGGGAGTGAGAGACTGAAGAGTGGGAGTTAGAGAGCAAGTGAGAGTGAGTGAGAAGACAGAGTGAGGGATTATATAAAGAGATTGAACGAGAGTGATAGACAGGGTAGAGAATACGATTTTGTGGGAGAGAGCGGGAGTGAACCAGAAGAGTTTGAGGGGGTGATAGAGTATTTGAGAGGGCGAAAGAGAGACTGGGAGAGGGAGAGAGAGGGACTTAGGGAAGGAAGCAAGAGAAAGGGGGAGAGCGGGAGAAAATGATTGAGAGGAGAGAGAGAAGAGAGAGCAACACAAGTAAGAATGGGTGAGAGAGTGAATATAGAGTGAGAAAGAGAGAGGGAGAGAGGTTGAAAGAGTGAGAGTTAAACTTAAAAGAGAGAAAGAGGGAGCTAGAAAGGGAGAGAGTGTAATAGAGAAATAGAAAGAAGAGAGTGTGAGGGAATAGAGGGAGGGAGAGAGCGAGCGAGAGAGGGAACAAGAAACAGAGAGATAATTATGGTGGTAGTGAGAGGGATTAAGGGAGAAACGGGGAGGGAGAGTGAGAGAGAGGTAGTAGGGTTAATGGGAGGGTTAAAAGTGAGAGATAGAAGAGATATGAGACAGAGAGAGAGAAAGATAAAGAGAGGTGGAATAGAGAGTGAGAGAGATGGAGTTAGTGAGGGAGAATAAGAAATAGGAGGAAGCGAGAGGGTTTAAAGAGAGAGTAGGAAACAGAAAGTGAGAGAGATTGAAATGGTGAGAGTGAGAATAGAGGCTGTAGGAAGATTAAGAGTAAGTATGTGGGGGGAGAGGGAGAGAGAAGGGGGTGAGAACAAGAGAGAGAGGGAGAGAGAATATTAATGAATTGGATAGAGTGTGAAAAGAGAAAGATGGAGAGAGAGGGAGAGAAGAGTGTAGCAAGAAAAATATTCTAGCAAGAGAGAGTGAGATAGAGAGCAAGAAATGGAGCTAAAGAGGATGAGAGGGGAAAGATTAAGAGTGAGAGTGTGTGTGAGTTGGAGTGAGAAGAGCGAGCTACATAAGGCAGGCCTAGAAGGGGCACAAATGAGGGAGTGAGAATGATAGAGGGAGAGAGTGAAAGTGATAAAGTGAGCAATAGTGAGAGCATGGAAGTGATCTACAGAGATAGGAAAAGAGAGTAAGGAAGAGAAGAGGATATAAAAAAGCGAAATAGAGAGAGGGTCAAGTGAGAAAAAATATTTTAGGAGGGTGAGAATGGAGAGAGAGAGAGTTTGAGTGAGGGAGGGAAAAAGAGAAGAGATTGATAGGTAGTGAAAGAATGAATGAAAGAGTGAGGGATGGATCAAGAGCGATATATGGAAGAGAGTGAGAAAAAGAGTATGGAAAAGAGAATGAGAGATAGAGCAGACAAAGAGTGGGAGGGAGAGAGGGAGAGAGGGAGAGAAAAAGAGAGAGAAAAATGTGAGAGAATGTGAGAATGATTGAGAGAGATGAGAGAGGAATTGAGAGAGATAATACAATACATGTGAGGGATAGGGGAATGAAAGATTGAGCAAAGAGAGAGATTGTGTTTTTGTGTGAGGAAGAGGGAGAGAAACATAAGAGAAAGAGTTAGAGAAGTGTCAGCAATAAGAAAGAAATAAAGAGAGAACAAACAATAAGAAAGAAAGAGAGAGGAAGGGAGCAAAGTCGGAAGTGAGAGTGAGAGCAATATAGGGAGAGAAGGAGAATGAGGGAAGATAGAGTGAGAAATAGAGAGAAGGTGGGAGAACAAGAGAATGCGAGAGAGAGAGAGAGAGAAAGAGAGAGAGATGGAGAGAGAGGGAGGCGGAGAGGGAGACAGAGAGAGATGGGAAGGAGAGGGAGGGAGGAAGAAATGAAGGGAGAGAGGGAGAGAAGAGAGTGAAAGAGGGAGAGAAGTAATCTCCCATTGTGTCTTTCACTCTCTTCTCTCCCTCTATCCATTTCTTCCTCCCTCCCTCCCTCTCCATCCCCATCTCTCTCTCTGTCTCCCCCTCAGCCTCCCTCTCTCTCTCTCTCGCATTTCTTCTATTCACCCTATCTCTTTACCTCTTACTCTCTGTTACTTAATCTTCCCTTAGTCTCACTTCTCTCTCAATTTCCTTTTTAGCTTCTTACTACTACTCTATCTTTAATCCATCTCACTCACTCCCTCTCTCTCTTTCTCACTCACTCATCCTTCTCTTTCTCTCAGACTCTCCATTAGATATCTCTTTATCTCTCTCTATCTCCCTTTCACTCTCTCTTCTATCTCTCTCTTACTTTGGACACTTTTTATCCCTCACTACCTCTCTTTCACTCTCCCTCCCTCATTCACACCCTACATCCTTCCCTTTCTTCACTCCCCTTTTCTCTCTGTCTTTCTCCCTTTCTCACTCGCTCACTCTCTCCCTCTCTCATGCTCTCTCTTCCCTCACTCTTTCTTTATTTCTCTTTAACACTTTCTCGCTCTGTCTACTCCATTTCACTATCACTCTTTCTCCATCCTCCCACTCTCTTTCTCACTCCATGTTCACTTTCTCTCTCGTTTACTCTCTATTCTCACATTTCAATCTTTATCACCCTCTCTCGCCCTATCCATTGCTTCCTTGCCTCCCTTCCTCTCTCGCTCGCTCTCTCTTACACGCACACTCACTCCCTCTCTCCCTCTTCACACCCTCTCTTTCAATATTATGTTCCACCCTCGCTCTTCCTCTCACTTATTCTCTTACTATATCCAATCACTTCCTCTTCACACTCTCTCTTTCAATATCATGTTCTACCCCCGCTTTTCCTCTTCTTACTCTCTTTCTATATCTTCCCTCACACTCTCTTCTTTCATACTCCCTACACCTCTCTCGCTTCCACTCTCTTCAATCTCTAACACTCCTCACACTCTATTTCTCACTCTCTCCTTCTCTCACTCTTTTCCCTATGTTTTATCACTTTTATTTATTCACACACACACACTCTCTCTTAAACTTTTTTTTATCACTCTCCCTTATCTCTATACTTACTTTTTCACTCCAACTTACCCTCACTTTCTCCCTCTTTCATTACTTCACACTCTCTTTCTCCCTCTTACCCTCCCTCTCTCAACATATCTCCCTCAACATCTTCCTTTCTCCATCTCTCACTATGTTGCTCGATATTGAGTCCCTCTTCTCTCTCACTCTCCCTCCCTCTATCTCTCTTCTCTCTATTTTTCTCTTCTCTTTCTCTTCAATTTTGCTCTCACTCTTACGTTCTCCCTCCCCTCTCTCTTTCTCTTTCGTTCTTTCTTTCTCCCTTTCTCCCTACATCTCTCTCTCTCTAATTTCACTGTTACACTTCCTCCCTCCCCCTTTCCCTTTCTCTCAAAAGCATACATTCTCACACTTTCCCTATCTTAATCTCTTAAGCTCTCTTTCTCAATCTCTCTCACTCTCTCTTCCCTCACTCCATTTTTTTCTCACTGTTTTATTTTCTCTCTCTCGTTCAATCTCATGCTCTTATCTTTATCTCTTTCTCTATCTACCAATTTATATATCTATTCTCTTGCTCTCTCTCAATCTAACCCTTCATTACTATCACTTTCTCACAATACCTTTTTCACATTCCCCTTTCACTCTTTTTCTTTCAATCTCTCTTCTTTCTCTTTAGCACTCATGCTCTCTCTCATACACTGTATTATATCTCTCTTTTCCATCTTTTGCTCTCTCTTATGTTGTCATTTAATCAACCTCTGTCTCTCGCTCTATCCCTCACATCTTATAATCTCTCCCTTTTTTCCTTCTCAGAACTCATGATGCTCTTTCTCTCACTCTTTATCATCTCTTTTTCTCAGTCTTTTATCTCTCTTTTGTTACCTTTTATTCTCTCTGTCCCACTCTATCCCTCAATCTCTCTCGCTCATTCTCTGTCCCTACTTCTCTCTTCGAATCCCAATCTCAACTTTCTCTATCTTTCTCTCTCATTATTTCTCACATTCTCTCACACATACCTTCCTCTCTTCCCTTCCCTCTTTCACTCTCTTTACCTTACTCTCCTTCTCTCTCTATATATCTCACTCTCTTTACCTTACTCTTCTTCTCACTCTCATCTCTCATTTTATATATCTTTCTCTCTCACTCCCACGCTCACTCACTTACTCTTTATTTTCTGTCTCCCTCTCTCTCCATATCTCCCTCTATAACTCCCTCTCTTTACCTTTCACTCATTATCTTTTGCTCTTCTTCCTTGAGTCTCTTTTATCTTTCTATTTCTAACTTACTCTCTCTCCCTCTCACTCACTCTTCAATCCCTATCTTCTCCATCTCTTGTTCTCTCTCTCTCTCCTTCTCTATTTCATCTCTCTATTATTTTTTTGCTCTCTTTTGCCCCTCTTCCTCTTGCTCTCTTTTATTAGTGTCTCTCTTGCTCTCTTTTCTATCTTCCTCTCTTCTCTCTCTTTGATCACTCTTACTCTCTGTTTTTTTCATTAATTAACTCTCTCAGTCTCCCTCTTACCCTCCCTCTCTCTGCATATCTCCACCTCTCACTCGATATATGTCACTCTATCTTCTTTGAGTCCCTCTTGTCTCTCACTCTCCCTCCCTCTCACTCTCCTTCTAATTCACTCCCCCTCTTCATCTTTGTCACTCTCTCACCCTCAATTCGCCTCTACTTATCACTTACTTGCTCTCTCTCTCCGTCTATCTCTTGCTACATCTTCAATTGCTCTCTCTTCCCTTTCTTTACTCGCTCTATTTTTCCCTCCACCCCTCACACTCTCTCTCGCTCTCCTTCCTTTCCGCTCTTTCTCAATTGGTCTCTCTTCTCTCTTTCTCTCTTTCTCTCTCTCTCTCCTTCCCCTCATTCCCTTTTCTCACTCTTTTCTCTCCCTTTACTCACTCTTTATCTCCCTCCCCTCATCTCCTTCTTTATCTTCCTATATCATCCTATATCCATCTCTCACACTCACTCTCTCTCACCCTCTCTCACATTCCTCCTTCCCTCTTTCTCTCTCTCCTCTCTCTTCCACAGACACTCTCACTCTCTCCCATCCACTTATCCCTCTACCTCAGCATTTCAATCTCTCTCGGCTCTCTTATTCACACACACTCTCACTCTCTCCCTTCCACTCTATTCGTCTACCTCAACATTTCAATCTCTCTCTCTCTCCATCTTCACTCACTCATTCTCTTGCTCTTCTTCCTTCGGTCCCTTTCTCTAACCCTCTCTTTCTATATTTTTTCTCAATCTCTTACTTTCTCTATACGTCTTTAGCAATTTCTCTCTCAATCATTTTATTCATTAATGTCTCTCACTCCCTTTATCTATCTCTCTCTCACTCACTCTCCATTCTATCTTTCTTTCTCACACTCTTGCTTATCTCCTTCTTTCTCTCTCTTCAGTACTCTCTCTTCTCTCTTGCTCAATCCTTTTCTTCTCTTTCCCTCAAACACACTAAATCTCTTGCTCTTCGACTTTTATCTTTTTCAATCCTTCTCTCTTCTATCTTTGATTATTTCTCACTTTCTCTCAAACTTCACTCTCTGTTTCCCTCTCCCTCTCTTTGTCCATCTCTCTGTCATGCCTATCTCTCACTCTCCTTCCTTACTCTTGTTCTCATTCTATCCCTCTCTATCTAAATTTATCTATTATTCTTTCTCTACTTCTCTCACCGTCTCTACCTCTATTACTCCCTCTCTTCAATTTCTCTCACTCCTCCCTCTCTATTGTTCACTCTTTATTCCTTATCTTTCTTGCTCTCACTTCTGTTACTCCCTTTTCCATTACACTCACTCACACACACACACACCCTCTCTCGCTCTCTCTCTCATTCCCATCATCATCTTGATATTACTCTCACTCTTAATCCGTCCCCCTCCTTTCTCTTTATTTGTTCCTTCGCTCTCTCCTTTTGTCTCTTCTCTCTCACTCTTCTTTCACTCTTTATCTGTCTCTCCTTATCCACCACTCTCTCTCCCTCTCCCTCTCAATTTCTTCCTTTTATATTTGTCTCTCTGTCTCTCCCTCCCTCCCACTCACTCTCTCCCTCTCCTTCTTAATTATTCTTGCTCTCTCTCAAGATCTCTCTCTCTCTCACTCATTCTCTAGCTCTCCTTCCCTCTCTCCCTCTGACTCACCTTGTCTTACTCTTTTTTTCCTCACTCCCTTTTCCCTCTATTTCTATCTAGCTATCTCTCTCTATGCCTCAATCCCTCACTCTTAAATTTCTCTCTCCCTCGGTTTATCTCTCTCTCACTCTATTCTTTTTTCATACACTTTCTCTTCTCACTTATGATCTCTCCTCAGTCACTCTGTCTTCTCTCTTTCTTTGTCCCTATCACACACACACACACTCTCTTTCTCTCCAAGTTTTGCCTCTCTCAATCCCCCTCTCTTCTTTCTCTAATGGTTTCACCCATTCTCCCTCTTTCTCTCTTCGTTCCTCCTTCCCTCTTTAACTCTTTCCCTCCCTTTGTCTCAACCCTATCTCTCACTCTCTTTTCCTTACTCTGCCTCCCTTTGTCTCAGCTCTTTCTCC
The DNA here is from genome assembly GCA_022702705.1 of Papilionanthe hookeriana x Papilionanthe teres. NCBI lineage: Eukaryota > Viridiplantae > Streptophyta > Magnoliopsida > Asparagales > Orchidaceae > Papilionanthe > Papilionanthe hookeriana x Papilionanthe teres. Next base: position 147,926,781 of record CM040427.1, read on the forward strand.
TTTTCTCCCTATATATCTATCTTACCACTTCAGTCACTATCTCTCTAATTCTCTAGCTCTGTATCTCTCTTCTTTGTCTCCCTCCGTTCCTCCCTCTCACTCTCTCTCCCTTCCCACTCTCCTAATATCTCATTTTCAATCTTTTGCCTCTCTCTCATTCCATCTTTTATATCCTCTTGTCTCTCTCACACTCATTTCCTCACCCTTTATAAGATCTCTTTCACTCTCCCACTCTCCTTCTCTTGTCCTCTCTAAGTCTCCCTTATGTAGCTCACCCTTCTCTCTCCTTATCACTCAGTCTCACTTTCTTAAGCTCCATTTCTCGATCTCTATCACGCTCTCTCTTACAATCTTGCTCCTTCTCTCGAGCACTCACACACACTCATACACTCTCTCATTCTCTCTCTTTCAATCTCCCTCCCTCTCACTTTCTTAAGCTCCATTTATCGATCTCTATCACGCTCTCTCTTACAATCTTGCTCCTTCTCTCGCACTCCATCCTCTCTCTCCATTGCTACATCTTTTTCTCTTCTCTTTATCCCCATCGCTATTATTCTTTTTCCATTGCTCTCTCTTTCTTGCACTCTATTCTATTTTTCTATCTTATGCTCTCTTTTGCCCTTTTCATTGTTGCTCTCTTTTCTCTCTTTCATCTCAATCTTTCTCCCTCTATCCCCCACTCTCTCTATTGTTTTCGTCCCTCCCACTGTGTCTTTTTCTCTTTTCTCTCCCTTCATCCCTCCCTCCATTACTCCTCCCTCCCTCTCTCTATCTCCCTCTCACTCTCTTCCAATTCATCCCCCCTCTCACTCCCACTAAATCTCATTCTCTACCCCTTCTCTCCCTCACTCTCACTTTTTTCTCTATATCTTCCTTCTCTCTCTCCTCTCTCACCCTTTCTTCCTCTCTCACTCCCACACTCTTCAATCTCTCTCACTCCCTCCCTCTATCTCTCTTTATCACTACCTCTCTCTATCTTTCTTTTCTCTATTTATGCTTTATCACTTTTTATTTCTTTATTTCTCTCTCTCTCTCTCTTACACACACTCTTGCTCTCTTTTATCACTCGCTCTAATCACTTTCTTCACTCTTTCTCTCCAACGATCTCTTACGCTCTTCCTCCCTCCCTCTCTCCCTCTTCATTAATTTGTCTCCCTCTCTCTATTTACTCTATCATCCTCAGCCCTCCTACTATCTTAATATCCCATCTATCATCCTTGGCCCTCTTGCTATCTTTTCTCTCTATTTACTCTTGCCCTCTATCTCTCTCTTTCTCACTCTATTGAGCTAAGAGAGAGATTGTGTGTGTGAGAGAGAAGAGGAAAAGAGAGTGAGAGACAAACATTAGAGAAAGACTTTGTGAAGTGTGAGGAATAAAATAGAAAGAGAGAACAATAAGTGAGAAACATAGAGGAAGGGAGCGAAAGAGGAAGAGAGTATGAGAGAGATATAGGGAGAGTGAGGGAAGATAGAGAAAAAGAGAGTGATCAAGAGAGAGTGAGGGAGGGAGAATAAGAGAATGAAAGAGGGGATAAGAGAGAGTGATGGAAAGAAAGTGAGCAAAGAAGGGAAAGTGGGATAGAGCATAAGAAAGAGAGAGAGAAAGGAGGGAAGCAAGATAAATAGAGAAAGAGAGTGGGGGATAGAGGAAGAGAAAGAGTGAGAAGAGTAAAGGAGATGTTGAGTGAGAATAAAGAGTGAGAGCGAGATTGTGATAGAAACTGGGGAAGAAAATAGAGAATCTGAAAAAGATAAAGAGAGGGAGTAGGAGTGAGATTAAAGCTGAAGAGAGGGAGTGGGTGAAGAGAGAGTAGGAGAAAATGAGCAAGAGAGAATGATAGATGGAGCAAGAGAGAGAGTTATGGAGGGAGTGTGAGAAAGAGGGAGAGAAAGGGAGAGAGCACAAGAGAAAATGAGAGAGAGAAGCGAGTGAGGGAGTACGAGTGAGAGTGAAATTAAATAGTGAGAGAGCGAGGAGGAGAGTGAGTGAAAAAGAGAGATAGAAATATAGAAAGAATAGAGATTGTGGAAAGGGGGTAAGAGAAAGAGGGAGCTAGAGAGAGAAAATGAAAGAAAAATAAGAAGGGAGGGAGAGAAAGGATAGAGTGATGGATATAGAGAGATAAAAAGTGAGTAAAGAGAGAAAAAAGATCAAGGGAGAGCTAGAGAGCGAGATAAAGAAACATAGTAGAGAGTGAGACAATGAGAAAGGGAGAGAGTAAGAAAAGGAAAGAGAAAGAGATTGTAAGAGTAAGGGAGAGAGTGTAGAAGGGGGAGATAGAGGGAGAGAGTGAGAAGTGGGAGATAGAGGAAGTGTGAGAGAGATTGAAGAGACAGAGAGAGTGAGAGAGGGAGAAAGAGAGAAAGATTTAAGAGAGATATAGGAAGCGAGAGAGGAAGAGAGAAAAAAATAGTGAGCAAGATTGAGAAAAGGAGGGAGATTGAGAGGATTGAGTGAGAGGAAGAAGGAAAGAATAAGACGGAGAGGGAGAGAGAGGAAGAGATTGAGATAGAGAGACTGGGAGGGAAGGAAGAGAGAGGGAGAGAGTGATAGAGAAAGGATGAGAGAGAGAGCGAGAGAACGAGAGAGAAAGAGTGAGAGAAATACAGAAAAGAGAAAGTTAGATAAGAGAGAGCAAGAGAGGAAATGAGAAAGAGCGATAGAGAAAACAAAAGGGAGGGAGAGGGAGTGAATGTGTGATAGCAACAGAAGCGAGAGAGAGGAGTAAGATAGGGAGAGAGCGAGAAAGTAACGGAAGTGGGGACTGAAAGAGGGAGGGATCGAGGAGGAAAGTGTGTTCTATGAGAGAAAATAAAAAATAATAAGATAGATATGAGGGGAGAGATCAAGATCTGAGTGAAACTGAGAGAGAGTGTGTGAGGGAGGGAGAGTGAGAGGGAGAGTGAGTGATTGAGGGAGAGAAAGAGTAAGCAAAGTGAGAGAAGAGTGAGCGATAGAAGAAAGAGCAAGAGAGACAGAGCGGGACAGAAAGGGAGCAAGAAAAAAATAAAGAAAGATGAAATAGAGAGTGAGAGAGAGAGAAAGTAGCGAGGGAGTGAAGATAAGGATTGAAGAGTGAGTGGCAGGGAGAGAAGGAGAGAGGGTGAGATAGAAATATAGAGAGAAGAGAGACTCAGGGAAGATAAAGTAAATGAAAGTGAGTGAGTGTTAGAGAGACAGTCACATAGATGGGATATTGAGATAGTAAGAGGGTCGAGGATGATAGAGTAAATAGAGAGATAAGATAGCAAGAGAGATCAAGTGACCGAGAGACAGAGAGAGAAACATAACAGAGAGTAAGAAAGAGAGAGATAGAGGGCAAGAGTAATGAAGAGAGTGAGAAAGGGGAAATAGAGGCTGAGAGATAGATTGAAGAGAAAATAGGGAGTGAGGAGTGATAGTAAGAAAGATTTTAGAGGGAAAGAGAAGAAGTAAGAGAGGAAGAGAGAGCAAAAGATAGTGAGCATTATGGAGATAGGGAGCATGATTAAGAGAATGAGGGAGAAAGAGAAAAGGAGGGAAGGAGATGGAGAGGGAGAGAGAGAAAAGTGAGATTGAGATAGATGAAGAGGGAGGGAGAGAAGTAACAGAGAGAGTGAAATGATGAGGTAGAAAGGGAGAGAGAAAGGATAAGGAAGAGTGAGAGAGAAATAGAGAAATATGAAAGTCAGAGGAGAGAGGGAAAGAGAGAGAGTGATGGAGAAAATAAAAGGGAAGGAGGGAGATTGAGTGACAGGTGAAAGAGGAGAGGAGAGAGATAAGGAGGAAGGAAGAAGGAGAGGGAAGGAAGGATTGAAAGAGGGAGGGACAAAGGAGGAGAGAGAGATGTTTGAGAGAAAATAATAATTAATGAGATGGAGATAAGGGGCGAGAGTGAGATGTGAGAGAAAAATAATAGAGATTGAGGTAAGTGAGGGAATAGAGAGCGAATCAAGGAGGCATGGAGGGAGGGAGAGAGGGAGGGGAAGTAATAAACAATAAGAGAGAAGAGGGAGTGAGAAAGAGAAGAGATAGAGAATGAGAGGCAGGTAGGGAGACAGAGTGATTGATATTGGAGATAAATTGTGAGTAAAGAGACTGAAAAGAGAGAAGAAATAGAGAGTTAGAGATATTGTGAGAAAGGGAGAAAGAGAACGAGAGAGATATAGGACAAGAAGAAATAGAGAGAAAAGATAGCAATAGAGAGCAAGAGAGTGAGAGAGAGAAAAGCAAAATAAAGAGTGAGAGGCATAGTAAGACAGGAAGAGAGTGAGAAAAGGTGTGATAGAGGGAAAGAGAGATTGAAGAAAGAGAGGGACTGAGGGAGGAAGAGAGAGCAAGAAAGATTTAAGAGGGAGAGAGGAAAAGATAATGGGCAATATGGAGATATGGAGTGAGATTAAGAGTGTGAGTGAGAAAGAGAGAAGGAGACAGGGAGTTGGAGAGGGAGAGGGAGAGGGGGAGAGGGAATGAGATTAAGATAGAGAGAGTGGGGGGACAAAAGTGAGGGAGAGAGGGAGAGAGAAAGGGTAAGGGGGTGTGAGAGAGAAATAGAGAGTAGAGAAAGTGAGAGATGAGTGAGCAAGAGAGAAAGAATGAGAGAGAGCCACAGAGAAAATATGAGGTAGGGAGGGAGACTGAGAGAGTGAGCACAAGCGGAGAGAGAGAGGAGGAAGTTAATGAGAAAGTGAGAAAGAGAGGGAAGGAGGGAGTAAAAGTTGAAGGGACAAAGGAGGAGAGATAGATGTGTGAGAGAAAGTAAAAAATAATGAGATGGAGATAAAGGGTGAGAGTGAGATGTGGGAGCAACTGAGAGCAAGAGTGAGATGTGGGAGCAACTGAGAGAGATAGAGGGACAGATGAAGATTAACAGAGAGGGTGAGGGATTAAGGGAGAGAAAGAGTAAGTAAAGAGAAGAGAGGCTTATAGACAAAAGAACACGTAGAGGACAGAGAAAGGGCAAGAGAGAGCAAGAAAAAGATTAAGAGAGATGAAATAGAGAGTGAGAAAGTGAGCAAGATATGGAGTGAACTAGAAACAGAGTGATAGAGGGAGAGAGTGGTAGGGATTGAAGAGAGAGGTGGAAGGAAAAAGGGAGAGTGAGATAGAAATAAAGAGAGAAGAGAGACACATGGAAGATAAAGCAAAAGATCGGAGTGAGAGGAAGAGAGAGAGAGGGAGATATAGAGCGAGTGAGAGATGGAGGGACAGAGGGAGATCTATAGAGGGAGATAGAGGGGAAAGATAGAGAGTGGGTAAGAGGAAAGTAATGAGCAATGGTTAAAGAAAAAGAGTGAGTAAAGTGATAGGAGGGAGTGATAAAAGAGGGAAAGGGAGAGTATGTGAGAGACAAAGCGAGGGAGAGATCGAAACAGAAAGAAAAAAGTGATAAGTCATAAATAGAGAAAAAAACAACAAATGGAGAGAGTGAGAAAGAGATAGGAGTGAGGAGTGAGAGAGCAAGTTAGAGTGATTGAGAAGAGTGAGTGAGGGAAGATATTAAGAGAGTGAACGAGAGTGAGAGACGGGCTAGAGAATGAGATTTTGTGGGGTGAGAGAGCAAGACTGAACCGGAAGAGTTTGAGATGGGGAGTGACAGTGTGTTTGAGAGAGCAAAAGAGAGGCTAGGAGAGGGAGAGAGAGGGAGGGAGGGAAGGAAGCAAGAGAAAGAGGGAGAGAGGGAGACAAAGATTGAGAGGAGAGAGAGAAGAGATAACAATATAAGTGAGAATGTGTGAGAGAGAGTGAACATAGAGCGAGAAGGAGAGAGGGAGATGGTTGTAAGAGTGAGAGTAAATTAAAAATAGGGAAAAAATGAGCTAGAAAGGAAGAGAGTGTAATAGAGAAATAGAATGAGGGAATACAAAGTGAGAGAGGGAGAGAGCGAGCGAGCGAAAGAGAGACCAAGAAAGAGAGAGATAATTATAGTGGTAGAGGGATTGAGGAAGTGAAAGAGGGAGGGAGAGCAAGAGAGAGGAAGTGAGAGATATTGGGAGGGTCAAAGGTGAGAGATAGAAGAGATAGGAGAGAGAGAGGGATAAAGAGAGGTGGAATAGAGAGTGAGAAAGATGGAGGTAGTGTGGGAGAAAGAGATGTAGGTGGAAGCGAGAGGGTTTAAAGAGAGAGTAGGAAACAGAAAGTGAGAGAGAGTAAAAGGGAGAGAGTGAGAAGAGAGGTTGTAGGAAGATCAAGTAAGAGTAAGTAAGTGGGGGAGAGAGAGGCAAGGTCAAGTAAGGATAACATAAGAGTGGTGAGAGAGAGGGAGCAAGAGAGAAGGAGGCAGAGAGGGACATAGGGAGGGAGGGAGGGAGAGAAGCGAGAGGGAAGGGGTGTGAGTGATGGAAGCAAGAGAGAGGAGAGAGAGTGGAGGATAGAATGAGAGAAGAAAGAGAGAAAGGAGAGCAACAAAAGAGAGGGAAAAAGAGAGTATATCAAAAAAGGGAATAGAGAGTGAGAAAGAGAGAGTGAGAGAGAGGGAGAGAGAAGAGAGTGAGAAAAAGAGAGGGGAGAGAAAATAATAGAGAAGAGGATAGAGAGTGAAGAGAGAAAGATGGAGTGAGAGAGAGAAAGGAGAGAGTAGGTAGTAAGAGAGAGTGAAATAGAGAGCAAGAAATGGAGCTAAAGAGGTTGAGAGGGGGAGAGATTGAGGGAGGGTGACTGTGTGAGATGGAGAGAGAGCATAAGGCAGGCCTAGAAAGGGCACAAATGAGGGAGTGAGAATGATAGACAGAGAGAGTGAGAGCGACAAAAAGAATAATAGTGAGATCGTGGAAGTGATCTATAGAGAAATAGGAAAAGAGAGTGAGGTAGAGTAGGAACAGAGGGTATATCTCACTCTCTTTTCCTTACTCTTTCTTCTTCCCACTCTCTCCAACTTTCTTTATATATCGTTCTCTCTAAACTCCCTTGCTCACTATCTTGCTCATCATTTTCTATACCCCCTCTATCTCTCCATATCTTCCCCAATATCTCCCTCTCTCTACCTCTCACTCACTATGTTTGCTCAATCTTCCCTGAGTCTCTCTTCTCTCTCTATTTTTAGCTTACACTCTCTCCCTCTCTTCCTCCCGCTCAATCTTTAATCCCTATATTCACTCCTCTTGCTCTGTCACTCTCTCACTTTATTTTTCATCTATCTTTGTTATTTCTTTGCTCTCTTTTACCCTCTCTCTATCTCTCTCTTGTTATTTCTTCTATCTCCCGCTCTTCTCTCTCCTTACTCACTTTTTCTCTGCCTCTATCTTTAACTCTCTCTCTCACTCTCCCTCTCTCAGACACACTCTCTCAATTACTCTCACATCTTGCTCTCTCCCCTCATCAATCTCATTATTTAATCTTTTTTCTCATGCATATCTCTTTCCCCCTAAATCCCTCCCTCTATGAATTCATCCTACCCTCTCTTTCTCTCTCTCACCCTATCTAACTCCTTACTCTCTAAACTTGTAATCACGCGTTCACTCCATCTCCCTCTCTCTCATTCCCTCTCTTTGAGTGTCTCTTCACTCACTTTCACTTTTCTCTACTAGCTCACTCTCTCACTCTCTCACTCTCACGCTCTTTATTCTCTAACTCCCTCTTCACTCTATTTCTCTTCACACTCTCTCCCTTTCTCAACCCATCTTTATCTCTCTTCAGTTTCACTCTCACTCTTACTGCCTCACCCCCTCTCTCATTCCTTCTCCATATTCACTCTCTCACTTATTCTCCCGTCAGTTTCTCGCTCATCTATCTCTCCTCTCTCAATCCTTCTCTCACTCTCTCCACCTCTCTTTTGCCTCCCTCCCTCCCTCCCTCCCTTGCATTCTATTCCAATTCATCCCTCTCTCTCTACAACTAAATCTCATTCTCTACCCCCTCTCTCCCTTACTCTATTTCTCCCTATAACTTCCATCACTCTCTCTTTCGTCTAACCCTCTCTTCCTCTCTCACTCCCACTCTCTTCAATCTCTCTCTCCCTCTATCTCTCTTTTACTCACTTTTTTCTCTATTTTTCTCTCTCTTTCTCACTCTCACGCACGCACTCTTGCTCTCTTTTATCACTCTCTCTTATCACTTTACTCACTCTTTCTCTCCAACCATCTATCACTCTCTTTGTCCCTCCATTTCTCCCTCTTTCATTAATTCATTCTCTCTCTTTTTATCGCCCTCTCACTCTCCTGCTATCTCCATATACCCTCTATATCTACCTATCTCTACCTCTCAGTCACTATCTCTTACTCTATTTTTCTTGATGCTCTCTTTTCTTTATATTTCAGTCTCACCATCTTTACATCTCCCCTTCCCACTCATTCTTTAATCCCTCTCTTTACTCACTCTCTTTCTCTATCTCACTTTATTTCATCTCTCTTTATAATTTTCTTACTCTCTTTTTCCCTCTCTCTCTCTCTTGCTTTTTCTTATATCACCCTCACTTCTTTCTCTTTACTCACTCCTTATCTCCTTGTATCTCTCACTCACTCTCTTACTCTCCCTCCCTCACACACTCTTTCTCAGTTTCTCTCACATCTTGCTCTCTCCCCTCATATTCAACTCATTATTTCTTATTTTCTCTCATGGATCTCTCCTTTCTCCGTGATACCTCCCTCTTTCAATCCCCACTTCCCACTTTTTCTCATTCTCTCCATTCTTACACCTCTCTCCTACCCCGTCGCACTCATTCACACTCTATCCCCCCTTTGTTCTCTTTATCGCTCTTTCTCACTCCCTCTCTATTGCTCTCTTCTCTAACTTTCTTATCTCTCTAATTCTTTCTCACTCTTCCTCTCCTATTATCTCTCTTTCTCTCTCTCATCCTTTCTCTCTCATTCTCTCCCTCCCGCTTCCCTCCCTCCCACTCTCTCTATCTCACTCTCTCTGTCTTTCTTCCTCTCTCTCTCCATCTCCCCCTCTCTTTCTTTCTCACCCATTCTCTTAATTTCCCTCCCTATCACAATCCTGCTCACTATCTTTTTCTCTCTCCCTCTCTCGCTTCCTATCTCTCTCTCTTAATTCTTTCTTTCTCTCTCTCCATCTCTCACTCTCTTCCTCTCTCTCCCCCTTTCTCACTCTCTCCCTTCATTCCTCTATCTCCCCCTTTCTCACTCTCCCCTTACTCCTGCCCTCTACCCATCACTTTCTCGCTCTCTCCCTTACTCACACCCACAATCTCCCCCTTTCTCACTCTCTCCCATACTCCTGTCCTCTATCTCTCTCTTTCATACTCTCTCCCTTTCTCACTATGTCTCACTCTCCATTATATTTCTTTTGCTCTTTATATATCTCTCGCTCCTTCTCTCTATTTACTCACTCTTTATCTCCCTATATCCATCACTCTACTCTCTCTCTTCCTCTCATTCTCTCCCTCTTTTCTCTCTCACCCCTTTTCTCCCTCCTTGTTTCTCTCTCTAGCTCTCTCTCTTTCCCTCTCTTTCCTCTCTCTTCTTTCTCTATTTTTCTCTTGCTTTGTCACTCTCTCTCCTCCTCGCTCCTCACTCTTACGCCCTCACTCTCGTCTCTCTCTTTCTCTCTTGTACTCTCTCACCCTTTCTTTCTCCCTTTCTCTCTCTAACTTTCCCTTCTTAGCTCTCCCTCTCTCTCTCCATCTCTTTCTCATTTTCTCTCTCATTCTCTTATTGTCCCTCCCTCACTCTCTCTTGCTCACTCTCTTTTTCTCTATCTTTCCTCACTCTCCTTCTCTCCCTATTTCTCTCATAGTCTCTTCATGCTTCGCTCCCTTCCTCTCTCTTTCTCACTATTTGTTCTCTCTTTCTTTTTTCTTGCTTGCACTTCTCTTAATAATTCTCTAACCTTTCTTTCTCATTCTCTCTTCCTCTCACACACATACACACAATTTCTCTCTTAGCTCAATCTTTCTCTCCCTATCCCTCACACGTACTCTCTTTCTCTCTCTCTCCAACCTTTATCTCTCTCAATCCCTCCCTCTTCTCTCTCATTGTTTCTCACATTCTCTCACACTTCTGTTTCTCTTTCTCTCTCCCTCTCTCCCTCCTCTTTGCCTCCTCTATCTCTCACTCTCTTTTCCTTACTATTGTTCTCACTCTCTCCCTCTCTATCTAAATATCTCTCTTGCTCCCTCCCTCACTCTCTCTTTCATTATCGCTCTTTATCTATCTTTTCTCTCCCTCTCTCTCCCTCTATTGAACTCCTGCTCTCTCCCTTTATCTCCCCTATTCTCACTCTCTTCCTTACTCTTGATCGATATCTCTTTCTTTCTCACTCTCTCCCTTTCTTACTATCTCTTACTCTCAATATGCTTCTCTCTCTTACTCTCTTGCTCTCTCTTGCTATCTTGCTTTCTATTGCTATATTTTCTCTCTCTTTACTCTTGCCCTCTATCTCCCTCTTTCTCCCTCTCACCCTTTCTCACTATGCCTCTCACTCTCTACCTTCTCCCATTCTCTCCCTATATCTCTAACTCTCTCACACTTTCCTCCTTCCCTACTTAGTCTCCCTCTTCTCTCTCCCCTCTCTCTTTTTCACACTCTCACTCTCTCCCTCGAACTCTACAGCAACCTCGCTCTCTCTCTCTCATTCTCCTGCTCTCCTTCCCTCGGTCCCTCTCACTAACCATCTCTTGCTCTATTTTTTCTCTTTCATTACATTTGCTCTCTCTCTCTTCCTCTCTCTCTCTATATATCTCTTTTGCTCCCTGGCTCACTATCTCTTTGTTCTCTGTCTCCCTCCCTGTCTCCCTCACACTCTCCCCCTTCCCACTCTCTTAATATCTTTTTTTCTCTTTGTCCCTCTCTCTCATTCCCTCTCTTATATTTTCTTCTCTCTCTATTTTTCACTATTTATTCTATATCTTTCTTGTGCTCTCTTTTATTATTCTCTTTTCCATTACTCTCACATTCACACACACACATGTGCACTTTCTCTCTCTCTTCCTCTTGTTCCCTCTCTCACACTTTCTCTCTCAGCCCCTCTCTTCATCTCTATATCACACCCTCTCTTAACATGTTCATCTATCTTTCTCATTTTCTATTCTCTCACTCCTAATTTGTCTTTTATTTGTTTCTCTTCTTTCTCAATCAAGAGATTAAGTGTGAGAAAGTGGGAAGAAGAGAGAAAGGGATAAAGAGAGATGATAGAGAGAAATAAAAGAGAAAAGGGTTAGAGAAGATTGAGCAATAAAAGAGAAAGTGAAAGAAAACAAACAATGAGAAAGAGATGAAGGGAGCAAATGAGGAAGACAGAGTGAGAGAGACATAGGGAGAGAAGGAGAGTGAGGGAAGATAGAGAAAGAGAGAGTGAGAAAGAGGTATAAAGGGAGGGAGGATAACAGAATGAGAGAGGTTGAGAAGAAAGATGGAGAGATAGGGAGAGTAAAAAAAGGGCAAATGGAGAGAGCATGAGAGAAAGAGAAAGGGAGGGATGTGAGAGAAATAAAGAAAGAGAGAGTGACGAGATAGAGGAAGAGAAAGAGTGAGAAAAGTAAAAGAGAAGGTCAATGAGAATAAAGAGTGTAGCGAGATAATGATCGAATGAGGAAAAGAGAATAGAGATAGTGAAAGAGATAAAGAGAGGGATTAAGAGTGGAAGTGAAGCTATAGAAAGAGATTAGGGGAAGAGAAGAGAGTAAGAGAAAGGGTGCAAGACATAACGATAGATGGAGCAAGAGAGAGAGAGAGTTTGCTAGGGCGGTAGTGAGAGAGAGTGAGAGAGAAAGCGAGAGAGAGGGCAAGTGAGAAAGAGAGAGAGAAGAGAGCGAGGGAGTGAGAGTGAAATTGAAGAGAGTGAGGGAGCCAGTAAGGGAAAGAGAGACAAAACGAGAAGGAAATAGAGAAAGAATAGAGTGCGAGGTAAGTGAGGGAAAAGAGAGTGAAATAAAGAGGAAGGGAGGGAGGGAGGGGAAGTAATAAATAATAAGAGAGAAAAAGGGGTGAGAAAAAGAAGAAATAGTGAATGAGAGGAAGGTAGAGAGATAATGTGATGGATATGGTAAATAAAGAGTGAGTAAAGAATGAAAAGTGAGCAAGAGAGAGCAATAGAGAGAGAGAAACAAAATAGAGAGTGAAAGACCTAGTGAGAAGGGAGAGAGTGAGAAAGAGAGAGATAGAGGGCAAAAGTAAATAGAGAGAAAAGATAGCAAGAGATATCAAGTGAGTGAGAGAGAGAGAGAGTGAGAAAGAGAGAGGTAGAGGGCAAGAGTAATGGAGAGAGTGAGAAAGGGGAGATAGAGGTAGAGCTAGAGATTGAAGAGAAAGAGGTAGTGAGAGAGGAGAGAGAGCAAGAAAGACTTTAGAGGGAGAGAGAGGAAGTAAGAGAAGAAGAGAGAGGAAAAGATAGTGAGCAATATAGAGATAGGGAGCGAGATTAAGAGAATGAGGGAGAAAGAGAAAAGGAGAGAGGGAGATGGAGAGGGAGAGAGAGAAAAGTGAGATTGAGATAGACGGAGTGGGAGGGAGAGAAGTGACAGAGAGAGTGAAAGGATGAGGAAGAGAGGGAGAGAGAAAAGATAAGGAAGAGTGAGAGAGAAATAGAAAAATGAGAAAGTGAGAGGAGAGAGGGAATGAGAGAGCGATGGAGAAAATAAAAGGGAAGGAGGGAGATTGAGCGACTGGTGAAAGAGGAGGTGAGACAGATAAGGAAAAAGGAATAAGGAGAGGGAAGGAAGCATTGAAAGAGGGAGAGAGATGTGTGAGAGAAAATAATAAATAATGAGATGGAGATCAGGGGGGAGAGTGAGATGTGAGAGAAAAAGAATAGAGAGTGAGATAAGCGAGGGAACAGAGAGCGAATCAAGGAAGCATGGCGGGAGGGAGGGAGGGAGGGAGGGGAAGTAATAAACAAAAAGAGAGAATAGGGGTTGAGAAAGTGAAGTGATAGAGAATTAGAGGCAGGTAGAGAGACAGAGTGATGGATAGAGGAGATGAAGTGTGAGTAAAGACGCTGAAAAAAGAGAAAGAGGGATAGAGAAAAAGAATATATATTTAGAGACATTGTGAGAAAGGGAGGGAGAGAGAGAAAGAGAGAGATACAGGGCAAGAAGAAATAGAGAGAAAGATAGCATGAGAGAGCAAGAGAGTGAGAGAGAGAGAAACAGAATAAAGGTGAGAGGCATAGTAAGACAGGAAGAGAGCCAGAAAAGGTGAGATAGAGAGAGAGATTGAAGAAAGAGAGGGAGTGAGGGAGGAAGAGAGAGCAAGAAAGATTTAAGAGGGAGAGAGAGGAAGTGAGAGAAGAAAAGATAGCAGGCAATATGGAGATATGGAGTGAGATTAAGAGTATGAGTGAGAAAGAGAGAAGGAGATAGGGAGATGGAGAGGGAGAGGGAGAGGGAGAGGGAGAGGGAGAGAGGGAATGAGATTAAGATAGCGAGAGTGTGGGGAGAAAAGTGAGGGAGAGAGGGAGACAGAAAGGGTAAGGGAGTGTGAGAGAGAAATAAAGAGTAGAGAAAGTGAGAGATGAGTGAGCAAGAGAGAATGAATGAGAGAGAGTGATAGAGAAAATACGAGGTAGGGAGGGAGACTGAGAGAGTGAGCATAAGAGGAGAGATAGAGGAGGAAGTTTAAGAGAAAGGGAGAGAGGGAAGGAGGGAGTAAAAGTGGGAGGGACAAAGGAGGAGAGATACATGTGAGTGAGAAAGCAACAAACAATGAGATGGAGATAAGAGGCGAGAGTGAGACGTGGGAGCAGCTGAGAGAGAGAGAGAGAGGGAGTCACGGATTGAGGGAGAGAAAGAGTAAGTATAGAGAGAAAAGAGAGAAGGGGGTTATAGACAAAAGAACAAGATAGAGGACAGAGAAAGGGCAAGAGAGAGCAAGGAAAAGACTAAGAGAGATGAAATAGAGAGTGAGAGAGTGAGCAAGATATAGAGTGAACTAGAAACAAAGTGATAGAGGGAGAGAATGATAGAGATTGAAGAGATAGGTGGAAGGAGAAAAGGAGAGAGAGTGAGATTGAAATAGAAAGAGAATAGGGACACATGGAAGATAAAGCAAAAGATCGGAGTGAGAGGAAGAGAGAGAGAGGGAGATATAGAGCAAGTGAGAGATGAAGGGATAGAGGGAGATCCAGAGAGGGAGATAGAGGGAGAAGATAGTGAGTGGGTAAGAGAAAGAAACTGAGCAATCGTTGAAGAGAAAGAGTGAGTAATGATATAGGAGGGAGTGATAAAAAGAGGAATAGAGAGTGTGTGAGAAAGAAAGCGAGGGAGAGATCGAAAGAGAAAGAAAAAGTGATAAGTCATAAATAGAGAAAAAAATGAGAGATGGAGAGAGTGAGAAAGAGAGAGTAGGAAGGTAATGAGAGAGCAAGTTAGAGTGATTGAGAAGAGTGAGTGAGGGAAGATATAAAGAGAGTGAACGAGAGTGAGAGACGAGGTGTAGAATGAGATTTTGTGGGAGAGAGAGCGGGAATGAACCGGAAGAGTTTGAGAGCGGGAGTGACAGTGTGTTTGAGAGAGCGAAAGATTGAGTGGCAGAACGAGAGAGAGGGAGGGAGGGAAGGAAGCAAGGGAAATGGGGAGAGAGGGAGAGAAAATATTGAGAGGAGAAAGAGAGAAGAGAGCAATATAAATGAGTATGTGTTAGAGAGAGTAAATAGAGAGAGAAGGAGAGAGGGAGATAGGTTGTAAGAGTGAGAGTGAAACTGAAAAATAGAGAAAAGGGAAATAGAAAGGGAGAGAGTGTAATAGAGAAACAGAAAGAAGAGAGTGTGAGGGAATAGAGAGCCTGAGAGATGGAGAGTGAGCGAGCGAGAGAGGGACCAAGAAAGAGAGAGAAATATAGTGGTAGAGGGATTAAGGGAGTGAAAGAGGGAGGGAGAGCAAGAGAGAGTTAGTGAGAGATATTGGGAGGGTCAAAGGTGAGAGATAGAAGAGATAGGAGAGAGAGATAAAGAGAGGTGGAATAGAGAGTGAGAGAAAGATGGAGGTAGTGTGGGAGAAAGAGAGATTGGTGGAAGCGAGAGGGTTTAAAGAGAGAGTAGGAAACAGAAAGTGAGAGAGAGTAAAAGCGAGAGAGTGAGAAGAGAGGTTGCAGAAAGACCAAGAAAGAGTAAGTAAGAGAGAGGCAAGGTCAAGTAAGGATAACATATGAGTGGTAAGGGAGGAGCAAGAGAGAAGGAGGCAGAGGGAGAGGGAGGGAGGGAGGAAAAGAAGTGGGAGGGAGGGGGAGGGAGTGATGGAAGTAAGAGAGAGGAGAGAGGGAGTGGAGAATAGAATGGGAGAGAGAAAGGAGAGCAACAAAAGAGATGGAAAAAGAGATTATATCAAAAAATGGGAACAAAGAGTGAGAAAAAGAGAGAGAGAGAGGGAGAGAGAAGAAGTTTGAAAAAGGGAGAGGAGGGGAGAGAGAATAATAAAGAAGAGGATAGAGAGTGAAGAGAGAAAGGAGAGAGTAGCAACAAAAATAAGGTAGTAAGAGAGAGTGAAATAGAGAGCAAAAAATGGAGCTAAAGAGGTTGAGAGGGGAAAGATCGAGAGAAGGAGAGTGTATGAGATGGAGAGAGAGCATAAGGCAGTCCTAAAAAGGGCAAAAATGAGGGAGTGAGAATGATTGAGAGAGTGAGAGCGACAAAGAGAACAATAGTGGGAGTGTGGAAGTGATCTGTAGAGAAATTGGAAAAGAGAGTAAGGAAGAGTAGAGGATATAAAAAAGGGAAATAGAGAGAAGGTCAAGTGATAAAAAAATATATTAGGAGGGTGAGAAGGGAGGGAGAGTGTGACCGAGGAAGGGAGGGAGAGAAGACAGAAATAGGGAGTGACAGAATGATGGAGAGAGTGACTGATGGATCATAGCTATATATAGATAGAAAGGGAGAGAGTGAGAACAAGAGTATGGAAAAGAGAGTGGGAGATAGAGGAGATAAAGAGAGGGAGGGAGAGAGGGAGAGAGAAAGAGAGAAAGATAAGTGTGAAAGATTGTTAGAGTGAATGAGAGAGATGAGAGTGGTATTGAGAAAGATAATAATTGGAGAGCGAGAGAGAAAGTGTATGTGTGAGGGATATGGGAATAAAATATTGAGAAAAGAGAGAGATTGTGCATGGGAGTGAGGAAGAGAGAGGGAGAAAAATAAGAGAAAGAATTAGAGAAGTGTGAGCAATAAAAAAGAAAGGCAGAGAGAACAAACAATGAGAGAAAGAGAGAGGAAGGGAGAAAAGTAGGAAGTGAGAGTGAGAGAGATATAGGTGGAGAAGGAGAATGAGGCAAGATAAAGAAAGAAAGAGTGAGAAAGAGAGAGAAGGTGGGAGAATAAGAGAATGAGAGAGAGATCGAGAGAGGGAGAACCAGGAAGGGAAAGTGGGAGAGAGCATGAGAGAGAGGGAGAGAGAGGGAGAGAAGTGATCTCCCATTGTCTCTTTCACTCTCTTCTCTCCCTGCATCCCTTCCTTACTTCCTCCCTCCCTCCCTCTCTATCTCCCTCTTCGTCTTCCCCCCTCTCTCTCTGTTGCCTTTCTTCTACTCTCCCCGTCTCTTTACCTCTCACTCACTCACTATTACTCAATCTTCCCTCATTCTCTATTCTCTCTTTATTTCCTTTTCACTTTCTCTCTACTACTCTCTCTTTAATCTATTTCACTCCCTCCCTCTATCTCTCTCTCTCACTCGCTCCATCATTCTCTTTCTCTCTCACTCTCCATTCCATCGCTCTTTATCTCTCTCTATCTCTCTCTCACTCTCTCTTCTATCTCTCTCTCTTTTCCCTCTTCTCTCTCGCACACTTTTTTCCTCTGTCTCTTTCATTCTCCTACTCTCCTTCTCTTTATCACTCTCTCTCTCCCCCCTTTTCTTTCTCACTCCCTGATTCTTGCTCTCTCCAGTTCTCCCTTATGTAGCTCGCCCATCTCTCTCCTTATCCTCACACTCTCTCTCGAGCACTCACACATACTCATACACTCTCTCATTCTCTCTCTT
Source organism: Papilionanthe hookeriana x Papilionanthe teres (assembly GCA_022702705.1). Lineage (NCBI taxonomy): Eukaryota > Viridiplantae > Streptophyta > Magnoliopsida > Asparagales > Orchidaceae > Papilionanthe > Papilionanthe hookeriana x Papilionanthe teres. The sequence continues at coordinate 147,943,620 of CM040427.1, forward strand.
TCAATCTCCCTTCCTCAAACCCTCTTAAGCTCCTTTTCTAGAACTCTATCTCGCTCTCTCTTACACTCCTGCTCCTTCTCTCGCACTCCTGCTCCTCTCTCACTCATCCTCTCTCTTCATTGCTGCATCTTTTTCTATATTCTTTTTATCCCCATCCCTATTATTCTCTTTCCCTTGCTCTCTCTTTCTTGCACTCTATTCTCTTCTTCTATCTTATGCCTCTATTCTCTTCTTATATATTATTCCTCTTTTGCCCTTTTAATTGTTGCCTTCTCTTCTCTCTTTCATCTCAATCTTTCTCTCCCTCTATGTCCCACTCTCTCTCTCTCCCCCTCCTTTTGCTTCCATCCCTACCACTGTCTCTTTCTCTCTATTCTCTCCCTCCCTCCATCCATTACTTCATCCCTCTCTCTATCTCCCTCTCGCTCTCTCTTTCTCTCTCTCCTAGACTCTATCATGCTCTCCCTCTCACTCTCTTCCAATTCATTCCGCTCTCTCTCCCACTAATCTCATTCTCTACTCCCTCACTCCCTCACTCTCACTTTCTCTCTATATCTTCCATCTCTCTCTTCTCTCTCACCCTTTCTTCCTCTCTCACTCCCACACTCTTCAATCTCTCTCACTGCCTCACTCTATCTCTCTTTCTCACGCTCTCTCTTTTGCTCTTTTCTCTTTTTATTCTTTATCACATTTTTTCTTTATTTCTCTCTCTCTCTTTTCACTCTCACACACACACTCTTGCTCTCTTTTATCACTCGCTCCTATCACTTTACTCACTCTTTCTTTCCAACGATCTCACAATCTCTTCCTCCCTCCCTCTCTCCCTCATTCATTAAATTAGTCTTCCTCTCTATCATCCTCGACCTCCGTGATATCTAAAAATCCAGTCTATATCTCCCTCTCACTCACTATCTATTACTTTATCTTCCCTGAGTCTATCTTCTCTCTATATTTCTGTCTCACCCTCTCTCACTCCTGCTCACTCTTCAATCCCTATCTTCACTCCCTCTCTGCTCTCTCTATCTCTCTCACTCTCTATTTAATCTATCTTTATTGTTTTCTACTCTCTTTCTCTCCCTCTCTATCTCACTCTTGCTCTTTCTTCTATCGCCCACACTTCTCTCTGTTTGCTTATCCTTTCTCTCCCTCAATCACTAACACTCTATCTCACTGTCCCTCCCTCATAATCTTTCTTTCAGTTTTTCTCACATCTTGCTCTCTCCCCTCATATCCATCTTACTATTTCTTATTTACTCTCATGGAACTCACTTTCCTCTTCGATCCCTCCCGCTTTCAATCCTCACTTCCCTCACTTTCTCGCTCTCTCCCTATCTTATTCTCTCTTGATCCTGTTGTACTCGCTCATTCACTCCCTCTCCCTCACTTTTGTTATCTCTATAGCTCTCTCTCATTCCCTCTCTCTTGCTCTCTCTTTTCTCACTTTCTCTATTCTCCATTTCTCTCGCACTTCCTCTCCCATTCACTCGCTCTCTCTTTCATCCTTTCTCTCTCATTCTCTCCCTCCCTCTTCCCTCTCTCCCACTCTCTCTATCTTAATCTCTTCCCCTCTCTCCCTCTCTCCCTTTCTGTCTCCTTCTTTCCTTCCTTCGCCCTTCTCACTCTATCTCTCAATCTTACTCCTTTTCTCAATCTTGCTCGCTACCTTTGCTCTCTCCTCGTCTATCGCTTCTTATCTCTCTCTTAAATCTTTCTCTCTTTCTCCCTCTCTCACTCCCTCTCACTCCCTCTCACTCTTCAATCTCTCACACTCTTTCTCTAGCTCCAACTTCTCACTCTCTCCCTCTATCTCCCCCTTTCTCACTCTCTCCCTAACTCTCCCTTTCTTGCTCTCTCCCTTTCTCACTATGTCTCACTCTCTTTATGTTTCTTTCTCTCGCTCTCTAGCTCACCCTTGCTCCTTTTTCTCTCTCTTTACACACCCTTTATCTCTATATATCCATCACTATATCTTTCTAGCTTCCTCTCTTTATCTCTCTCTTCTCTCTACACCCCCCTTTCATTCTCATTATTTATTGCTTTCTCACCTTCCCTCCCTCCATCCATATTTTTCTCTGTTTTTCTCTCTAGCTCCCTTTCCCTTACCCTCCCTTTCCACAATCTCTATTCTTTCTCTCTTTCTCTCTCACCTTTCCACTCTCTCCATTCCTCGCTTCCTCACTATTTAATTGTACTCTCAGGCATACTTCCTCGCATGCTTCTTTCTTTCTCTTACACTCTCTCCCTTTCTCTCTCCCTCCTCGCCCTCTCCCTCCCTAACTCTCTATCTTGCTCCATCCATCATTCTCTCTCTTCCTCCTTTTCTCCTACTCTCTCTTCACCCACTCCCTCTCTTCAGCTTCACACTCACTCCTACTACCTCTCTTATCTCTTTCACACTCTCTAATTTCTTACTCACTTTCTATCGCAATCTCTCTCTCACTCTTTATTCTCACTCAACTTCTCCCTTACTCTTCTCCCTCTTTCACTTTCTCTATCCCCCAGTCTAATTCTCTATTTCTCTTGCTTCACTCCTTTTTCTCTCTCTCTCATGCTCTTCCCACTTTCCCTTCTTGGCTCTCTTTCTCTCCATCGTTCTCTCTTATTCCCTCTTTCATTCTTTTATTCACCCTCCATCACTATCTCTTGCTCACTCTCTCTTTCTCTATCTTTCCTCACTCTCCCTATATCTCTCTCATACTCTCTTCCTCCTTCGCTCCCATCCTCTATCTTTCTCACTATTTGTTCTCTCTCTTTCAATTTTATTCTTCACACTTCTATAAATATTTCTCGAATGTTTCTCTCTCACTCACACACGCACACAATCTCTCTCTTAGCTGAATTTTTATCTTCCCTATCCCTCACATGTACTTTCTCTCTCTCACTCCAACGTTTAACTCTCTCAATCCCTCTCAGGGTGAGAGGAACAGCGTTTGAGAGAGAGTGAGAGAGTGTATGAGGTGTGAGATGGAAAGAGAAGAGTTAGAGAGGGCAACATTGAGGGCAATATTGAGGGAATGAGAAAGATTGAGGAAGGGAGTGAGACCGTTAAAGAGAATAAGAGTTATCAAGTCAAAGAGATCCAAAGAGAAAAATAAAGTGAGAGAGAGAAAATAATATAAGAGAGGGATGGAGTGTGAGGAACAAGTGAGAAAAAATATTAACTGGGTGGGAAAGGAGAGAGTGTATGAGAGAGGGAGGGAGGGAGAGAAAAGAGAGATAGAGAGTGAGAGAATGAAAGAAAGAGTGGGGGAGGGGCAATAAAGAAATATAAATTAAGAGGTGTAGAGTGAGAACAAGAATTAGTAAAGAGAGTGAGAGAAATGGGTGACAGAGAGAGGGAGGGAGAGAGGGACAGAGAAAGAGAGAAGTATGAGAGAAAGTGAGAAATAATGAGAGAGAAGAGAGAAGGATGAGAAGGATAAAAGTTAGAGAGCGAGAGATAGAGTGTGTTTGACAGATAAAAAAAAAATATTGAGCAAATAGACAAGAGAGAGTGACCGAAAAGGGAGGAAGAGAGAGAAGAGCAAGAGAGTGAAAAAGGAAGATAGAATAGAAAGTGAGAGAGAGGAGAGAATGAGAAAGAGAGATAGAGAGAGGGAGTGAAGATTGAGAGACAGAGATTGCGACAGACAAGTAAAGAGAGAAAAGAGATTGAGAAATAAACATAGAAGAAGAGGATTAGTGAGAGGGACAACAGGGAAGGAGAGCATGAGAATGAGTGAGAGACTTCTAGAGAGAGAGATTTTGAGAGAGAGCGAGGGTGATTTAGGGGTAGAGTGAGAGAGTGTAAAAGAGAGAGGGGACAGAGAAAGGGGGCGACATAAGGTGGGAAGTAGGAAAGTGATAGAGGGTGAGAGAGTGTTGGGGATTATGGAGAGAAATGGTGAAAGAAATGAAAAATAAGAGAGACAAATAAAAGACAGATTGTGAGAGAGAGAGAGAGAGAATAGAGAATGAGAAAGATAGAGGGACAGGTTAAGAGTGAAAGTGATATAGTGATGAAGATAGGGACTGGGAGAGAAAGAGCAAGAGAGGAAACAAGAGGAAGAGAGATAAAGTGTGTGTGAGGGAGACAGAGAAGAGAGAGATAAAGATCTAGAGAATGAGAGAGATAGTGACCGAGGGAACAAGAGAGATAAAGGGTGTTGCAGAGGTTAAGGGAGAGAGTACAAGGGAGAGAGTGAGAGAGTGTGTGAAAGAGAGAAAGTAGGAGACATAAGGAGGGAAGGAGGAAGTGAGAGAGGGAGAGAGAGAGTTAGGGATATATGGAGAGAACGAGTAAAAGGAATGAGAGAGAAGAGAGACAAATAAAAGATAGATTAGGAGAGAGAGAATAGAGAAACATAATGATAGAGGGACAGGTTAAGAGTAAGATTGATATAGTGATGAAGAGAGGGACTGGGAGAGAAAGAGCGAGAGAGGGAACAAAAGGAAGAGTGAGAAATTGTGTGTGAGTGAAAGTAATGGAAAAAAGAATAATAGAAAAGAGAGGGAGGGAGTGAGAGAGATTAAAGAGAGAGGGAACAACAGGGATAGAGAATAAGAGAATGAGTGTAAATGAGGGAAGGAGAGATAGACTGAGCAAGTACGAGAGAGAAATGGAGTGGATGAGAGGGAGAGAAAGGGAGGAAAGGAGGGAGGGTGATTGATTAAAATGGAAGAAGGAGGAAGGGATTCGAGAGAGTGTGTGTGGGGGTAGAGGAGAAAACAGAGTGAGAAGAAATAGGGAATAGGTAGCAATAGAAGAGATAATAAGGGTGAGCAAGATAGAGAGTGAGAAAGAGAGGGAGGAAGAAAGAGAGAGCAATAGAGAAGTTGAGAGAGAAGAGAGGTGTGGAAAGAGAGAACAAGACGTAAAGGAAGAGCAAGAGAGAAAACGAGGGATGGAATAAGGTAAAGAAAGATCGAGTGCATGTGTGTGAGAGAGAGTGGGAGAGAAGGTTGTGTGAGAGATAGTGGGAGGGGGAGAGTGACAGCGAGAGAGGGAGAGCCAGATAGAGTGGGGGATAGAATGAAAGAAAAAGTAAGAGGAGAGGGGATTAGAGTAACATAAGAGAGTAAGAGAGAGAGAGGAAAACAGAGAATTCAGAGTGAGAAAGAGAAAGGAAGGGAGTAAAAGTGAGATTTAAATTGAATAAAGGGTCAGAGGGACCATGAAATAAAGAAAAATAGATAGAAAAATGAGGGTAAGGAAAAGAAGAGCAAGAAAGAGTGAAGGAGATTAAGAGAATGAGTGCGAGGAGAGAGAGAGGAGACAAAGTAAGAGAGAGAAAGAGTGAGAGTGAGCAGAGTGACAAACAGAGGAAGTGAGAGGCAGGGAAAAAGTGATAGAATAAAATTGAAGAGAGTGTGAGCAAGTTAGAGGGGCTGAGGGAGAAAGATAGGGAGATTAAGAGAGATAGAGAATTAGGGAGTGGGGTTATGTGAGAGATAAAGTTAGAGATAATGAGAAAGAGAGAGAGGGAAGAGGATACAAAACTTGAGGGAGAGTGAAGGAGGAGAAAAGACAGATGGTGGGAAGGACAGAGATTGTGTGAGTGTTAGTGCGGGTTAGATGGTGGGTGGGAAAGATGTATTTAGAGAGAAAGGGGAGATTAAGTGTGAGAAAGCGGGAATAAGAGAGTAAGGGACAAAGAGAGAGGATAGAGAGAAATAGAAGAGAAAGAGTGAGAGAAGAGTGAGCAATGAAAGAGAAAGAGAAAGCAAACAAACGATGAAAAAGAGAGAAAGGAAGCAAATGAGGAAGAGAGAGTGAGAGAGACATAGGGAGAGAAGGAGAGTGAGGGAAGATAGAGAAAGAGAGAGTGAGTAAGAGGGAGAAAGGGTGGGAGGATAACAAAATGAGAGAGAATGATAAAAGAGATGGAGAGAGAGGGAGAGTTAAGGAGGGCAAATGGAGAGAGCGTGAGAGAGAGAGGAAGGGATGTGAGAGTAATAGATAAAGAGAGAGTGGCTAAATAGAGGAAGAGAAAGAGTGAGAAAAGTAATAGAGAAGGTCAAAGAGAATAGAGAGTGAGAGCGAGATGATGATAGAAATAAGAAAAAAATAATAGAAAAGGATTAAGAGTGGAAGTGAAGCTGCAGAAAAAGATTGGGGAGAGAGAGTAAGAGAAAGGGTGCAAGACATAACTATAGATGGAGGAAGAGAGAGAGAGAGAGTTTGTTAGGGCGGGAGTGAGAGAGAGGGAGAGGGAAAGAGAGAGAGTGCAAGAGAGAAAGAAAGAGAAGAGAGTGAGGGAGTAAGAGTGAGAGTAAAATTGAAGAGAGTGAGGGAGCAAGTAAGGGAGAGAGAGATAGACAAAATGAGAAAGAAATAGAGAAAGAATATAGTGTGAGGTAAGTGAGGGAAAAGAGAGTGGTGAAATAAGGATGGAGGGATGGAGCGAGGGAGTGAGGGGAAGTAATAAATAATAAGAGAGAAAAGGGGGTAAGAAAGAGAAGAGATAGCAAATGAGAAGAAGTTAGAGAGAAAGAGTGCTGGATATAGGTAGATAAAGTGTGAGTAAAGAGAAAACAGAGCAAGAGAAAGAGAGAGAGAGAGAGAAATATAAAAAAGAGTGAGCGGAATAGTGAGAAAGGGAGAGAGTGTGGAAGAGAGAGATAAAGGGCAAGTGTAAAAAGAGAGGAAAGATAGCAAGAGAGAGAAAGAAAGTGAGAGAGAGAGAGAGAAACAAAATAGAGAGTGAGAAAGAGAGAGATAGAGGGCAAGAGTAAGGGAGAGAGTGAGAAAGGGGAGATATTGGTAGAAAGCGAGAGATTGAAGAGAAGAGGGAGTGAGAGAGGAGAGAGAGCAAGAAAAATTTTAGAGGGAGAGAGATGAGGTAAGAGAGGATGTGAGAGAGAAAAAAGATAGTGAGCAATATGGAGATGGGGAGTGAGATTAAGAGAATGAGCGAGAAAGAGAAAATGAGGAGATGGAGAAGGAGAGAGAGAAAAGTGAGATTGAGATAGATAGATTGGGAAGGAGAGAAGGAGAGAAGGAGAGAGAAAGGATTAGGGAGAGAGGGAAGGAGAAAGAATGAGGGAGAGTGAGAGAGAAATAGAGAGAAGGAAAGTGAAAGGAGAGAGGGAATGAGAGAGAGTGATGGAGAAAATAAAAGGGATGGAGGGAGATTGAGCAAGCGGGTGCAAGAGGAGAGAGAGAGGAGAGAAATAAGGAGAAAGGGAGATGGAGAGGGAAGGAAGGATTGAAAGAGGGAGGGACAAAGGAGGAGAGAGATATGTGTTAGAGAAAATGATAAATAATGAGATGGAGATAAGGGGTAAGAGTGAGATGTGAGAGAAAAATAATAAAGAATGAGGTAAGCAAGAGAATAGAGAGCGAATCAAGGAGCATGGAGGGAGGGAGGGAGGGGAAGTAATAAATAAGAAGAGAGAAGAGAAGGGGAGAAAGAGAAGGGATAGAGAATGAGAGGAAGGTAGAGAGATAGAGTGATGAATATAGAGGATAAAGAGTGATTAAAGAGAGAAAAACAAGTAAGAGAGTCAGATATAGAAACAGAATAGAGAGTTAGAGACATTGTGAGAAAGGGAGAGAGTGAGAGAAAGCGAAATAGAATAGAGAGTGAGAGGCATAGTAAGGCAGGAAGAGATTAAGAAAGAGAGAGTGGGAAAGGAGGAGGTAGAGGGAGAGAGAGTGAGTGATGAAGGAGGAGAGAACAAGAAAAATTTAAGAGGGAGAGAGAGGAAGTGAGAGAGAAAAAGATAGTGGGAAATATGGAGATATGGAGTGAGATTAAGAGTATGTGTGAGAAAGAGAGAAGGAGACGGAGATGGAGAGGGAGAGAGGGAGTGAGATTAAGATAGAGAGAGTGGGGGGAGAAAAGTGAGAGGGCGAAAGTAAAAGAGAAAGGGTATGGGAGAGAGAGAGAAATAGAGAGAAGAGAAAGTGAGAGATGAGTGAGCAAGTGAGAAGGAATGAGAGAGTGCAACGAAGAAAGAAAGAGGTAGGGAGGGAGACTTAGTGAGTGAGCGTAAGTTAAGAAGAAAGGGAGAAAGAGAGGGAAGGAGAGAGTAAAAGTGTTAGGGACAAGAAATGAGATACAGATGTGTGAGAGAATGTAATAAATAATGAGATGGAGATATGAGGTGATAGTGAGATGTAAGAGCAACTGAGAGAGAGAGGGATAGAAAGAGAGCTAGAGAGAAGTGAGGGATTGAGGGAGAGAAAGTGTGACTAAGAGAGAGAAGAGAGGGAGTGAGCTAGAGGAAGAGATAGAGTGAACTAGAAATAGAGTGATAGAGGGAGGGAGTGATAGGGATTGGAGAGAGAGGTGGAGGGAGAAAGGGAGAGAGAGTGAGACAGAAATAGAGTGAGAAGAGAGACTCACGAAAGATAAAACAAAATATCGGAGTGAGAGGAAGAGAGAGAGAAGGAGATATAGAAGAAGATATGGAGAGAGATGGAGGGACAAAGGGAGACCCGAAGAAGGAGATAGAGGGAGAAGATAGTGAGTGGGTTAGAGGAAGAGACTAAGTGATGGTTGGCAAGAAAGAGTGAGTAAAGAGATAGGAGGGAGTGATAGAAGAGAGGAAGAGAGAGTGTGTGAGAGAAAAAGAGAGGGGGAGAGCAAAAGAGAAAGAAAAAGGGACAAGTCATAAATATAGAAAAAAAGGAGAGAGGGAGAGAGTGAGAAAGAGAGAGGAGGGAGGGAGTGAGAGAGCAAGTGAGAGTGAGTGAGAAGAGAGAGAGTAAAGGAAGATATAAAGAGAGTGAACGAGAGTGAGACAGAGAATGAGATTTTATGGGAGAGAGAGCAGGAATGAACCAGAAGAGTTTGAGGGGGAGTGATAGTGTACTTGACAGAGCAAAAGAGAGACTGGGAGAGGGAGAGAGAAGGACAAAGGGAATGAAGCAAGAGAATGGGGGTGAGAGGGAGAGAAAGATTAAGAGGAAAGAGAGAAGAGAGAGCAACAAAAGTGAGAATGGGTGAGTGAGAGTGAATATAGAGGGAGAAAGAGAGAGGTGAGAGGCTGTAAAAGTGAGAGTGATACTAAAAATAGAGAAAGAGTGAGCTAGAAAGGGAGAGAGTGTAATAGAGAAATAGAAAGAAGATAGTGCGAGGGAATAGAGAGCGTGAGATAATAGAGGGAAAGTGCAAGAGAGAGAAGGAGCAAGAGAGAGAAAGATAATTAGAATGGTAGAGAGAGGGATTAGGAGAGTGAAAAAGGGAGGGAAAACTAGAGAGAGGTAGTGAGGGACAATGGGAGGGTCAACAGTGAGAGATAGAAGAGATAGGAGTGAGAGAGAGATAAAGAGAGGTAGAATAGAGAGTGAGAGAGAGATGGAGGTAGTGAGGGATAATAAGAGATAGGAGGAAGCGAGAGGGTTTAATGAGAGAGTAGGAAACAGAAAGTGAGGGAGATTGAAAGGGAGAGAGTGAGGAGAGAGGCTGTAGGAAGATCAAGTAAAAGTTAGTAAATGGGCGAGAGGGAGAGATAACAGTGAGAAAAAGAGAGAGAGAGGGAGAGAGAATAATAAAGAATAGAATAGAGAGTGAAGAGAGAAAATATGGAGTGAGAGAGAGAGGAGAAGGAGAGAGTAGCAATAAAAATAAGGTAATAAGAGACTGAGATAGAGAGCAAAAAATGGAGCTAAAGAGGGTAAAAGGGGGTGAGATTGAGAGTGAGAGTGTGCGTGAGATGGAGAGTGAAGAATGAGCTACATAAGGCAAGCCTGAAAGGGCACAAATAAGGGAGTGAGAATGATAAAGGGAGAGAGTGAGAGCGTGGAAGTGATCTACAGAGAAACAAGAAAAGAGAGTGAGGAAGAGAAGATGATATAAAAGAGGAAAATAGAGAGAGGCTCAAGTGAGAAAAAAAGATATTAGGAGGGTGAGAATAAAGAGAGAGTGTGAGTGAGGGAGGGAAAAAGAGAGAGAAAGATAGGGAGTAAGAAAATGAAGGAGAGAGTGCGGGATGGATCAAGAGCGATATATAGAGAGGGAGAGAGTGAGAACATGAGTATAGAAAAGAGAATGAGAGATAGAACAGACAAAGAGAGGGGGTGAGAGGGAGAGAAAAGAAAGAGAGAGAGAGAAAGAGAAGTGTGAGAAAATTTGAGAATGAATGAGAGATGAGAGAGGGATTGAGAGAGATAATAATTGGAGTCCAGAGAGAGTACTTGTTAGTGATAGGGTAACAAAAGATTGAGCAAGAGAGAGATTGTGTTTGTGTGAGGAAGAGAGAGAAACAAGAGAAAGAGTTAGAGAAGCGTCAGCTATAAGAAGTAAAGAAAGGGAGAATAAACAATCAGAAAGAATGAGAGAGGAAGGGAGCTAAGTAGAAAGTGAGAGTGAGAGAGATATAGGGAGAGAATGGGAATGAGTGAAAATAGAGTGAGAAAGAGAGAGAAGGTGGGAGAATGAGAGAATGAGAGAGTGAATGAGAGAGAGATGGAGAGAGAGAGGGAGAACCAGGGAGGCAAAGTGGGAGAGACCATGTGAGAGAGGGAGAGAGGGAGAGAAGTGATCTCCAATTATTTCTTTCACTCTCTTCTTTCCCTCTCTCCCTTCTTTACTTCCTCCCTCCCTCCCTCTCCTTCCCCATATCTCTCTGTCTCCCTCTCTGCATCCCTCACTCTCTATTTCTCTCTCTCTCTCTCTCTCTCTCTCTCTCTTTCTCTCTTGCTGTCCTTCTATTCACCCTATATCTTTACCTCTCACTCACTCTCAGTTACTCAATCTTCCATCAGTCTCTCTTCTCTCTCTATTTCCTTTTCACTTTCTCTCTACTACTCTTTCTTTAATCCATCTCACTCCCCCTCTATCTCTCTTTCTCACTCACTCATCCTTCTATTTCTCTCACACTCTCCATTCGATCTCTCTTTATCTCTCTCTATCTCCCTCTCACTCTGTCTTATATCTCTCTCTTTTGACACATTTTATCCCTCACTACTTCTCTTTCACTCTCCCTCCCTCTTTGACACCCTACATCTTTCCCTTTTTTCACTCTCCTTATCTCTTTGTCCTCCTTCCTTTCTCACCAGCTCACTCTCTCCCTCTCTCATGATCTCTCTTCTCACACTCTTTCTTTATTTCTCTTTAACACTTTCTCGCTTTCTCCCTATTTCATTTCACTGTCACTCTTACTCCCTCCTCCAACTCTCTTTCTCACTCCATGTTCACTCTCTCATTTACTCTCTATTCTTGCCATTCAATCTTTATCACCCTCTCTCCCCCTCTCCACTGCATCCTTGCCTCCCTTCCTCTCTCGCTCGCTCTCTCTTACACGCACTCTCTCCCTCTCTCCCTCTCACTCACTTCCTCTTCATACCCTCTCTTTCAATCTCATGTTCTATCCTCGCTCTTCCACTCGCTCCCTCTCTTTATAAAACTTTCCTCAGACTCTCTTCTTTCATACTCCCTATAACTCTCTCACTTCCACTCTCTTCACTCCTAACACACACTCTCTCCCTCTCTCACTCTTTTCTCTATATTTTTATCACTTTTATTTCTCTATTGCTCTCCATCTATCACACGTATCACACTCTTACTCTCTTTTTATCACTTTGCTTTATCTCTTTACCAACTTTTTCACTCCAACCAAGCCTTACATTCTCCCTCTTTCATTACTTCATTCTCTCTATCTCTCTCTAACCCTCTCTCTCTCTCAACATATCTCCCTCAACATCTTCCTTTCTCCATCTCTCACTCATTATATGTTGCTCGATCTTGAGTCCCTCTTCTCTCTCACTCTTCTCTCTTCTCTCTATGTTTCTCTTCTCTTTATCTTCAATTTCATTCTCACTCTTATGTTCTCCCTACCCACTCTTTCTCTCTCGTGCTTTCAAGTCATAAATAGAGAAAAGAACGTGAGAGGGAGAGAGTGAGAAAGAGAGGAGGGAGGGAATGAGAGAATGAAGAGTTGGAGTGAGAGAGCAAGTGAGAGTGAGTGAGAAGAGAGTAAGGGGAGATATAAAGAGAGTGAACGAGAGTGAGAGATAGAGAATGAGATTTTGTGGGAGAGAGAATGATCTTTCTCTCTCATTCACTCTATCTTCTCTCTTTCTTTGTCTTTATCTCACACATATACACATACACACACACACTCTCTCTCTCTCCATGTTTTGCCTCTCTTCATCACCCTCTCTTCTCTCCCATATTGTTTCACCCTTTCTCCCTCTTTCCCTATCCCTTCCTCTGTCCCTTTTTAACTCTTTCTCTTCCTTTGTCTCAACCTTCACTCTCACTCTCTTTTCCTTACTCTGCCTCCCTTTGTCTCAGCTCTTTCTCCTTCTCTCCCTATATATCTATCTTACCACCTCGGTCACTATCTCTCTAATTCTCTAGCTCTCTATCTCACTCTTCATTTCCTATCTTTTGCCTCTATCTCATTCCATCTTTTATATTCTCTTCTCTCTCTCACACTCTTTTCCTCCCCCTCTATAAGATCTCTTTCACTCTCCCCCTGTCCTTCTCTTTATCACTCTATCTCTCACTCTTTCTTTCTCCTCCTTGATTCTTACCCTCTGTCTCCCTTATGTAGCTCGCCCATCTCTCTCTTTATCATTCACTCTCTCTATCTGGAGCACTCACACTCACTCATACACTCTCTCATTATCTCTCTTTCAATTTCCCTCCCTCTCACCCTATTAAGCTCCATTTCTCGATCTCTATCTCGCTCTATCTTACAATCTTGCTCATTCTCTTGCACTCCATCCTCTCTCGCCATTGTTGCATCTTTTTCTCTTCTCTGTATCCTGATCCCTATTATTCCTTTTCCCTTTCTCTCTCTTTCTGCACTCTATTCTATTTTTCTATCTTATGCTCTCTTTTGCCCTTTTTCATTTTTGCTCTCCTTTCTCTCTTTCATCTCAATCTTTCTCTCCCTCTAACCCTCACTCTCTCTCTCCCTCTCTATTGCTTCCATCCCTCTCACTGTCTCTTTCTCTCTCCTAAATCTCATTCTTCCCCCCCTCCGTCACTCTCACTTTCTCTCTATATCTTCCATTTCTCTCCCTTCTCTCTCACCCTTTCATCCTCTCTCACTCCCACACACTTCAATCTCTCTCACTCCCTCCCTCTATCTCTCTTTATCACTCTCTCTTTCTCTTCCGCTCTTTTCTCTATTTATGCTTTATCTCTTTTTATTTCTTTATTTCTCTCTCTCTTTCTCGCTCTGTCTCTCTCTCACTCTTGCTCTCTTTTATCACTCACTCTAATCACTTTACTTACTCTTTCTCTCCAACAATCTCTCACTCTCTTCCTCCCTCCCTCTCTCCCTCTTTCATTAATTTAGTCTCCCTCTCTATCATCCTCGGCCCTCCCGCTATCTCAATAACCCGTCTATGTATCCCTCTCTCTACCTCTCACTCACTATCTTTTACTCTATCTTCCCTGAGTCTATCTTCTCTCTATATTTCTGTCTCACCCTCTCTCCTTCGCTCCCTCCCGCTCACTCTTCAATCCTTATCTTCACTCCCTCTCTACTCTCTCTCTCTCTCTCTCACTCTATTTCATCTCTCTTTATTTTTTACTCCCTTTCTCTCACTCTGTCCCTCTCTTGCTCTTTCTTCTATCGCCCACTCTTCTCTCTATTTGCTTACTCTTTGTCTCCCTCAATCACTCACTCTCTCTATCACTATCCCTCCCACACACACTCTCTCTCAGTTTCTCTCAGATCTTGCTCTCTCCCCTCATATCAATCTTATTATTTCTTATTTTCTCTCATAGAAACACTTTCCACCTCGATCCCTCCCTCATTTAGTCCCCACTTCCCTTACTCTCTTGCTCTCTCTCGCTTCTGTTGCTATTACTCATTCAGTCCCTCTCCCTCCCTTTTGTTCTCTCTATCGCTCTTTCTCATTTCCTCTCTCTTGGTCTCTCTTTTCTCACTTTCCCTTTTCCTTATTTCTCTCACTCTTCCTCTCCCATTCTCTCACTCAATCTCTCACACTTTCTCTCTCATTCTCTCCCTCCCTCTTCCCTCCCACTCTCTCTATCTTAATCTCTTCCTCTCATTCTCTCCCTCCCTTTTGTTTTCTCTATCGCTCCTTCTTCCTTCTCACTTAATCTCTCTTAATCTCCCTCCCTTTCTCAATCTTGCTCACTATTTTTTTCTCTCTTCATCTCTCGCTTCCTATCTCTTTATTAAATCTTTCTATTTCTCCCTCTCTCACTCCCTCTCTCTCTTCAATCTTTCTCACTCTCTCTATCTCCCACTTGTCACTCTCTCCATCTATCTCCCCTTTTCTCACTCTCCCCCATACTCATACCCTCTCTCTCTCTCTCCCTTTCTCACTATGTCTCACTCTATTATTTTTCGTTTTCTCGCTCTTTAGCTCTCCCTTGTTCTTTTCTCTCTCTTTTTAGTCACTCGTTATCTCTCTATATCCTCACTCTATCTCTCTTCCTCTCATTATCTCTCTCTTCTCTCTCTCACCCCTCCCTCCTTCACTCTCATTATTTGTTACTTTCTCTCCCTCCCTCCCTCCTTATTTTTCTCTCTTTTTCTCTCTGTAGCTCCCTCTCTCTTGCGCACCATTTCTACAATCTCTATTCTTTCTCTATTTCTATCTTGCTTTTTCACTCACTCTCCTCCTCGCTCCCTCACTATTTTATTTCACTCTCACGTCTACTCCCTCACTTGTTTCTCTCTATTTCTCTCTTGCAATCTTTCCCTTTCTCTCTCCCTCTCTCTCACTCTCCCTCCATAACTCTCTTGCTCCATCTTTTATTGTCTCTCTTGCTCCTTTTCTCCTACTCTCTCTTCATGCACTCCCTCTCTTCAGCTTCACTCTCACTCCTTCTCCCTCTCTTTATCTCTTTTACAATCTCTATTTTCTTCCCTACTTTCTATCGCAATCTTGCTCTCACTCCCTATTCTCACTCAACTTCTCCCTTACCCTTCTCACTCTTTCACTTCCTCTATCCTCCACTCCCTTTCTCTATTTCTCTATTTCTCTTGCTTCCCTCCTTTCTCTCTCTCTCTTTCTCATGCTCTATCCCACTTTCCCTTCTTGGCTCACTTTGTCTCCATCAGCCTCTCTTATTCCTTCTTTCATTCTCTTATTCTCCCTCCCTCACTCTCTCTTACTCTATCCTCCATCACTCTGCCTATATCTCTCTCATACTTTCTTCCTCCTTTGCTCCCTTCCTCTGTCTTTTTCACTATTTGTTCTCTCTCTTTCTATTTTATTCCTCACACTTCTCTAAATCTTTCTCTAATGTTTCTCTCTCACTCTCTCTTCCTCTCACTCACTCACACCCACAATCTCTATCTTAACTCAATCTTTATCTCTATCTATCCCTCACACATACTTTCTCTCTCTCTCTCTCTCTGACACTCTAACATTTATCTCTATCAATCCTTCTCTCTTCTCTCTCATTACTTCTCACATTCTCTCACAATTCTCTCTCTCTCTTTCTCTCTCCCTCCCCCCACTATCTGCCTGCTCTACCTCGCACTCTCTTTTCCTTACTCTTGTTCTCACTCTCTCTTTCTCTATCTATATATCTCTCTTGCTCCCTCCCTCACTCTCTCCTTCATTCTCTCGCTTTCTATCTTTCTCTTCTCTTCCTCCCTTCATCACTTTATCTCCCTTCTCACCCTCATAATATCTTAATTTCTCTCTTGTTCTCTTTCACTCTCTCACTCTTGTTCTCTTTGTCCCTCTCACTCTCTCCCTCTATCATTCTCACTCCCTCATTCTTGCCATCTCTAGGTCTCCCTCCTGTACTCTCTTCTCTCTCTCCATCTCATACAATCATACACTCTCTCACTCTCTCTTAATCTCTATTGCTCTCACCCTTTTTACCTTCATTTCTTATTTTCCATCTCACTCTCTCTTACTATCTTGTTCTTTTTGCTCCTCTCTCTTACTATCTTATTCTTTCTTGCTTATTCTCTCCTCTCTCTCCCTCGCTTCATCTTTATCTCTTTCTCTATTCTCTTCTCTATTATTCTCACTCCCTCTCTCTCTTTCTCATTCTCTATTCTATTTTTCTATTATATACCCTCTATTACACTCTCCTTTGTTGCTCTCTTTTCTCTCTTTCCACTTATTCTTTCTCTCATTTTATCCTCCACTCTCTCTCCTCTCTCTTGCTTTCATCACTCCCTCTCTCTTTCCTTCTCTTCTCTCCCTCCCTCAATCCCTCCCTCCCTCAATCCCTCCCTATCTTCCTCTTAGTCCTCATCTTTCTTGATCCATCTCTCTCTCGTCGTTCTCTTGTACCCCTCACTCACTTACTCTTACTCGATCTTCTGACAGCCTTTCTTCTCACCCTCTCTTCCTTTCACTCTCTCTCACTTTCTCGTTCCTACTCTCTCCTTAAACCCTCTCACTTCCTCTTGTCTCTCTTTCTCCCTCACTACCTCTCTCTCTCTCTCACTCTCCTTTCACCTATCCTTATCTATCTCTTTTGCTATCTCTTCTGCCTCTCACTTCTGGCCCTTCCATTCTCCCTCACTTCCTCTCTCTTGCTCTCCCTCCCACTTTCGTTCCCTTAATCCCCCTCCCTCTCCCACTCTCCTTATCTCTCTCATTCTTGCTCCTCTACCTCTCTCGTGCTCTCTCATTCTCTCCTCTTCATTTGTCTCCATATTCTCTTGCTTTCTCGCTCCCTCTTTCTCTCTCTTCAGCTTCACCCTCACTCTTACTCCCTCTCCCATATATTTCTCGCACCATGTTCACTCTCTGTCACCAACTCTTACTTATATTCCTCTCTCTCCTCTAAATATTTCTCTCCCTCTGTCCCCTGTCTCATTCTTTTGTCTCTCCCTCCCTCACTCTCTCTTTCTCTCTCTCAGACACACTATCTCTCTCCCACTCTCACACTCTTCTAGTTCATCCCCCACTTTCTCCCCTACAAAATATCATTCTCTACCCCTCTCTCCCTCTCGCTCACTCTCTCTATATCTTCTTTCACCCGCACTTCTCTCTCACTCTCTCTTTCTCTCACTCTCTCCCTCTATCTCTCTCTTTTTCACTCTCTCCCTCTCTCGTCCATTTCTTTATTTACAGGTTATCACTTTTTTCTCTGTTTTGCTCTCTTCTTCTCTCTTTCTTTCTCACACGCTCTCTCTCACTCACTTTTTCTCTCCAACCATTGCTCAGTCTCTTTCTCCCTCCCTCTCTCTATCTCCCTCTCACCCTCTATCTCTCTCCATTTCTCTCAATCTCCATCTCACCCTCTATCACTCTCCATATCTCCCTCTATATGTACCTCTCCCAAGCTATCCCTCCCTTTTGTCTCCTAATTTTTGTCTATTTGCTCTCCTAATTTTTGTCTCACTCTCAATCCCCTTCTCCCACCCGCTCTCTCTTTATCTCTCAATTTCTAGTTCACTCCCTCTCTTGCTCTCTCTCTCTCTCACTCAATATTTTATCTATCTTTATCATTTGCTAGCTCTCACTTGGTCTCTCTATCCTCTCTCTTGGTCTCTCTCTGTCCTCTCTCTTGTTCGTTCTTTTATCACCCTTCTTCTCTCTATTTATTCACACTTTTTGTCCCTCTATCCCTCACTCTCTCTTACTCTCCCTCTATTCCTCTCTCAATTGTTCTCAAATCTCACTCTTGTCCCTCATCTCCATCTCATTATTTCTTATTTTACCTCACACATCCCTCTCTCCTCCTCTTTCCCACCCTCCTTCAATCCCTCCTTCCCTATCTTTCTCCCTTTTTCCCAATATCTCTCCTCTCTCTCTCCTCTTGCACTCACTCACTCAATCTCTCTCCCTCCCTCTCCTTTTCTCCACCGCATTCACTCATTCACTCTCTCTTGCTCTCTTTTCTCTCACTTTCTCTTCTCTCTACTTCTCTCTCCCTCCCCCATCCTTTCTCTGTCCCTCTCTCATCTTTTCTCTCCACCTCTCTCCCTTCAACTTCTCACCCTCCCACTCTCTCTATCTCTCCCTCTCCATCTTTCATTCTCACTCATTCTCTTAATCTCACTCCCTATCTATGTCTTGCTCACTATCTTTTTCCTCTCTTGCTTCCTATCTCCCCCTCTCTTACTCTTCAATCTCTCGCTCTCTCCCTCTATGTCCCCCATTTTATCTCTCCCTTACTATTGCCCTCTATCTCTCTCTCACTCTCACCCTTTCTTATTATGTCTCTTACTCTCTATTTTGCTTCTCTCTCCCACTCTCTTGCTCTCTCTTTCTATCTTTTCTTCTCTCTTTTTACTCATGCTATGTATCTCTTGCTTTCTCCCTCTCTCCCTTTCCACTATGTCTCTCACTCTCTATTATATTTCCCTCTATCTTGCTAATTTGCTCGATCTTTCTCTCTTTTCTCTCTTTTTATCTTTTAATATCCATGACTAAATCTCAAACTAGTTTCTTTTTATTCTCTATCTCTTTTCAATCTCACTCTGTCTTCTCTCTTATTGTTTATTACTTCCCTTTTTTCCTTCCTCCCTCCTCTCCCTCCCTTCCTCATTCCACTCTGTTTATCTTTCTAGCTCCCTCTCTTGCCTTCTCATACCTCACTCTGTATTCTTTCTCTATTTCTCTCTTCTTGTCTCTCTCCCTTCCTGACTTCGTCACTCTCTTCAATTTCACACTCACTCTTACTCCCTCACTATCTTCTCTCCCTTTCCTCTTGCTCTCTCTCTCACCCTTTCTCTTTCTTGCTCTCTCTCTCTTCTAATCTATCCCTTACGCACACTCTCTCTCCCATCCCTCTTTCCTTCCCTCTCAATCACTCACCCTCCCTCCCTTCCTCTCTCTCTCACCCCGTCGTCCCCTCCATCTCCCTCTTTCACTTACTCACTCTACCTCCCTCTCTCTCACTCATTCTTTTTTTCTCTCTCCCTTTTTTCCTCTAGATCAATCTCTCATGCTCTATTTTCCTTCACACTCTCTTCTCTCTATATTTCTCTCCATCTATTTTCCTCTCTTGTTCCCTCTCTCTTCAATCTCTCCCACTCCCTCCCTCTCTCTCTATTTTTCACTATTTATTCTCTATCTTTCTTGCTCTCGCTTCTATTATTCTCTCTTCCATTACTCTCACAAACATACACACTCTCTCTTCCTCCTATTCTCACTCGCTCTTTCTCTCCCAGTCCCTCTCTTCATCTCTATATCACTTTCACTCTTAACCTTTTCCTCTATCATTATCATTCTCTATTCTTTTTCTCTCTCCTTATAAGTCTTTATTTGTCTCTCTTCTCTATCATTTCTTTTGCCCTTTTTCTCCATATATCCCCAACTCTCTTTCCCTCTCTCACTTTCCTTCCCTCTGTAAGTCTCCTTCTCTCTCTCTCTCTCGCTCTCCTCTCTCTTTCACACAGTCTCTCATTGTCTCCCTCTACCTTTGCATCCCCCACTCTCTCTAACTCATTCTCTTGCTCTTCATCCCTCTGTCCCTCTCACTAAACCCTTTCTTTTGATATTTGTTCTCAGTCTCTTTTCTCTCGCAATTTGTCTCTCGCAATCTCTCTCTATCTCAGTGTTTAACTATTCAATCTCCCTCACTCCCTCTCTATCTCTCTTTCACACTATCTGCCTCTCTCATTCGCTCACTCTCTCTTCTCTCTATTTCTCTCACACTCTCTTCCTTTCTTACTCCCTCTTCTTCTCACTTCAGTTTCATTCTCACTCTTACTCGCCCATGTTTACTCTCTCAATCACTCTCTCTTCTATAGCTCTCTCCGCTCTCTCACTCTCTCTCTTCTCAATCTTTCTCTCCCTCTCTCACCCACTCTATAGCTTCTTTCCACCCTCTCTCCCTCTCCCTCTCATCTTCTTGCTCTCTCACACACTCTCCCCCTCTCTTCGTCTAACTCTCTTCCAATTGATCCCCTCTTTGTCCCACTAAAACTTAGTCTCTACCAGCTTTCTGCCTCTCTCTCCCACTAAATCTCAATCTCTACCCCCTTCTCCCTCTCTCTCACTCTCTTTCCTCTCTCACTCTCCCATACTCTCTCACTCCCACTCTCTTCCATCTTTCTGACTCCCTCCGTCTATCTCTATTTTTCTTACTCTCTCCCTCTCTCGCTATTTTATCTGTTTATCATTTATTACTTTTTGTTTGTCTATTGCTTTCTTTCACTCCCTCTCATTTCCTCTCTCTTCCCAAAATATCTCTTCCCTCTTTCTTTCTCTGACCTTTTCTCTCTATTAAATTTCGCTCACTTATCCTCTCTTTCTCTCCCTCTTTTTTGTCCCATTCTCTCTCTTGCTCTCTCCTTTTCATTCTACCTCTCTATCTCCATCACACTCTTTTTTGACACACTTCTCTCCCAATTTCTCTCTCACTCTCTCTCTCCCAATTTCTCTCTTACTCTCTCTCTCCTTCTTTCATCCCTCCCTCTCTTCAACTTAGCTCACTCCCTTCTTCTGTCTTTCTCACCCTTTGTTATCTCCCTCTCTCACATACTCTTTGTACTGCTGCTCCCTCTTCTCTTGCACTCTCCTCTTCTTCTCCCCCTTCTCTCTCACTTTTAAACTCAGCTCACTCACTTCTGTTCCATCCTCCAACTCTCTCTCCCTCCCCTCTCCCTCTCTCTCACTCTTTATCATTCACTTTTTTCCTCTCCCTGTCCCTCCCCATCTCGTTCACTCTCCTTTGCTCTATTCTCCTACACTATCTAATTCTCTTTCACACACTCTCTCCCTCTCTTCCTCCTTCTCTCTCTTCACTCTTTCTCACGGTCTCCTTCTATCTCTATATTTCTTTCTCACGACCTCCGTTACTCAATCAATTCCCTCTCACTACCTCACTTTCTCTGATCCCTTTCATCTTCTCTTCAATCTATCACTTTCATCACTTTCTCATTGTTTCACTTTATCCTAAACACACTCCATCTCTCTTTCTCTCTCTCTCTCTCACTCTCTTTCTTGCTCTCCTTTTACTCACTCTCTCTTCTCTCTAATTCTCTCTTGCACACTGTCTACCTTTCTTTCTCTTTTCTTTCTCTTAAATTTCACTCTCACTCGTACTTCTCCCTCTTTCTTCATGATTAATTTTACCCTCTCTCTTTCTCTCTCTTGCTTTCTCTCTCTTTCTCCCTTCCTCCCTTTCTCTTCAATTTCACTGTCACTCTTCCTCCCCCCTTTCTCCTTTTCTTTCAAAGTCATACATTCTCACACATTCTCTAGCTCAATCTTTTAAGCTCTCTTCTCAATCAATCTTGCTCTCTTTTCCCACTCTCTACTTCTTTATCACTATTTTATCTTTTTCACTCCCACTCTATATCATGTTCCAATCTCTATCTCTATGTACCTACCAATTTATTAATCTATTCTCTCATTCTCTCTCAATCGAACCCTTTATTACTCTCTCCTCACACAGCCTCTTTCCTACTTCTATTTCACTCTTGCTCTTCCATTCTCTCATCTTCTCTCTTGCACTCTCTCTCGTTCTTGCACTTTCCTCACTTTTCTCTTTATTTTTTCTGTATTTCTTGGTTCCTTTATCCCCTCATTTAGTTTAAATATCACTCACCCTTCCTCTCTCTTTCTTACTCTGTCTTCTCTCTCTCTTACCCTCTTATGTTACTCTATTCTCCTCTCCTTTCACTCTTTCTCTCTGTCTATCCCCCACTTTATCTTGCTCTCCCTCTCTTGCTCTCTCTCTCTCCCCTTCCCACTATCTCTCACACTCTCTTCTATCCCCCTCTCTCACACACACATGCACTCTCTCTATCTCTCCCTCACTTTGCCTTTTTCACTTTCTCTCTTGTTGTTTCTTTTCCTCTTGTTTTGTCTTCCTTACCTCTCTTTTCTTTCGATTTCTCTATTTGCTTACTATCTATTCTCTTTCTTTGTCTCTCATTAATCTCACTCACACACACACTCTCTCTCTCTTCCTCTTGTTCTCTTTCTCTCACACACTTTCTCTCCCTATCCCTCTCTTCATCTTTATTTAACTCTCACTCATAACATTTCCCTCTATGTTTCTCATTCTTTATTTTTCTCTTTTCTAATCTATCTTTTATTTTTATCTCCTCTCTATTCCTTTCACCCTTTCTCTCCATATATCCCTAATTCTCTCTTTCACAGACTCACTTTCCTCCCTCCATCTTTATGTCTCCCTCTTTCTCTCTCCCCCTCTCTTTCACAACTCTCTCACTTTCTCCCTCAACCTCTGCATCCCCTTCATGCTCTCTCTCAATCTCTCTCTCTCATTCTCTCTCACTCATTCTCTTGGTCTCCTTCCTTCTATCCCTCTCACTACCCTCCCATGTTCTATTTTTTCTCAATCTTTATTCTCTCTCTATTTGTCTATTATAATCTCTTTTTGTCTCAATCTTTCACCCTTCAATCTCTCTCACTCCCTCTCTCTATCTCTCTCATTTACACTCTCTAATCTCTCTCTATCTCTCTAACTCTCTATTTTATCTTTCTTTCCTGCTCTCTTGCTCTTCTCTCTCTTGCTCTTCTCCCTCTCGCTCTCTCTTCATTCACTCTCTCTTCTCTAATTGCTAGATTTTTCTCTACCCTATCCCTCACACACACTCTATCTCTCGATATCCAACTTTTTGCTTTTGCAATCCAGCTCTTCTCTCTTTCTTTTTCCCTCATTTTCTCTCACACTTCGCTCTCTTTCTCTCTCCCTCTTTCCCTCACTCTCTGTCACTCCTATCTCTCACTCTCTTTCCTTACTCTTGTTCTCACTCCATCCCTCTCTATCTATATTTCTCTCTTGCTTTCTCCTCATTCTCTCTTTCATTCTCTCACTCTCCATCTCTCTCTTTCTCCCACTCTCACCTCACCCTCCCTCACTCCGTTTTTCACTCTTCTCTGTTTATCCATTCTCTAATATTTTATCTCACTCTCTCTTTCTCAATCTATATTCTCTTCTTCTATCTTATACTCGATTTTACACTCTCCTTTGTTGTTCTCTTCTCTCTGTGCTCATACATTTCTCTCACTTATTTCCCACTCTCTCTCCTCTCACTCTCTTGCTTCCATCCCTCCCTCTCTCATTCTCTCTCTTCTCTCCCTCCCTCCCTCCCTGCTCCCTCTCTCTAATCATTCTCATGTTCTTCCTCTCTTTTTACCCCTCACTTACTTTTACTCGATCTTCTCTCAATCACTCTTCTCACTCTCTCTCTTTCACTCTCCCTTTCTTTCTCTTTTTTGCACTCTCTTTAACCCCTCCCACTACCTCCTCTAATCTCTCTTTCTCACTTCCTCTCTCCCCTATCTCACCCTATATTCCATCTCTTTTTATCTCTCTCTCTCCCTCTCTTTTCTGTCTTTCTTTTCGCGCTTGCTCGTGCCCTCTTCCTCCAACTTCAATTTCACTCTCAATGTTAATGCCTCATTCCCTCTCTCCGTCTCACACTAAGATCATCTCTCTCACTTACTCTTTGTCCTATTGCTCTCTTTCCTCTCTCTCATCTCAATATTTCTCTCCCTCTCGCCCCCACTCTCTGCTTCCTTCCATCCCTCCCTCTCTCTCCCTCTCTCGCTCATCTTTCTCTCTCTCACACACTCTTCCCCTCTCTCCTTCTCACTCTCTACCAATTCATCCCTGCTCTCTCTCTCCCACTAATTCTCATTCTCTACCCCTTCTCTCCCCGTCTCTCACACTCTCTCTCGTTATCTTCCTTCACTCTCTCTACTCTTTCACTCTCTCTTCTTCTCTCACTCCCACTCTCTTCCATTCCTCTGACTCCCTCCTTCTATCTCTCTCTTTCTCACTCGGTCCCTTTCTTGCTATTTTCACTATTTATGCTTTATCACATTTATGTCTCTATTGCTCTCTCTTTCTCTCTCACAATCATTCTCTCCAACCCTCTTCCTTCCTCCTACTCTAGCTCTTTCATTAATTCAGTATCTCTCTATCTCCATCTCACCTTCCCTCTCTCCCCATATTTCCCTATATATCTCTCTCTCTACCTCTCACTCATTATCTTTTTCTTTATCTTCTCTGAGTCTCTCTGATCTCTTTATTTCTGCCTTACCCTCTCTCCCTCCTACTCACTCTTCATTCCCCATATTCACTCCCTTACTTGCTCTCCATCTCACTCTTTATTTAATTTTTCTTTATTATTTTTTTGCTCTCTTTTGTCCCCTCTCTAGCTATCTCTCTTACTCTATCTCCCTCTCCTCTCACTCTTTACTCAACTATTTCTTTCCCTCTATCTCTCACTCTCCCTCCCTCACACACTCTCTCAATTGCTCTAACATCTTGCTCTCTTCCCTCGAATCCATCACATTATTTCTTTTTTTTCTCTCATACATCTCTCTTTCCTCCTCAATCCCTCCCTCTTTAAATCCCTCATTCCCTATCTTTCTCCCTCCCTCCCTTTCTCACTCCTCTCTCAATCTCCTCTTACACTACTCACTCATCACTCCCTCTCCCTCCCTATCATTTTCTTTCACTCTCTCTCATTCCCTCTTTATTGCTCTAATTTCACACACTTTCACATTTCTATTTCTCTATCTCCCTCTCCCATTCTCTCCCTCTGCTTCCCCCCCCACTCTCTCTATCTAAATCTTGTTTCCTCTCTATCCCTCTCTGCCTCTCCATCTGGCTCTCTTCTTCTCTCCTTCACACCCACTCTCTTACTCTCCCTCACTATCTTTGTCTTGCTAACAATCATTTACAGTTTTTTCCTCTATCTCGCTTTTTACCTCTCTCACTTCATTCTTTCTTGCTCTTTCTCCCTCTCTCACTTCCTCTCTCTTCAATGTCTCTCCATCTCTCGCTCTATCTCCCCCTTTCTTACTCTCTCCCCTACTCTTGCCCTCTATCTCTCTCTTTCTCACTCTCTCCCTTTCTCACTATCTTTGACTTTCTAATATGTTTCTCTCTCCCACTCTCTCTTGCTCTCTTCTCTCTCTACTCACTCTTTATCTTTCTATATCCATCGCTTTAGCTCCTCTCTTTTCCACTTATTCTCTCTCTTCTCGCTTTCACCCCCATTCTCTATCATTATTTAGTAATTTCTCTCCTTATCTCCCTTTTCCCCTCACTCCCTCCGTATTTTGATCTCTTTTTCTCTCTCTAGCTTCCTATATCTTTCCCTCTCTTTTCTCACTCCCCATTCTATCTCTATTTATCTCTTGCTTTGTCTCTCCTTCCCACCCTTGCTCACTCTATTTAATTTCACTCTCACTCTTACTCCCTCACTTGCCTCCCCCTCTTTTTCCCTCTTCTTTTCACTCTTATCTTTTTCTATCTCCTTTTCTCTCTCTCACTCTCCCTTCCTAACTCTCTCTCTTGCTTGATTTATCATTCTTTCTTGCTCCTTTTCTCTTACTATCTCTTCACCCACTCACTCATGCTTCACTCTCACTCCTACTTCCTCTTTTTATTTCTTTCAGACTCTCTACTCTATCTTCCATTTTTCATCGCTATCTCTCTCTCACTTTTTTATTCTCTGTCAACTCCTATCTTACTCCTTTGACTCTTTCTCTCCCTATATCCCGCACTCTCTTTCTTTGTTTCACTCATTTCCCTCCTTCCATTCTGTCTCACACACTCTCTCTAACTTTCCCTTCCTGGCTCTCCCTCTCCCTCCATCTCTCTCTCATTCTCTCATTCTCCCTCCATCTTGCTCTCTTGCGCACACTCTATTTCTCTATCTTCCCTCATTCCTCTTCTCTTCCTAAATTTCTCTCACTCTCACTTCCTCCTTCACTCCCTTCCTCTCTCTTTCTCACAGTTTGTTCTCTTTCATTATCTTTTCTTGCTCTCACTTCTCTAAATCCTTTTCTTATGTTTCTCACTTGCTCTCTCTTTCTCACACACACATACAACACAATATGTATCTTTGCTCAATCTTTCTCTCCCCTATCCCTTACACACACGCTCTCTCTCCAAGTTTTATCTTTCTCAATCCCTCTCTCTTCTCTCTCATTGTTCTCACATTCTCACACACTTCTCTCTCCTCTCTCTCTCTTTTTCTCTCTCCCTTTCACCCTCCCTCTTTCGATCTCCTCTATCTCTCACCCTCTTTTCATTTCTGTTTTGTTCTCACTCTCCCCCTCTCCATCTATATATCTCTCTTGATCCCTCCCTCACTCTCTTTCATTCTCTTGCTCTCTATCTATCTCTTCTCTTCCTCTCTCCCTTTTCACCCTCATAATATCTTTTTTTCTCTCTTAACCCTCTCTCTCTCTCTTTCCTTTCTTTTATCGTCTTCTCTCCCTCAATCTCTTTTCTTATTTCTCTCAAGATCACATTCAATCTCTTACTATTGTTCTCTTTATTGCTTTCAGTCTCTCCCACTATCATTCTCACTCCCTGAATCGTGCCCTCCCTAGGTCTCCCTAATGTAGATCACGCTTCTCTCTCCATCTCACACAATCGTAAACTCTCTCACTCTCACTCGCCCTCTTTAGCTCCATTTTTTTCTCTCTATCTCACTCTCTCTTACTATCTTGTTCTTTCACACCCACTCTCTCCTCTCTCTCCCTCACTCCAACTTTCTCCCTTCACTCTCTATTCTCTTCTCTCTCCCTCTCCTCTTTCTCACTCTCTATTCACTTTTTCTATCTTATACTCTCTTTTACACTTCTTTGTCGCTTTCTTTTCTCTCTTTCCTCTTTCTCTTTTTCTCATTCTATCCTCCACCCTCTCTCTCTGTTCTCTCATGATTCCATCCCACCCTCTCTCCTTCCCTCTCTTCTCTCCCTCCCTCCTGCCCTCCCTCTCCCTACCTATCTCCCATTATGTCTCCCTCTCTCTTGCCCTATCTCTCACCATTCTCCCATTCTTCTCCTCTCTTTACCATTCACTCACTTACTCTTACTCAATCTTCCCACAACCTCCTTTCACACTCTCTCACAGTCACTCTCTCTCGCATTCTCTTTCCTACTCTATTTTTAAATCCTCTCACATTCTCCTTTTGTCTCTCTTTCTCCCTAACTATGAGAGTAAGGGACAAAGAGAGAGGATAGAGAGAAATAGAAGAGAAAGAGTGAGAGATGAGTGAGCAATGAAAGAGAAAGTGAAAGCAAACAAATGATGAAACAGAGAGAAAGGAAGCAAATGAGGAAGAGAGAGTGAGAGAGACATAGGGAGAGAAGGAGAGTGAGGGAAGATATAGAAAGAGAGAGTAAGCAAGAGGGAGAAAGGGTGGGAGGATAACAGAATTAGAGAGAATGCTAAAAGAGATGGAGAGAAAGGGAGAGTTAAGGAGGACAAATTGAGAGAGCGTGAGACAGAGAGGAAGGGAGGGATGTGAAAGAAATAGAGAAAGAGAGAGTGGCTGAAAAGAGGAAGAGAAATAGTGAGAAGAGTAATAGAGAAGGTCAGAGAGAATAGAGAGTGAGAGTGAGATGATGATAGAAATAGGAAAAAAAGAATAGAGAAGGTTAAGAGAGAGGCAAGATCAAGTAACATAAGAGTGGTAAGAGAGGAGCAGGAGAGAAGGAGGCAGAGGGAGAGGGAGGGAGGGAGGGAGAGAAGTGGGAGGGAGGGGGAGGGAGTGATGGAAGTAAGAGAGAGGAGAGAGGGAGTGGAGAATAGAATGAGAGAGAAAGGAGAGCAACAAAAGAGAGGGAAAAAGAGAGTATATCAAAAAAAGGGAACAGAGTGAGAAAGAGAGAGAGGGAGGGAGAGAGAAGTTTGAAAAAGAGAGAGGAAGGGAGAGAGAGGAGAAGTTTGAAAAAGAGAGAGGCGGGGAGAGAGAATAATAAAGAAGATGATAGAGAGTGAAGAGAGAAAGATGGAGAGAGAGAGAGAAAGGAGAGAGTAGCAACAAAAATAAGGTAGCAAGAGAGAGTGAAATAGAGAGCAAAAAATGGAGCTAAAGAGGTTGAGAGGAGAAAGATCGAGAGATTGAGAGTGTATGAGATGGAGAGAGAGCATAAGGCCGTCCTAGAAAGGTCAAAAATGAGGGAGTGATAGAGAGTGAGAGAGACAAAGAGAACAATAGTGGGAGCGTGGAAATGATATGTAGAGAAATAGGAAATGAAAGTGAGGAAGAGTAGAGGATATAAAAAAGGGAAATAGAGAGAGGTTTAAGTGAGAAAAAAATATATTAGGAGGGTGAGAAGGGAGGGAGAGTGTGACCGATGAAGGGAGGGAGAGAAGAGGTAAATAGGGAGTGACAGAATGATGGAGAGAGTGAGTGATGGATCAAGAGTGATATATAGATAGAGAGGGAGAGAGTGAGAACAAGAGTATGGAAAAGAGAGTGGGAGATAGAGGAGATAAAGAGAGGGAGGGAGAGAGGGAGAGAGAAAGAGAGAAAGAGAAGTGTGAGAGATTGTTAGAATGAATGAGAGAGATGAGAGTGGGATTGAGAGAGATAATAATTAGAGAGCGAGAGAGAAAGTGTACGTGTGAGGGATATGGGAATAAAATATTGAGAAAAGAGAGAGATTGTGCATGTGAGTGAGGAAGAGAGAGAAAAATAAGAGAAAGAGTTAGAGAAGTGTGAGCAATAAGAAAGAAAGACAAAGAGAACAAACAATGAGAGAGAAAGCGAGAGGAAGGGAGCAAAGTAGGAAGTGAGAGTGAGAGAGATATAGGTGGAGAAGGAAAATGAGGCAAGATAAAGAAAGAAAGAGTGTGAAAGAGAGAGAAGGTGGGAGAATACGAGAATGAGAGAGAGATCGAGAGATGGAGAACCAGGAAGGGAAAGTGGGAGAGAGCATGAGAGAGAGGGAGAGAGGGAGAGAAGTGATCTCCCATTGCCTCTTTCACTCTCTTATCTTCCTGCATCCCTTCCTTACTTCCTCCCTCCCTTTCTGTCTCCCACTTCATCTTCCCCCCTCACTCACTGTCGCCTTTCTTCTACTCTCCCTATCTCTTTACCTCTCACTCACTCTCTATTACTCAATCTCCCCTCATTCTCTCTTCTCTCTTTATTTCCTTTTCACTTTCTCTCTACAAAACTCTCTTTAATCCATTTTACTCCCTCCCTCTATCTCTCTTTCTCACTCTCTCCATCATTCTCTTTCTCTCTCTCCATTCCATCTCTCTTTATCTCTCTCTATCTCTCTCTCACTCTCTCTTCTATCTCTCTCTTTCCCCTCTTCTCTCTCGCACACGTTTTTTCCTCTTCCTCTACAGATCTCTTTCAATCTCCCACTCTCCTTCTCTTTATCACTCTCTCTCTCCCCCCTTTTCTTCTCACTCACTCATTCATGCTCTCTCCAGTTCTCCCTTATGTAGCTCGCCCATCTCTCTCCTTATCCTCACACTCTCTCTCGACACTCACACATACTTATACACTCTCTCATTCTCTCTCTTTCAATCTCCCTTCCTCAAACCCTCTTAAGCTCCTTTTCTAGAACTCTATCTCGCTCTTCCTTACACTCCTGCTCCTTCTCTCACACTCCTGCTCCTCTCTCACTCATCCTCTCTTTGCATTGCTGCATCTTTTTCTATTATCTTTATCCCCATCCCTATTATTCTCTTTCCCTTGCTCTCTCTTTCTTGCACTCTATTATCTTCTTCTATCTTATGCCTCTTTTGCCCTTTTCATTGTTTCCCTCTCTTCTCTCTCTCTCTCTCTCTCACTCCTACTCCTTCTCTCGCACTCCTGCTCCTCTCGCACTCATCCTCTCTCTCCATTGCTTCATCTTTTTCTATTCTCTTTATCCCCATCCCTATTATTCTCTTACCCTTGCATTCTCTTCTTCTATCGTATTCCTCTTTTGCCCATTTTATTGTTTCCCTCTCTTCTCTCTTTCATCTCAATCTTTCTCTCCCTCTATGCCCCACTCTCTCTCTACCCCTCCTATTGCTTCAATCCCTACCACTGTCTCTTTCTCTCTCTTCTCTCCCTCCCTCCATCCACTACTTCATCCCTATCTCTATCTCCCTCTCGCTCTCTCTTTCTCTCTCTCCTAGACTCTATCCTACTCTCCCTCTCACTCTCTTCCAATTCATGCCCCCTCTCTCTTCAACTAATTTCATTCTCTACTCCCTCACTACCTCACTCTCACTTTCTCCTTATATCTTCCATCTCTCTCTTCTCTCTCACCCTTTCTTCCTCTCTCACTCCCACACTCAATCTCTCTCACTGCCTCACTCTATCTCTCTTTCTCACGCTCTCTCTTTTGCTCTTTTCTCTTTTTATTCCTTATCACATTTTTTCTTTATTTCTCTCTCTCTCTTTATCTCTCTCTCACACACACACTCTTGCTCTCTTTTATCACTCGCTCCTATCACTTTACTCACTCTTTCTTTCCAACGATCTCACAATCTCTTCCTCCCTCCCTCTCTCCCTCATTCATTAAATTAGTCTTCCTCTGTATCATCCTCAACCTTTGTGCTATCTAAAAATTTGGTCTATATCTCCCTCTCTCTACCTCTCACTCACTATCTATTACTTTATCTTCCCTGAGTCTATCTTCTCTCTATATTTCTGTCTCACCCTCTCTCAACCCTCCTGCTCACTCTTCAATCCCTATCTTCACTCCATCTCTGCTCTCTCTATCTCTCTCACTCTCTATTTAATCTATCTTTATTGTTTTCTTGCTCTTTTTCTCTCCCTCTCTATCTCTCTCACTCTCTATTTAATCTATCTTTATTGTTTTCTTGCTCTCTTTCTCTCCCTCTCTATCTCTCTCTTGCTCTTTCTTCTATCGCCCACACTTCTCTCTATTTGCTTATCCTTTTTTCCCTCAATCACTCACTCTCTATCTCACTGTCCCTCCCTCACAATCTCTCTTTCAGTTTCTCTCACATCTTGCTCTCTCCCCTCATATCCATCTTACTATTTCTTATTTACTCTCACGGAACTCACTTTCCTCTTCGATCCCTCCCGCTTTCAATCCTCACTTTCCTCACTTTCTCGCTCTCCCTAACTTATTCTCTCTCGATCCTGCTGTACTCGCTCATTCACTCCCTCTTCCTCACTTTTGTTAGCTCTCTCTCATTCCCTCTCTCTTGCTCTCTCTTTTCTCACTTTCTCTTTTCTCCATTTCTCTCACTCTTCCTCACCCATTCACTCGCTCTCTCTCTCATCCTTTCTCTCTCATTCTCTCCCTCCCTCTTCCCTCTCTCCCACTCTCTCTATATTAATCTCTTCCCCTCTCTCCCTCTCTCCCTCTCTGTCTCCATCTTTCCTTTTTTCTTCCTTCTCACTCTATCTCTCAATCTTCCTCCTTTTCTCAATCTTGCTCGCTACCTTTGCTCTCTCCTCCTCTCTCGCTTCTTATCTCTCTCTTAAATCTTTCTCTCTTTCTCCCTCTCTCACTCCCTCTCACTCTTCAATCTCTCTCACTCTCTTTCTCTATCTCCAACTTCTCACTCTCTCCCTCTATCTCCCTCTTTCTCACTCTCTCCCTAACAATTACCCTCTCTCTTTCCCTTTCTTGCTCTCTCCCTTTCTCACTATGTCTCACTCTCTTTATGTTTCTTTCTCTCGCTCTCTAGCTCTCCCTTGCTCTTTTTTCTCTCTTTATGCACCCTCTATCTCTATATATCCATCACTATATCTAATCTTCCTCTCTTTATCTCTCTCTTCTCTCTACACCCCTCCCCCTTTCATTCTCATTATTTATTACTTTCTCTCCTTCCCTCCCTCCTTCCATATTTTTCTCTGTTTTTCTCTCTAGCTCCCTCTCCCTTGCCCTCGCTTTCCACAATCTCTATTCTTTCTCTCTTTCTCTCTTGCTTTTTCACTCTCTCCACTCCTCGCTTCCTCACTATTTAATTTCACTCTCACGCATACTTCCTCACACGCTTCTTTCTCTCTCTTGCA
The DNA here is from genome assembly GCA_022702705.1 of Papilionanthe hookeriana x Papilionanthe teres. Classification (NCBI taxonomy): domain Eukaryota; kingdom Viridiplantae; phylum Streptophyta; class Magnoliopsida; order Asparagales; family Orchidaceae; genus Papilionanthe; species Papilionanthe hookeriana x Papilionanthe teres. Next base: position 147,975,189 of record CM040427.1, read on the forward strand.
CTCTCTCCCTTTCTCTCTCCCTCCTCGCCCTCTCCCTCCCTAACTCTCTCTCTTGCTCCATCCATCATTCTCTCTCTTGCTCCTTTTCTCCTACTCTCTCTTCACCCACTCCCTCTCTTCAGCTTCACACTCACTCCTACTCCCTCTCTTTATCTCTTTCACACTCTCTATTTTCTTACTCACTTTATATCGCAATCTCGCTCTCACTCTTTATTCTCACTCAACTTCTCCCTTACTCTTCTCCCTCTTTCACTTTCTCTGTCCCCCAGTCTAATTCTCTATTTCTCTTGCTTCACTCCTTTTTCTCTCTCTCTCTCATGCTCTTCCCACTTTCCCTTCTTAGCTCTCTTTCTCTCCATCGCTCTCTCTTATTCCCTCTTTCATTCTTTTATTATCCCTCCATCACTATCTCTTGATCACTCTCTCTTTCTCTATCTTTCCTCACTCTCCCTATCTCTCACTCATACTCTCTTCCTCCTTCACTCCCATCCTCTATCTTTATCACTATTTGTTCTCTCTGTTTCAATTTTATTCATCACACTTCTATAAATATTTCTCGAATGTTTCTCTCTCACTCACACACGCACACAATCTCTCTCTTAGCTGAATTTTTATCTCCCCTATCCCTCACACGTACTTTCTCTCACACTCCAACGTTTAAATCTCTCAATCCCTATCAGGGTGAGAGGAACAGCGTTTGAGAGAGAGTGAGAGAGTGTATGAGGTGTGAGATGGAAAGAGAAGAGTTAGAGAGGGCAACATTGAGGGCAATATTGAGTGAATGAGAAAGATAGAGGAAGGGAGTAGACTGTTAAAGAGAATAAGAGTTATAAAGTCAAAGAGATCCAAAGAGAAAAATAAAGTGAGAGAGAGAAAATAATATAAGAGAGGGATGGAGTGTGAGGAACAAGTGAGAAAAAAATATTAACTGGGTGGGAAAGGAGAGAGTGTATGAGGGAGGGAGGGAGGGAGAGAAAAGAAAGATAGAGAGTGAGAGAATGAAAGAAAGAATGGGAGAGGGGGAAATAAAAAAATATAAATTAAGAGGTGTAGAGTGAGAACAAGAATTAGTAAAGAGAGTAAGAGAAATGGGTGACAGAGAGAGGGAGGGAGAGAGGGACAGAGAAAGTGAGAAATAATTAGAGAGAGAAGAGAGAAAGATGAGAAGGATAAAACTTAGAGAGCAAGAGCTAGAGTGTGTTTGACAGATAAAGAAAAAAAGATTAAGGAAATAGACAAGAGAGAGTAACCGAAAAGGGAGGAAGAGAGAGAAGAGCAAGAGAGTCAAAAAGGGAAGATAGAATAGAAAGTGAGAGAGAGGAGAGAATGAGAAAGAGAGATAGAGAGAGGGAGTGAAGATTGAGAGACAGAGATTGCGGCAGACAAGTAAAGAAGAAAAGAGATTGAGAAATAAACATAGAAGAAGAGGATTAGTGAGAGGAACAAAAGGGAAGGAGAGCATGAGAATGAGTGAGAGAGTTCTAGAGAGAGATTTCGAGAGAGAGCGAGGGTGATTTAGAGGTAGGGTGAGAGAGTGTGAAAGAGAGAGGGGAGAGAGAAAGGGGGAGACATAAGGTGGGCAGTAGGAAAGTGATAGAGGGTGGGAGAGTGTTGGGGATTATGGAGAGAAATGGTAAAGGAAATGAAAAATAAGAGAGACAAATAAAAGACAAATTATGAGAGAGAGAGAGAGAATAGAGAATGAGAAAGATAGAGGGACAGGTTAAGAGTGAGAGTGATATAGTGATGAAGATAGGTACTGGGAGAGAAAGAACAAGAGAGGAAACAAGAGGAAGAGAGAGAAAGTGTGTGTGTGTGTGTGTAAGTGTCAGAGTAATAGAAAAGAGAATAATAGAAGATAACACAAAAAAGATATAGAATAATAGTGAAAAATAGAGAGAGAAGAAGAGATAAGAGAGGGATTGAGAGAGGGACAAGAGAGACGAAGAAAGAGAGTGTGAGGGAGACAGAGAAGAGAGAATAAAGAGCTAGAGAATGAGAGAGATAGTGAGCGAGGGAATAAGAGAGAGATATAGGGAGTGATAGAGTGTGAGAACAAATGTAATGAAAGAGAAAAAATAGAGCAAGAGAGGGTAGTGAGAGGGACAGAGGGAAGGAGAGCAAGAGATTGAGTGAGAGAGATCGAGAGAGAGACTGAGAGACTGAGAGAGAAAGAGCGAGAGGGCGTTGCAGAGGTTAAGGGAGAGAGTACAAGGGAGAGAATGAGAGAGTGTGTGAAAGAGAGAAAGTAGGAGACATAAGGATGGAAGGAGGAAGTGAGAGAGGGAGAGAGAGAGTTAGGGATATTTGGAGACAATGAGTACAAGGAATGAGAGAGAAGAGAGACAAATAAAAGATAGATTAGGAGAGAGAGAATAGAGAAACAAAATGATAGAGGGACATGTTAAGAGTAAGATTGATATAGTGATGAAGAGAGGGACTGGGAGAGAATGAGCGAGAGAGGGAACAAAAGGAAGAGTGAGAAATTGTGTGTGTGAGTGAGAGTAATGGAAAAAAGAATAATAGAAAAGAGAGGTAGGGAGTGAGAGAGATTGAAGAGAGAGGAAACGAGAGGGCAGAGAATAAGAGAATGAGTGTAAATGAGGGAAGAAGAGAGACAGAGCAAGTGTGAGAGAGAAATGGAGTCCATGAGAGGGAGAGATAGGGAGGAAAGGAGGGAGGGTGGGTAATTAAAATGGAAGAGGGAGGGAGGGATTCAAGAGAGTGTGTGTGGGGGTAGAGGAGCACACAGAGTGAGAAGAAATAGGGAATAGGTAGCAATAGAAGAGATAATAAGGGTGAGCAAGATAGAGAGTGAGAAAGAGAGGGAGGAAGAAAGAGAGAGCATTAGAAAAGTTGAGAGAGAAGAGAGGTGTGGAAAGAGAGAACAAGACGTAAAGGAAGAGCAAGAGAGAAAACGACGGATGGAATAAGGTAGAAAAAGATCGAGTGCATGTGTGTGTGAGAGAGAGAGGGAGAGGAGGTTGTGTGAGAAATAGTGGGAGGGGGAGAGTGAGAGCAAGAGAGGGAGAACTAGATAGAGTTGGGGATAGAATGAAAGAAAAAGTAAGAGGAGAGGAGATTAGAGTAACATAAGAGAGTAAGTGAGAGAGGGAGACAGAGAATTGAAAGTGAGAAAGAGAAAGGAAGGGAGTAAAAGTGAGATTTAAATTGAATAAAGGGTCAGAGGAACATTGAAATAAAGAAAAATAGATAGAAAAATGAGGGTAAGGAAAGGAAGAGCAAGAAAGAGTGTGGGAGATAAGAGAATGAGTGCGAGGAGAGAGAGAGGAGACAAAGTAAGAGAGAGAATGAGTGAGAGTGAGCAGAGTGACAAAACGAGGAAGTGAGAGGCAGAGAAAAAGCGATAGAATAAAATTGAATAGAGTGTGAGAAAGTTAGAGGGGCTGAGGGAGAAAGATAGGGAGATTAAGAGAGATAGAGAATTAGGGAGTGGGGTAATGTGAGAGATGAAGTTAGAGATAATGAGAAAGAGAGAGAGGGAAGAGGATACAAAACTTGAGGGAGAGTGAAGGAGGAGAAAAGACAGATGGAGGGAAGGACAGAGATTGTGTGAGTGTTAGTGCGGGTTAGATAGTGGGTGGGAGGGAAAGATGGATGTAGAGAGAAAGGAGAGATTAAGTGTGAGAAAGCGGGAATAAGAGAGTAAGGGACAAAGAGAGGATAGAGAGAAATAGAAGAGAAAGAGTGAGAGAAGAGTGAGCAATGAAAGAGAAAGAGAAAGAAAACAAATGATGAAAAAGAGAGAAAGGAAGCAAATGAGGAAGGGAGAGTGAGAGAGACATAGGGAGAGATGGAGAGTGAGGGAAGATAGAGAAAGAGAGAGTGAGCAAGAGGGAGAAAGGGTGGGAGGATAACAAAATGAGAGAGAATGATAAAAGAGATGTAGAGAGAGGGAGAGTTAAGGAGGGTAAATGGAGAGAGCGTGAGAGAGAGAGGATGGGAGGATGTGAGAGAAATAGATAAAGAGAGAGTGGCTAAATAGAGGAAGAGAAAGAGTGAGAAGAGTAATAGAGAAGGTCAAAGAGAATAGAGAGTGAGAGCAAGATGATGATAGAAATCGGAATAAAAGAATAAAGAAAGATTAAGAGTGGAAGTGAAGCTGCAGAAAGAGAATGGGGAGAGAGAGTAAGAGAAAGAGTGCAAGACATAACTATAGATGGAGGAATGGAGAGAGAGAGTTTGTTAGGGCGGGAGTGAGAGAGAGGGAGAAGGAAAGAGAGAGAGTGCAAGAGAGAAAGAAAGAGAAGAGAGTGAGTGAGTAAGAGTGAGAATAAAATTGAAGAGAGGAGGGAGCAAGTAAGGGAGAGAGAGATAGACAAAATGAGAAAGAAATAGAGAAAGAATATAGTGTGATGTAAGTGAGGGAAAAGAGAGTGGTGAAATAAGGATGGATGGACGGAGCGAGGGAGTGAGGGGAAGTAATAAATTATAAGAGAGAAAAGGGGGTGAGAAAGAGAAGAGATAGCAAATGAGAGGAAGTTAGAGAGATAGAGTGCTGGATATAGGTAGATAAAGTGTGAGTAAAGAGAGAAAACAGAGCAATAGAGAAAGAGAGAGAGAAATATAATAAAGAGTGAGGAAGAGAGAGATAAAGGGCAAGTGTAAAAAGAGAGGAAAGATAGCAAGAGAGATGAAAAAAGTGAGAGAGAGAGAGAGAGAAACAAAATAGAGAGTGAGAAAGAGAGAGATAGAGGGCAAGAGTAAGGGAGAGAGTGAGAAAGGGGAGATATTGGTAGAAAGCAAGAGATTGAAGAGATAGAGGGAGTGAGAGAGGAGAGTGAGCAAAAAAAATTTTAGAGGGAGAGATATGAAGTAAGAGAGGATGTGAGAGAGAGGAAAAGATAGTGAGCAATATGGAGATTGGGAGTGAGATTAAGAGAATGAGCGAGAAAGAGAAACTGAGGAGATGAAGAGGGAGAGAGAGAAAAGTGAGATTGAGATAGACAGAGTGGGAGGGAGAGAAGGAGAGAGAAATGATTAGGGAGAGAGGGACGGAGAAGGAATGAGGGAGAGTGAGAGAGAAATAGAGAGAAGGAAAGTGAAAGGAGAGAGGGAATGAGAGAGAGCGATGGAGAAAATAAAAGGGATGGAGGGGGATTGAGCAAGCTGGTGTAAGAGGAGAGAGAGAGGAGAGAAATAAGGAGAAAGGGAGATGGAGAGGGAAGAAAGGATTGAAAGAGGGAGGGACAAAGAAGGAGAGAGATATGTGTTAGAGAAAATAATACATAATGAGATGGAGATAAGGGGTAAGAATTAGATGTGAGAGAAAAATAATAAAGAGTGAGGTAAGCAAGAGAATAGAGAGTGAATCAAGGAGCATGGAGGGAGGGACGGAGGGAGGGGAAGTAATAAATAAGAAGAGAGAAGAGGAGGTGAGAAAGAGAAGGGATATAAAATGAGAGGAAGGTAGAGAGATAGAGTGATGAATATAAGGAGATAAAGAGTGATTAAGGAGAGAAAAAAAGTAAGAGAGTCAGATATAGAAATAGAATAGAGAGTTAGAGACATTGTGAAAAAGGGAGAGAGTGAGAGAAAGCGAAATAGAATAGAGAGTGAGAGACATAGTAAGGCAGGAAGAGATTGAGGAAGAGAGAGTGCGAAAAGTGGAGGTAGAGGGAGAGAGAGATTGAAGAGAGAGAGTGAGTGAAAGAGGAGGAGAGAGTAAGAAATATTTAAGAGGGAGAGAGAGGAAGTGAGAGAGAAAAAGATAGTGGGAAATATGGAGATATGGAGTGAGATTAAGAGTATGTGTGAGAAAGAGAGAAGTAGATGGAGATGGAGAGGGAGAGGGAGAGAGGGAGTGAGATTAAGATAGAGAGAGTAGGGGGAGAAAAGTGAGAGGGAGAAAGTAAAAGAGAAAGGGTATAGGAGAGTGAGAGAGAAATAGAGAGAAGAAAAAGTGAGAGATGAGTGAGCCAGTGAGAAGGAATGAGAGAGTGCAACGGAGAAAGAAAGAGGTAGGGAGGGAGACTTAGTGAGTGAGCGCAAGAGGAGAGAGAGAGAGGGCTAAGTTAAGAAGAAAGGGAGAAAAAGAGATAAGGAGGGAGTAAAAGTGTTAGGGGCAAAAACTGAGATACAGATGTGTGAGAGAAAGTAATATATTATGAGATGGAGATATGAGGTGATAGTGAGATGTAAGAGCAACTGAGAGAGAGAAAGGGATAGAAAGAGAGCTAGAGAGAAGTGAGGGATTGAAGGAGAGAAATTGTGACTAAGAGAGAGAAGAGAGGGAGTGAGCTAGAGGAAGAGATGGAGTGAACTAGAAATAGAGTGATAGAGGAGGGAGTGATAGAGATTAGAGAGAGAGGTGGAGGGAGAACGGGAGAGAGAGTGAGAAGAGAGACTCGCGAAAGATAAAACAAAAGATCGGAGTGAGAGGAAGAGAGAGAGAAAGAGATATAGAATAAGATATGGAGAGAGATGGAGGGACAAAGGTAGACCCGAAGAAAGAGATAGAGGGAGAAGATAGTGAGTGGGTTTAAGGAAAAGACTAAGTGATGGTTGGCAAGAAAGAGTGAGTAAAGAGATAGAAGGGGGTGATAGAAGAGAGGAAGAGGGAGTGTGTATGAGAGAAAGAGAGGGGGAGAGCAAAAGAGAAAGAAAAAGGGACAAGTCATAAATAGAGAAAAGAACGAGAGAGGGAGAGAGTGAGAAAGTGAGAGGAGGGAGGGAGTGAGAGAATGAAGAGTGGGACTGAGAGAGCAAGTGAGAGTGAGTGAGAAAAGAGAGAGTAAAGAAAGATATAAAGAGAGTGAACGAGAGCGAGACAGAGAATGAGATTTTATGGGAGAGAGAGCGAGAATAAACCAGAAGAGTTTGAGAGGGGGAGTGATAGTGTACTTGAGAGAGCAAAAGAAATACTGGGACAAGGAGAGAGAGGGGCAAGGGAATGAAGCAAGAGAAAGGGGGTGAGTGGGAGAGAAAGATTAAGAGGAGAGAGAAGAGAGAGCAACAAAAGTGAGAATGGGTGAGTGAGAGTGAATATAAAGGGAGAAAGAGAGAGGTGAGAGGCTGTAAAAGTGAGAGTGATACTAAAAAGAGAGAAAGTGGGAGCTAGAAAGGGAGAGAGTGTAATAGAGAAATAGAAAGAAGATAGTGTGAGGGAATAGAGAGCGTGAGATAATAGAGGGAAAGAGCAAGCGAGAGGAGCAAGAAAGAGAAAGATAATTAGAGTGGTAGAGAGAGTGATAAAGGGAGTGAAAGAGGGAGGGAGAGCTTGAGAGAGGTAGTGAGGGACAATGGGAGGTCAAAAGTGAGAGATAGAAGAGATAGGAGAGAAAGAGAGATAAAGAGAGGTAGAATAGAGAGTGAGAGAGAGATGGAGGTAGTGTGGGAGAATAAGAGATAGGAGGAAGCGAGAGGGTTTAATGAGAGAGTAGGAAATAGAAATTTAGGGAGATTGAAAGGGAGAGAGTGAGAAGAGAGGCTGTAGGAAGATCAAGTAAAAGTAAGTAAATGGGCGCGAGAGAGAGAGATAACAGTGAGAAAAAGAGAGAGAGAGAGAGAGAGGGAGGGAGAGAGAATAATAAAGAATATAATAGAGAGTGAAGAGAGAAAATCTGGAGTGAAAGAGAGGAGAAAGGAGAGAGTAGCAATGAAAATAAGGTAGTAAGAGACAGTGAGATAGAGAGCAAAAAATGGAGCTAAAGAGGGTAAAAGGGGGTGAGATTGAGAGTGAGTGTGTGTGAGATGGAGAGTGAAGAATGAGCTACATAAGGCAGTCCTGAAAGGGAACAAATTAGGGAGTAAGAATGATAAAGGCAGAGAGTGAGAGCATGGAAGTGATCTACAGAGAAACAAGAAAAGAGAGTGAGGAAGAGAAGAGGATATAAAAAAGGAAATAGAGAGAGGTTCAAGTGAGAAAAAAGATATTAGGAGGGTGAGAAGAAAGAGAGAGTGTGAGTGAGGGAGGGAAAAAGAGAAGAGATAGATAGGGAGTAAGAGAATGAAGGAGAGAGTGAGGGATGGATCAAGAGTGATATATAGAGAGGGAGAGAGTGAGAACATGAGTATAGAAAAGAGAATGAGATAGAGCAGACAAAGAGAGGGGGTGAGAGGGAGAAAAAAGAAAGAGAGAGAGAGAGAAGTGTGAGAAAATTTGAGAATGAATGAGAGAGATGAGAGAGGGACTGAGAGAAATAATAATTGGAGTCCAGAGAGAGTACGTGTGAGGGATAGGGTAATAAAAGATTGAGCAAGAGAGAGATTGTGTTTGTGTGAGGAAGAGACAGAAACATAAGAGAAAGAGTTAGAGAAGTGTCAGCTATAAGAAAGAAAGAAAGGGAGAATAAACAACTAGAAAGAAAGAGAGAGGAAGGGAGCTAAGTAGAAAGTGAGAGTGAGAGATATATAGGGAGAGAAGGGGAATGAGGGAAAATAGAGTGAGAAAGAGGAGAAGGTGGGAGAATAAGAGAATGAGAGAGTGAATGAGAGAGAGATGGAGAGAGAGAGGGAGAACCAAGGAGGCAAAGTGGGAGAGACCATGTGAAAGAGGGAGAGAGGGAGAGAAGTGATCTCCCATTATTTCTTTCACTCTCTTCTTTCCCTCTCTCCCTTCTTTACTTCCTCCCTCCCTCCCTCTCCTTCCCCAAATCTCTGTCTCCCTCTCTGCATCCCTCACTCTCTATATCTCTCTCTTTCTCTCTCGTTGTCCTTCTATTCACCCTATATCTTTACCTCTCACTCACTCTCAGTTACTCAATCTTCCATCAGTCTCTCTTCTCTATCTATTTCCTTTTCACTTTCTCTCTACTACTCTTTCTTTAATCCATCTCACTCCCCCTCTATCTCTCTTTCTCACTCACTCATCCTTCTATTTCTCTCACACTCTCCATCCGTTCTCTCTTTATCTCTCTCTATCTCCCTTTCACTCTCTCTTCTATCTCTATCTTTTGACACATTTTATCCCTCACTACTTCTCTTTCACTCTCCCTCCCTCTTTGAAACCCTACATCTTTCCCTTTCTTCACTCTCCTTATCTCTTTGTCTTCCTTCCTTTCTCACCAGCTCACTCTCTCCCTCTCTCATGATCTCTCTTCTCGCACTCTTTCTTTATTTCTCTTTAACACTTTCTCGCTTTCTCCCTATTTCATTTCACTGTCACTTTTACTCCCTCCTCCCACTCTCTTTCTCACTCCATGTTCACTCTCTCATTCACTCTCTATTCTTGCCATTCAATCTTTATGACCCTCTCTCCCCCTCTCCACTGCATCCTTGCCTCCCTTCCTCTCTCGCTCGCTCTCTCCTATAGACACACTCTCTCCCTCTCTCCCTCTCACTCACTTCCTCTTCATACCCTCTCTTTCAATCTCATGTTCTACCCCCGCTCTTCCACTCGCTCCCTCTCTTTCTAAAACATTCCTCACTCTCTCTTCTTTCATACTCCCTACACCTCTCTCACTTCCACTCTCTTCACTCCTAACACACACTCTCCCCCTCTCACTCTTTTCTTTGTATTTTTATCACTTTTATTTCTCTATTGCTCTCCATCTATCACACGGATCACACTCTTACTCTCTTTTTATCACTGCTTTATCTCTTTACCAACTTTTCACTCCAACCAAGCCTTACATTCTCCCTCTTTCATTACTTCACTCTCTCTATCCCCTCTTACCCTCTCTCTCTCTCAACATATCTCCCTCAACATCTTCCTTCCTCCATCTCTCACTCATTATATGTTGCTCGATCTTTAGTCCCTCTTCTCTCACTCTTCTCTCTTCTCTCTATTTTTCTCTTTTCTTTCTCTTCAACTTCGTTCTCACTCTTATGTTCTCCCTACCCTCTCTTTCTCTCTCGTGCTTTCAAGTCATAAATAGAGAAAAGAACGTGAGAGGGAGAGAGTGAGAGAGAGGATGGAGGGAGTGAGAGAATGAAGAGTGGGAGTGAGAGAGCAAGTGAGAGTGAGTGAGAAGAGAGTAAGGGAAGATATAAAGAGAGTGAACGAGAGTGAGAGACAGAGAATGATATTTTGTGGGAGAGAATGATCTTTCTCTCTCATTCACTCTATCTTCTCTCTTTATTTATCCCTATCTCACACACATACACACACACACACACTCTCTCTCTCTCTCTCTCCATGTTTTTCCTCTCTCAATCACCCTCCTTCTTTCCTTTATTGTTTCACCCTTTCTCCCTCGTTCCCTATCCCTTCCTCTGTCCCTTTTTAACTCTTTCTCTCCCTTTGTCTCAACCTTCTCTCTCACTCTCTTTTCCTTACTCTGCCTCCCTTTATCTCAGCTCTTTCTCCATCTCTCCCTATATATCAATCTTACCACCTCGGTCGCTACCTCTCTAATTCTCTAGCTCTCTATCTCAATCTTCATTGTCTCCCTACCTTCCTCCCTCGCACTCTCTCTCCATTCCCACTCTCTAATATCTCATTTCCTATCTTTTGCCTCTCTCTCATTCCATCTTTTATATCCTCTTCTCTCTCTCACTCTGTTTTCCTCCCCCTCTATAAGATTTCGTTCAGTCTCCCACTCTCCTTCTCTTTATCACTCTATCTCTCACTCTTTGTTTCTCACTCCTTGATTCTTACCCTCTCTATCTCCCTTATGTAGCTCGCCCTTCTATCTCCTTATCATTCACTCTCTCTATCTGGAGCACTCACACTCACTCATACACTCTCTCATTATCTCTCTTTCAATCTCCCTCCCTCTCACCCTCTTAAGCTCCATTTCTCGATCTATATCTCGCTCTATCTTACAATCTTGCTCATTCTCTTGCACTCCATCCTCTCTTGCCATTGTTGCATCTTTTTCTCTTCTTTGTATCCCGATCCCTATTATTCCTTTTCCCTTTCTCTCTCTTTCTGCACTCTATTCTATTTTTCTATCTTATGCTCTCTTTTGCCCTTTTTCATTGTTGCTCTCCTTTCTCTCTTTCATCTCAATCTTTCTCTCACCTCTATCCCTCACACTCTCTCTCCCTCTCACTGTCTCTTTCTCTCTCTTCCCTCCGGCCCTCCCTCCATTACCTTCTTTCTCCCTCTCTCTATCTCTCTCTCACTCTCTTCCAATTCATCCCCCTCACTCCCACTAAATCTCATTCTCTACCCCTCTCCGTCACTCTCACTTTCTCTCTATATCTTCCATCTCTCTCCCTTCTCTCTCACCCTTTCTTCCTCTCTCACTCCCACACTCTTCAATCTCTCTCACTCCCTCCCTCTATCTCTCTTTATCACTCTCTCTCTTCCTCTCTTTTCTCTATTTATGCTTTATCTCTTTTTATTTCTTTATTTCTCTCTCTCTTTCTCACTCTGTCTCTCTCTCTCACTCTTGTTCTCTTTTATCACTCACTCTAATCACTTTACTTATTCTTTCTCTCCAACAATCTCTCACTCTATTCCTCCCTCCCTCTCTCCCTCTTTCACTAATTTAGTCTCCCTCTCCATCATCCTCGGCCCTCTTGCTATCTCAATAACCCGTCTATGTATCCCTCTCTCTACCTCTCACTCACTATCTTTTACTCTATCTTCTCTAAGTCTATCTTCTCTCTATATTTCTGCCTCTCCCTCTCTCTTTTGCTCTCTCCCGTTCACTCTTCAATCCTTATCTTCACTCCCTTTCTACTCTCTCTCTCTCTCACTCACTCTATTTCATCTTTCTTTATTTTTTTACTCCCTTTCTCTCTCTCTGTCCCTCTCTTGCTCTTTCTTCTATCGCCCACTCTTCTCTCTATTTGCTTACTCTTTCTCTCCCTCAATCACTCACTCTCTCTATCACTATCCCTCCCTCACACACTCTCCCTCAGTTTCTCTCAGATCTTGCTCTCTCCCCTCATATCAATCTTATTATTTCATATTTTCTCTCATAGAAACACTTTCCTCCTCGATCCCTCCCTCATTTAGTCCCCACTTCCCTTACTTTCTTGCTCTCTCCCTATCTTACTCCTCTCTCTCGCTTCTGTTGCTATCACTCATTCACTCCCTCTCCCTCCCTTTTGTTTTCTCTATCGCTCTTTCTCATTTCCTCTCTCTTGCTCTCTCTTTTCTCACTTTCCCTTTTCCTTATTTCTCTCACTCTTCCTCTCCCATTCTCTCACTCAATCTCTCACTCTTTCTGTCTCATTCTCTCCCTCCCTCTTCCTTCCCTCCCACTCTCTCTATCTTAATCTCTTCCTCTCTCCTCCGTTCTCCCTCTTTGGCTCCCTCTTTCCTTCTTCCTTCTCACTTAATCTCTCTTAATATCCCTCCCTTTCTCAATCTTGCTCACTATTTTTTTCTCTCTTCATCTCTCGCTTCCTATCTCTCTCTTAAATCTTTCTTTCTTTCTCCCTCTCTCACTCCCTCTCTCTCTTCAATCTTTCTCACTCTCCCTCTATCTCCCACTTCTCACTCTCTCCATCTATCTCCCCTTTTCTCACTCTCCCCCATACTCATACCCTCTCTCTCTCTCCCTTTCTTGCTCTCTCCCTTTCTCACTATGTCTCACTCTATTATTTTTCTTTTTCTCGCTCTCTAGCTCTCCCTTGTTCTTTTCTCTCTCTTTTTAGTCACTCGTTATCTCTCTATATCCTCACTCTATATCTCTCTTCCTCTCATTATCTCTCTCTTCTCTCTCTCACCCCTCCCTCCTTCACTCTCATTATTTGTTACTTTCTCTCCCTCCCTCCCTCCTTATTTTTCTCTCTTTTTCTCTATATAGCTCCCTCTCTCTTGCGCACCCTTTCTACAATCTCTATTCTTTCTCTATTTCTATCTTGCTTTTTCACTCTCTCTCCTCCACGCTCCCTCACTATTTAATTTCACTCTCACTTCTACTCCCTCACTCACTTCTCTCTATTTCTCTCTTGCAATCACTCCCTTTCTTTCTCCCTCTCTCTCACTCTTCCTCCATAACTCTCTCTCTCTCTTGCTCCATCTATTATTGTCTCTCTTGCTCCTTTTCTCCTACTCTCTCTTCATCCACTCCCTCTCTTCAGCTTCACTCTCACTCCTACTCCCTCTCTTTATCTCTTTCACACTCTCTATTTTCTTCCCCACTTTCTATCGCAATCTTGCTCTTACTCTCTATTCTCACTCAACTTCTGTATCCCCCACTATCTTTCTCTATTTCTCTATTTCTCTTGCTTCCATCCTTTCTCTTTCTCTCTTTCTCATGCTCTATCCCACTTTCCCTTCTTGGGTCACTTTCTCTCCATCAGCCTCTCTTATTCCCTCTTTCAGTCTCATATTCTCCCTCCCTCACTCTCTCTTACTCTATCTTCCATCACTCTCCCTATATCTCTCTCATACTCTCTTCCTCCTTTGCTCCCTTCCTCTATCTTTCTCATTATTTGTTCTCTCTCTTTCTATTTTATTCCTCACACTTCTCTAAATCTTTCTCTAATGTTTCTCTCTCACTCTCTCTTCCTCTCACTCACACCCACAATCTCTCTTTTAGCTCAATCTTTATCTCTGTTGATCTCTCACACATACTTTCTCTCTCTCTCTCTCACTCTAACATTTATCTCTATCAATCCTTCTCTCTTCTCTTTCATTACTTCTCACATTATCTCACAATTCTCTCTCTCTCTTTCTCTCTCCCTCTCCCCCCACTATATGCCTGCTCTACCTCGTACTCTTTTTTCCTTACTCTTGTTCTCACACTCTCTTTCTCTATCTATATATCTCTCTTGCTCCCTCCCTCACTCTCTGCTTCATTCTCTCGCTTTCGATCTTTCTCTTCTCTTCCTCCCTTCATCACTTTCTCTCCTTCTCGCCCTCATAATATCTAAATTTCTCTTTTGTCCCTCTCTCTTTCGCTCTCTCACTCTTGTTCTCGTTGACCCTCTCACACTCTCCCTCTATCATTCTCACTCCCTCATTGATGCCCTCTCTAGGTCTCCCTCCTGTACTCTCTTCTCTCTCTCCATCTCATACAATCATACACTCTCTCACTCTCTATTAATCTCTATTGCTCTCACCCTTTTTGCCTTCATTTCTTATTTTCCATCTCACTCTCTTACTATCTTGTTCTTTTTGCTCCTTTCTTTTACTATCTTATTCTTTCTTGCTTACTCTCTCCTCTCTCTCCCTCGCTTCATCTTTATCACTTCACTCTCTACTCTTTTCTCTATTATTCTCACTCCCTCTCTCTCTTTCTCATTATCTATTCTATTTTTCTATCTTATACCCTCTATTACACTCTTTTTGTTGCTCTCTTTTCTCTCTTTCCACTTATCCTTTCTCTCATTTAATCCTACACACTCTCTCTTGCTTTCATCACTCCCTCTCTCTTTCCTTCTCTTCTCTCCCTCCCTATCTTCCTCTTTGTCTTCATCTCTCTTGATCCATCTCTCTCTCGTCGTTCTCTTGTTCTTTCCCTCTCTTTACCTCTCACTCACTTACTCTTACTCGATCTTCTGACAACCTTTCTTCTCACCCTCTCTTCCTTTCACTCTCTCTCACTTTCTTGTTCCTACTCTCTCCTTAAACCCTCTCACATCCTTCTATCTCTCTTTCTCCCTCACCACCCTATTCTCACTCTCTCCTTTCACCTCTCCTTATCTATCTCTTTTGCTATCTCTTCTGCCTCTCACTTCTGGCCCATTCATTCTCTCTCACTTCCCCTCTCTTGCTCTCCCTCCAATTTTCGTTCCCTTAATCCCTCTCTCTCACACACTCCTTATCTCTCTCTTTCTTACTCCTCTACCTCTCTTGTGCTCTCTCATTCTCTCATCTGCATTTGTCTCCACAATCTCTCCCTTTCTCACCCTCCCACTCTCTCTATCTCTCCCTCTCCATCTTTCATTCTCACTCATTCTCTTAATCTCGCTCCCTATCTCTGTCTTGCTCACTATCTTTTCCTCTCTCGCTTCCTCTCTCCCCCTCTCTTACTCTTTAATCTCTCGCTCTCTCCCTCTATGTCCCCCATCCTCTCTCTCCCTTACTATTGCCCTCTATCTCTCTCTCTCACTCTCACCCTTTCTTACTATGTCTCTTACTCTTTATTTTGCTTCTCTCTCCCACTCTCTTGCTCTCTCTTCCTATCTTTTCTTCTCTCTTTTTACTCATGCTATGTATCTCTTGCTTTCTCCCTCTCTTCCTTTCCACTATGTCTCTCACTCTCTATTATATTTCTCTCTATCTCACTCATTTGCTCGGTCTTTCTCTCTTTTCTCTCTTTTTATCTTTCAATATCCATGACTAAATCTCAAACTAGTTTCTTTTTATTCTCTAACTCTTTTCAATCTCACTCCGTCTTCTCTCTTATTGTTTATTACTTGCCTTTTTTCCTTCCTCCCTCTCTCCCTCCCTTCCTCATTCAACTCTGTTTATCTTTCTAGCTCCCTCTCTTACCTTCTCATAACTCACTCTGTATTTATTCTCTATTTCTCTCTTCTTGTCTCTCTCCCTTCCTGACTTCGTCAATCTCTTCAATTTCACACTCAGTCTTACTCCCTCACTATCTTCTCTCCCTTTCCTCTTGCTCTCTCTCTCTCTCACCCTTTCTCTTTCTTACTCTCTCTCTCTTCTAATCTATCCCCTACGCACACTCTCTCTCCCATCCCTCTTTCCTTACCTCTCAATCACTCACCCTCCCTCCCTTCCTCTCTCTCTCTCCCTGTCGTCCCCTCCATCTCCCTCTTTCACTTGCTCACTCTACCTCCCTCTCTCTCACTCATTCTTTTATTCTCTCTCCCTTTTTTCCTCTAGATCAATCTCTCTTGCTCTATTGTCCTTCACACTCTCTTCTCTCTATATTTCTCTCCATCTATTTTCCTCTCTTCTTCCCTCTCTCTTCAATCTCTCTCACTCCCTCCCTCTCTCTATTTTTCACTATTTCTTCTCTATCTTTCTTGCTCTCGCTTCTATTATTCTCTCTTCCATTACTCTCACTAACATACAAAGAAGCTCTTCCTCCTATTCTCTCACTCGCTCTTTCTCTCCCAGTCCCTCTCTTCATCTATATATCACTTTCACTCTTAACCTTTTCCTCTATCTTTATCATTCTCTATTCTTTTTCTCTCTCTCTCCTATTAAGTCTTTATTTGTCCCTCTTCTCTATCATTCCTTTTGCCATTTTTCTCCATATATCCCCAACTCTCTTTCCCTCTCTCACTTTCCTTCCCTCTGTAAGTCTCCTTCTCTCTCTCTCTCTCTCCCCTCTCTTTCACACACTCTCTCATTGTCTCCCTCTACCTTTGCATCCCCCCACTCTCTCTCACTCATTCTCTTGCTCTCCATCCTTCTGTCGCTCTCACTAAACCCTTTCTTCTGCTATTTGCTCTCAGTCTCTTTTCTCTCTCAATGTCTCTCGCAATCTCTCTCTATCTCAGTGTTTCACTATTCAATCTCTCTCACTCCCTCTCTCTATCTCTCTTTCACACTATCTACCTCTCTCATTCGCTCACTCTCTCTTTTCTCACACTCTCTTTCTTTCTTACTCCCTCTTCCTCTCACTTCAGTTTCATTCTCACTCTTACTCACCCATGTTTACTATCTCAATCACTCTCTCTTCTATTGCTCTCTCTGCTCTCTCTCTCTCTCTCTCTCTCTCTTATCAATCTTTCTCTCCCTCTCTCACTCACTCTATTGCTTCTTTCCACCCTCTCCCCCTCTCCCTCTCATCTTCTTGCTCTCTCACACATGCTCCCCCTCTCTTCGTCTCACTCTCATTCAATTGATCCCCTCTTTGTCCTACTAAAACTAAGTCTCTACCAGCTTGCTGCCTCTCTCTCCCACTAAATCTCAATCTCTACCCCCTTTCTCCCTCTCTCACTCTCTTTTCTCTCTCACTCTCCCATCCTCTCTCACTCCCACTCTCTTCCATCTTTTTGACTCCCTCCATTTATCTCTATTTTTCTTACTCTCTCCCTCTCTCGCTATTTTCTCTGTTTATCATTTATCACTTTTTGTTTGTCTATTGCTTTCTTTCACTCCCTCTCATTTCCTCTCTCCATCCAAAATATCTCTTCCCTCTTTCTTTCTCTCACCTTTTCTCTCTATTAAATTTCGCTCTCACTCATCCTCTCTTTCTCTCCCTCTTTTTTGTCCCATTCTCTCTCTTGCTCTCTCCTTCTCACTCTACCTCTCTATCTCCATCACACTCTTTTTCTCACACATTTCTCTCCCAATTTCTCTCTCACACTCTCTCTCCTTCTATCATCCCTCCCTCTCTTCAACTTAGCTCACTCCCTTCTTCTTTCTTTCTCACCCTTTGTTATCTCCCTCTCTCACATACTCTCTGTACTGCTGCTCCCTCTTCTCTCACACTCTCCTCTCCTTCTCCCCCTTCTCTCTCACTTTTCAACTCAGCTCACTCACTTCTCTTCCATCCTCCAACTCTCTCTCCCTCCCCTCTCCCTCTCTCTCCTTATAACTCCTCTCTCTCACGCTTTATCATTCACTCTTTTTCTCTTCCTCTCTCTCCTCATCTTGTTCACTCTCCCTTGCTCTATCCTCCTACACTATCTAATTCTCTTTCACACACTCTCTCCCTCTCTTCCTCCTCTCTCTTCACTCTTTCTCACGGTCTCCTTCTATCTCTATATTTCTTTCTCACGACCTCCGTTACTCAATCAGTTACTCTTTATTTCTCAATTCCCTCTCACTTCCTCACTTTCTCTGATCCCTTTCATCTTCTTTTCAATCTATCACTTCAGCACTTTCTCATTGTTTCACTTTATTCTAAACACACTCCATCTCTCTTTCTCACTCTCTCTCACTCTGTCTCTTGCTCTCCCTTTACTCACTCTCTCTTCTCTCTATTTCTCTCTTGCACACTGTCTACCTTTCTTTCTCTTTTCTTTCTCTTCAATTTCAATCTCACTCGTACTTCTCCCTCTTTCCTCATGATTAATTTCACCCTCTCTCTTTCTCTCTCTTGCTTTCTCTCTCTTTCTCCCTTCCTCCCTTTCTCTTCAATTTCACTGTCACTCTTCCTCCCCCCTTTCTCCTTTTCACTCAAAGCCATACATTCTCACATATTCTCTAGCTCAATCTTTTAAGCTCTCTTCTCAATCATTCTTGCTCTCTTTTCCCACTCTCTACTTCTTTATCACTATTTTATCTTTTTCCCTCCCACTCAATATCATGTTCCAATCTCTATCTCTCTATACCTACTAATTTATCAATCTATTCTCATTCTCTCTCAATCAAACCCTTTATTACTCTCTCCTTCTCACACCGCCTCTTTCCTACTTCTATTTCACTCTTGCTCTTCCATTCTCTCATCTTCTCTCTTGCACTCTCTCTCGTTCTTGCACTTCCCTCACTTTTCTCTTTATTTTGTCTGTATTTCTTGGTTCCTTTATCCCCTCATTTAGTTTAAATATCACTCTCCCTTCCTCTCTCTTTCTCACTCTCTCACTCTCTCTTACTCTCTTACGTTACTCTATTCTCCTCTCCTCTCATTCATTCTCTCTGTCTATCCCCCACTCTATCTTTCTCTCCCTCTCTTGCTCTCTCTCTCCCCTTCCCACTATCTCTCACGCTCTTTTTTATCCCCCTTTCTCTCACACACATGCATTCACTCTATCTCTCCCTCACTTTGCCTTTTTCACTGTCTCTCTTATTGTTTCTTTTGCTATTGTTCTGTCTTCCTTACCTCTTCTCTCTTTTGATATCTCTATTTGCTCACAATCTATTCTCTTTATTTGTCTCTCATTAATCTCACTCACAAACACTCTCTCTCTTCCTCTTGTTCTCCCTCTCTCACACACTTTTTCTTCCTATCCCTCTCTTCATCTTTATTTAACTCTCACTCATAACATTTCCCTCTATGTTTCTCATTCTTTATTTTTTCTCTTTTCTAATCTATCTTTTATTTTTATCTCCTCTCTATTCCTTTCACCCTTTCTCTCCATATATCCCCAATTCTCTCTTTCACACTCTCACTTTCCTCCTTCCATCTTTATGTCTCCCTTTTTCTCTCTCCCCCCTCTCTTTCACAACTCTCTCCCTTTCTCCCTAAACCTCTGCATCCCCTTCATGCTCTTTCTCAATCTCTCTCTCTCATTTTCTCTCACAAATGCTCTTGGTCTCCTTCCCTCTATCCCTCTCACTACCCTCTCTTGCTCTATTTTTTCTCAATCTTTATTCTCTCTCTATTTGTTTATTATAATCTCTTGGACTCCCTCTCTCTCTCTCTAACTCTCTATTTTATCTTTCTTTCCTGCTCTCTTGCTCTTCTCCCTCTCGCTCTCTCTTCATTCACTCTCTCTTCTCTCATTGCTAGAATTTTCTCTACCTTATCCCTCACACACACTCTATCTCTCGATCTCCAACTTTTTGTTTTTGCAATCCAGCTCTTCTCTCTTTCATTTTCCCTCATTTTCTCTCACACTTTGCTCTCTTTCTCTCTCCCTCTTTCCCCCCCTCTCTGTCACTCCTATCTCTCACTCTCTTTCCTTACTCTTGCTCTCACTCCATCCCTCTCTATCTATATTTCTCTCTTGCTTTCTCCTCACTCGCTCTTTCATTCTCTTACTCTCCATCTCTCTCTTTCTCTCCCACTCTCACCTCACCCTCTCTCACTCCGATTTTCACTCTTCTCTGTCTATCAATTCTCTAATATTTTATCTCACTTTCTGTTTCTCAATCTATATTCTCTTCTTCTATCTTATACTCGGTTTTACACTCATTTGTTGTTCTCTTCTCTCTGTGCTCATACATTTCTCTCACTTATTTCCCACTCTCTCTCCTCTCACTCTCTTGCTTCCATCCCTCCCTCTCTCATTCTCTCTCTTCTCTCCCTCCCTCCCTCCCTCCATCCCTTTATCCCTCTCCATCTCCCTGCTCCCTCTCTCTAATAATTCTCATGTTCTCCCTCTCTTTTTACCCATCACTTACTTTTACTTGATCTTCTCTCAATCACTCTTCTCACCTCTCCCTTTCACTCTCCCTTTCTTTCTCTTTCTTGCACTCTCTTTAAACCCCCCCACTACCTCCTCTAATCTTTCTTTCTCACTCCCTCTCTCCCCTATCTCACCCTCTATTCTATCTCTTTTTATCTCTCTCTCTCCCTCTCTTTTCTGTCTTTCTTTTTGCGCTTGCTCGTGCCCTCTTCCTCCAACTTCAGTTTCACTCTCAAAGTTAATGCCTCATTCCCTCTCTTCGTCTCACACCAAGATCATCTCTCTCACTTACTCTTTGTCCTATTGCTCTCTTTCCTCTCTCTCTTCTCAATATTACTCTCTCTCTTGCCCCCACTCTCTGCTTCCTTTCCATCCCTCCCTCTCTCTCCCTCTCTCGCTCATCTTTCTCTCTCACACACACTCTTCCCCTCTCTCCTTCTCACTTTCTACCAATTCATCCCTACTCTCTCTCTCCCACTAATTCTCATTCTCTACCCCTTCTCTCCCCGTCTCTCACACTCTCTCGTTATCTTCCTTCACTCTCTCTTCTCTCTCTTCTTTTCTCACTCCCACTCTCTTCCAATCCTCTGACTCCCTCCTTCTATCTCTCTCTTTCTCACTCACTCCCTTTCTTGCTATTTTTACTATTTATGCTCTATCACATTTATTTCTCTATTTCTCTCTCTCTTTCTCCCTCACAATCACTCTCTGTTGCTCTCTTTTATCAATCTCTTATCACTTTACTCACAAATTCTCTCCAACCCTCTTCCTTCCTCCTACTCTAGCTCTTTCATTAATTCAGTCTCTCTCTATCTCCATCTCACCTTCCCTCTCTCCCCATATCTCCCTATATATCTCTCTCTCTACATCTCACTCATTATCTTTTTCTTTATCTTCTCTGAGTCTCTCTGATCTTTTTATTTCTGCCTTACCCTCTCTCCCTTCTGCTCACTCTTCATTCCCTATACTCACTCCCTTACTTGCTCTCCATCTCACTCTTTATTTAATTTTTCTTTATTATTTTTTTTGCTCTCTTTTGTCCCCTCTCTAGCTATCTCTCTTACTCTATCTCCCTCTCTTCTCTCTCTTTACTCAACTATTTCTCTCCCTCTATCTCTCACTTTGCCTCCCTCACACACTCTCTCAATTGCTCTAACAACTTGCTCTCTTCCCTTGAATCCATCACATTATTTCTTTTTTTCTCTCATACATCACTCTTTCCTCCTCAATCCCTCCCTCTTTAAATCCCTCATTCCCTATCTTTCTCCCTCCCTCCCTTTCTCACTCCTTTCTCAATCTCCTCTTGCACTACTCACTCATTAACTCCCTCTCCTTCCCTATCATTTTCTTTCACTCTCTCTCATTCCCTCTTTCTTGCTCTAATTTCACACTTTCACTTTTCTATTTCTCTCTCTCCCTCTCCCATTCTCTCCCTCTGCTTCCCTCCCCCACTCTCTCTATCTAAATCTTGTTTCCTCTGTATCCATCTCTGCCTCTCCATCCGGCTCTCTTCTTCTTTCCTTCTCACCCACTCTCCCTCACTATCTCTGTCTTGCTAACAATCATTTGCACTTTTTTCCTCTATCTCGCTTCTTACCTCTCTCACTTCATTCTTTCTTGCTCTCTCCCTCTCTCACTTCCTCTCTCTCTTGAATGTCTCTCCATCTCTCGCTCTATCTTCCCCTTTCTTACTCTCTCCCCTACTCTTGCCCTCTATCTCTCTCTTTCTCACTCTCTCCCTTTCTCACTATCATTCACTTTCTAATATGTTTGTCTCTCCCACTCTCTTGCTCTCTTCTCTCTCTACTCATTCTTTATCTTTCTATATCCATCACTTTAGCTCCTCTCTTTTCCACTTATTCTCTCTCTTCTCGCTCTCACCCCCATTCTCTATCATTATTTAGTATTTTCTCTCCTTCCCTCCCTTTTCCCTTCACTCCCTCCATATTTCGATCTCTTTTTCTCTCTCTAGCTTCCTATATCTTTCCCACTCTTTCCTCACTCTTCATTCTATCTCTATTTATCTCTTGCTTTGTCTCTCCTTCCCACCCTCGCTCACTCACTCTATTTAATTTCGCTCTCACTCTTACTCCCTCACTTGCCTCCCCCTTTTTTTCTCTCTTCTTTTCACTCTATCTTTTTCTATCTCCTTTTCTCTCTCTCACTCTCCCTTCCTAACTCTCTCTCTCTTGCTTGATTTATCATTCTTTCTTGCTCCTTTTCTCTTACTATCTCTTCACCCACTCACTCATGTTTCACTCTCACTCCTACTTCCTCTCTTTATCTCTTTCAGACTCTCTACTCTATCTTCCATTTTTCATCGCTATCTCTCTCTCTCACTTTTTTATTCTCTGTCAACTCCTATCTTACTCCTCTGACTCTTTCTCTTCCTATGTTCCCCACTCTCTTTCTCTGTTTCACTCACTTCCCTCCTTCCATTCTCTCTCACACGCTCTCTCTAACTTTCCCTTCCTGGCTCTCCCTCTCCCGCCATCTCTCTCTCTCACATTCTCTCATTCTCCCTCCATCTTGCTCTCATGCGCACACTCTATTTCTCTATCTTCCCTCATTCTCCTTCTCTTCCTAAGTGTCTCTCACTCTCACTTCCTCCTTCACTCCCTTCCTCTCTCTTTCTCACAGTTTGTTCTCTTTCATTATCTTTTTTTTCTCACTTCTCTAACTCCTTTTCTTATGTTTCTCACTTGCTCTCTCTTTCTCACACACACATATAACACAATATATATCTTTGCTCAGTCTTTCTCTCCCCTATCCCTCACACACACACACACACTCTCTCTCCAAGTTTTATCTCTCTAAATCCCTCTATCTTCTCTCATTGTTTCTCACATTCTCACACACTTCTCTCTCTCTCTCTCTCTCTTTCTCTATCCCTTTCACCCTCCCTCTCTCGATCTCCTCTATCTCTCACCCTCCTTTCATTTCTCTCTTGTTCTCACTCTTCCCCTCTCCATCTATATATCTCTCTTGATTCCTCCCTCACTCTCTTTCATTCTCTTGCTCTCTATCTCTCTCTTCTCTTCCTCTCTCCCTTTTCGCCCTCATAATATTTTTTTTCTCTCTTAACCCTCTCTCTCTCTCTCTCTCTCTCTCTCTTTCCTTTCTTTTATCGTCTTCTCTCCCTCAATCTCTTTTTTTTTCTCTCAAGATCACTCTTTCTCTCTTGTGCTTTCAAGTCATAAATAAAGAAAAGAACGAGAGAGGGAGAGAGTGAGAAAGAGAGAGGAGGAAGGGAATGAGAGAATGAAGAGTGGGAGTGAGAGAGCAAGTGAGAGTGGTGAGAAGAGAGTAAGGGAAGATATAAAGAGAGTGAACGAGAGTGAGAGACAGAGAATGAGATTTTGTGGGAGAGAGAGCAGTAATGAACCGGAAGAGTTTAAGAGGGGGAGTGATAGTGTACTTAAGAGAGCGAAAGAGAGACTAGGAGAGGGAGAGAGAGGGACAGAGGGAATGAAGCAAGAGAAAGGGGGTGAGAGGGAGAGAAAGATTAAGAGGAGAGAGAGAAGAGAGAGCAACAAAAGTGAGAATGGGTGAGAGAGAGTGAATATGGAGGGAGAAAGAGAGAGGGTGAGAGGTTGTAAGAGTGAGAGTGATACTGAAAAGAGAGAAAGAGGGAGCTAGAAAGGAGAGAGTGTTATAGAGAATTAGAAAGAAGATAGTGTGAGGGAATAGAGAGTGTGTGAGGGAATAGAGAGAGAGAGTAAGAGACGAAGCAAGAATGAGAGAGGGATTAAGGGAGTGAAAGAGGGAGGTAGAGCGAGAAAGAGGTAGTGAGGGATAATGGGAGGGTCAAAAGTGAGAGATAGAAGAGATAGGAGAGAGAGAGAGAGAGATAAGGAGAGGTAGAATAGAGAGTGAGAGAGAGATGGAGGTAGAGAGTGAGAGATAGGAGGAAGCGAGAGGGTTTAATGAGAGAGTAGGAAACAGAAAGTGAGAGACTGAAAGGGAGAGAGTGAGGAGAGAGACTGTAGGAAGATCAAGTAAAAGTAAGTAAATGGGGTCGAGAGGGAGAGAAGAGAGTGAGAAAAAGAGAGAGAGAGAGAGAGAGAGAGAGGGAGAGAGAGAATAATAAAGAATAGGATAGAGAGTGACGAGAGAAAAGATGTAGTGAGAGAGAGAGGAGAGAGGAGAGAGTAGCAATAAAATAAGGTATCAAGAGAGAGTAAGATAGAGAGCAAAAAATGGAGCTAATGAGGGTAGAAGGGGGTGAGATTGAGAGTGAGAGTGTGTGTGAGATGGAGAGATAAGAATGAGCTACATAAGGCATGCCTGAAAAGGGCCCAAATGAGGGAGTGAGAATGATAGAGAGAGAGAGAGTGAGAGTGATAAAAAGAGCAATAGTGAGAGCGTGAAGTGATCTACAGAGAAATAAGAAAAGAGAGTGAGGAAGAGAAGATGATATAAAAAGGGAGGTTCAAGTGAGAAAAAAGATAATAGGAGGGTGAAAAGGGAAAGAGAGTGTGAGTGAGGGATGGAAAAAGAGAAGAGATTGATAGGGAGTGAGAGAATGAAGGAGAGAGTGAGGGTTGGAACAAGAGTTATATATAGAGAGGGAGAAAGTGAGAACAAGAGTATGGAAAAGAGAATAAGAGATAGAGGAGACAAAGAGAGGGTATTGAGAGGGAGAGAAAAATAGAGAGAGAGAAGTGTGAGAGAATGTGAGAATGAACGAGAGAGATGAGAGAGGGATTGAGAGATAATTGGAGGCCAGAGAGAGTATGTGTGAGGGATAGGGGAATAAACGATTGAGCAAAGAGAGAGAATGTATGTTTGTGTGAGGAAGAGAGAGACAAACATAAGAGAAAGAGTTAGAGAAGTTTCAGCAATAAGAAAGAAAAGAAAGGGAGAATAAACAATCAGAAAGAAAGAGAGAGGAAGGGAGCGAAGTAGGAAGTGAGAGTGAGAGAGATATAAGGAGAGAAGAAGAATGAGGGAAGATAGATTGAGAAAGAGAGAGAAGGTGGGAGAGTAAGAATGGGAGAGTGAATGAGAGAGAGATGGAGAGAGAGAGGGAGAACTAGGGAGGCAAAGTGGGAGAGATCATGAGAGAGAGGGAGAGACGGAGAGAAGTGATCTACCATTGTCTCTTTCAGTCTCTTCTTTCCCTCTCTCCCTTAATTACTTCCTCCTTCCCTCCCCCTCCTTCCCCACATATCTTTGTCTCCCTCTTCGCATCCCTCTCTCTCTCTCTCTCTCTTTCTCTCTCGTGTTTCTTCTATTCACCCTATCTCTTTACCTCTCACTCACTCTCTGTTCCTCAATCTTCCCTCAGTGTCTCTTCTCTCCCTATTTCCTTTTCACTTTCTATCTACTA
Organism: Papilionanthe hookeriana x Papilionanthe teres; assembly: GCA_022702705.1. Taxonomy (NCBI): domain Eukaryota; kingdom Viridiplantae; phylum Streptophyta; class Magnoliopsida; order Asparagales; family Orchidaceae; genus Papilionanthe; species Papilionanthe hookeriana x Papilionanthe teres. Next base: position 148,000,324 of record CM040427.1, read on the forward strand.
TACTCTCTTTAATCCATCTCACTCCCTCCCTTTATCCCTCTTTCTCACTCACTCATCCTTCTCTTTCTCTCATACTCTCCATTTGATCTCTTTTTATCTCTCTCTATCTCCCTCTCACTCTCTCTTCTATCTCTCTTTTGACACTTTTTATCCCTCACTACTTCTCTTTCTCTCTCCCTCCCTCTTTGACACCCAACATCCTTCCCTTTCTTCATTCTCCTTATCTATCTTTCTCCCTTCCTCACTCGCTCACTCTCTCCCTCTCTCATGCTCTCTCTTCCTCACTCTTTCTTTATTTCACTTTAATACTTTCTCGCTTTCCTCTATTCCATTTCACTATCACTCATACTCCCTCCTCCCGCTCTCTTTCTCACTCCATGTTCACTCTCTCGTATTTACTCTCTATTCTCTCCATTCAATCTTTATCACCCTGTCACCCCCTCTCCATTGCATCCTTGCCTCCCTTATTCTCTTGCTCGCTCTCTCTTACACACTCTCTCCCTCTCACTCACTTACTCTTCATACCCTCTCTTTCAATCTCATGTTCTGCCCCCGCTCTTCCTTTCGCTTACTCTCTTTCTATATCTTCCCTCACGCTCTCTTCTTTAATACTCCCTACACCTCTCTCGCTTCCTCTCTCTTCAATCTCTAACACACGCTCTCTCTATTTCTCACTCTCTCCCTCTCTCACTCTTTTCTCTATATTTTTATCACTTTTATTTCTCTATTTCTCTCCCTCTATCACACACAACACACTCTTATACTCTCTTTTTATCACTCTACTTATCTCTTTACCCACTTTTTCACTCCAACCAACCCTCACATTCTCCCTCTTTCATTACTTCACTCTCTCTATCTCCCTCTCACCCTCTCTCTTACAACATATCTCCCTCAACATCTTCCTTTCTCCATCTCTCACTCATTATATGTTGCTCGATCTTGAGTCCCTCTTCTCTCTCACTCTTCTCTCTTCTCTCTATTTTTCTCCTCTTTCTCTTCAATTCGCTCTCACTCATATGTTCTCCCTACCCTCTCTCTTTCTCTCTCGCACTCACTCTCTCTCACCCTCTCTCACATTCCTCTTTCCTCCTTATGGCTCTCTCTTTCTCTCTCTCCTCTCTGTTCCACACACACTCTCACTCTCTCCCTTCCACTCTATTCCTTATTCTCTCTCTATCTGTCTCTCACTCATTTTCTCGCTCTCCTTCCCTTTGTCCCTCTCACTAACCCTCTTTTTCTTAATTTTTTTAATCCCATTCTCTCTCTATTTGTCTCTAGCAATTTCTCTCTCAATCTTTTACTCTTCAATCTCTCTCACTCCCTTTATCTATCTCTCTCTCAATCTCTACCTCTCTCTCACTCACTCTCTATTCTATCTTTCTTTCTCACACTCTTACTCTTCTCTCTCTTTCTCTCTTTGCTCAATCCTTTTCTTCCCTATCCCTCAAACACAGTAAATCTCTTCTCTCTTCTCTCTTCTCTCTCTCATTATTTCTCACTTTCTCTCACACTTCACACTCTCTTTCCCTCTCCCTCTCTCCATCCCTCTCTCTATTAAGCCTATCTTTCACTCTCTTTCCTTACTCTTGTTCTCATTCTATCCCTCTTTCTAAATTTCTCTATTATTCTCTCTCTACTTCTCTCACTCTCTACCTCTATCACTCCCTCTCTTCAATCTCTCTCACTCCCCCTCTCTATAGTTCACTCATTATTCCTTATCTTTCCTGCTCTCACTTCTATTACTCTCTTTTCCATTACAATCACTCACACACACACCTCGTCTCTCGCTCTCTCTCAATCCCATCATCATCTTGATATCACTCTCACTCTTAATCTGCCCCTCCTTTCTCTTTCTTGGTTCTTTCTCTCTCTCCTTATGTCTCTTTTATTGATCTTCTCTCTCTCCTTCACTCTTTCTCTCCATATATCCCCCTCTCTCACCCTCTCCCTCTCAATTCTCTCTTTCCTCTCTGTCTCTCTGTGTCTCACCTCTCTCTTTCACAACTCTCTCCTTCCCTCTCACTCTCTCCCTCTCCCTCTCAATTTCCTCCTTTCCTCTCTGCCTCTCTGTCCCTCACTTCTCTTTCACACACTCTATCCCTCCCTCCCTCTCACTCTCTCCCTCTCCCTCTCCCTCTCCATCTCAATTATTATTGCTCTCTCTCACGATCTCTCTCTCTCTCACTCGTTCTCTAAGTATCCTTCCCCCTCTCCCTCTGACTAACCTTGTCTTACTCTATCTAGCTATCTCTCTCTTTTGCTCAATCCCTCCCTCTTAAATTTCTCTCTCCCTCACTTTATCTCTCTCTCTCACTCTCTATTCTTTTTTTCATACTCTCGCTCTTCTCTCTTATGCTCTCTCCTCATTCACTCTATCTTCTCTCTTTCTTTGTCCCCATCTCACACACACTCTCTCTCTCCCCATGTTTTGCCTCTCTCAATCCCCCTCTCTTCTTTCCCTTACTATTTCACCCTTTCTCCCTCTTTCCTATCCCTTCCTCCGTCCCTTTTTAACTCTTTCTCTCCCTTTGTCTCAACCTTCTCTCTCACTCTCTTGTCCTTACTCTGCCTCCCTTTGTCTCAGCTCATTCTCCTTCTCTCCCTATATATCAATCTTACCACCTCGGTCACTATCTCTCTAATTCTCTAGCTCTCCATCTCTCTCTTAATTGTCTCCCTCCCTTCCTCCCTCGCACTCTCTCTCCCTTCCCACTCTCTAATATCTCATTTTCTATCTTCTGCCTCTCTCTCATTCCATTATTTATATCCTCTTCTCTCTCTCACACTCTTTTCCTCCCCCTCTATAAGATCTCTTTCACTCTCCCACTCTCCTTCTCTTTATCACTCTATCTCTCCCTCTTTCTTTCTCACTCCTTGATTCTTACTCTCTCTGTCTCCCTTATGTAGCTCGGCCTTCTCTCTCCTTATCATTCTCTTTCTCTATCTAGAGCACTCACACTCACTCATACACTCTCTCATTATCTCTTATTCAATCTCCCTCCCTCTCACCCTCTTAAGCTCTATTTCTCAATCTCTATCTTGCTCTCTTACAATCTTGCTCATTCTCTCGCACTCCATCCTCTCCCTCCATTGTTGCATCTTTTCTCTTCTCTCTATCCCGATCCCTATTATTCATTTTCCCTTTCTCTCTCTTTCTACACTATTCTATTTTTCAATCTTATGCTCTCTTTTTCCCTTTTCATTGTTGCTCTCTTTCCTCTCCTTCATCTCAATCTTTCTCTCCCCTATCCCTCTCTCCTCTCCCTCTCTATGGCTTCCATCCCTCCCACTGTCTCTTTCTCTCTCTTCCCTCCCTCCCTCCCTCACTCCCTCCATTACTTTTTCCCTCCCTCTCTCTATCTCCCTCTCACTCTCTTCCAATTCATCCCTCTCACTCCCACTAAATCTCATTCTCTACCCCCTCTTTGTCACTCTCACTTTCTCTCTATATCTTCTATCTCTCTCCCTTCTCTCTCACCCCTTCTTCTACTCTCACTCCCACACTCTTCAATCTCTCTCACTCCCTCCCTCTATCTTTCTTTATCACTCTCTCTCTTCCTATCTTTTCTTTATTTATGCTTTATCTCTTTTTATTTCTTTATTTCTCTCTCTCTTTCTTGCTCTGTCTCTCTCTCACTTTTGCTCTCTTTTATCACTCACTCTAATCAATTTACTCACTCTTTCTCTCCAACAATCTCTCACTCTCTTCTCTCCCTCTTTCATTAATTTAGTCTCTCTCTATCATCCTCGGCCTGTCCCGCTATCTCAATAACCCATCTATGTATCCCTCTCTACCTCTCACTCACTAACTTTTACTCTATCTTTCCCGAGTCTATCTTCTCTTTATATTTCTGTCTCACCCTCTCTCCTTCACTCCCTCCTGCTCACTCTTCAATCCTTATCTTCACTCCCTCTCTACTCTCTCTCTCTCACTCACTCTATTTCATCTCTCTTTATTATATTTACTCCCTTTCTCTCACTCTTTATCCCTCTCTTGCTCTTTCTTCTATCGTCCACTCTTCTCTCTATTTGCTTACTCTTTCTCTCCCTCAATCACTCACTCTCTCTATCACTATACCTCCCACACACACTCTCTGTTAGTTTCTCTTAGATCTTGCTCTTTCCCCTCATATCCATCTTATTTTCTCTCATAGAATCACTTTCCTCCTCGATCCCTCCCTCATTCAGTCCCCACTTCCCTTACTTTCTTGCTCTCTCCCTATCTCACTCCTCTCTCTCTCGCTTCTATTGCTATCACTTGTTCACTCCCTCTCACTCCCTTTTGTTTTCTCTATCGCTCTTTCTCATTTCCTCTTGCTCTCTCTTTTCTCACTTTCCCTTTTCCTTATTTCTCTCTCTTCCTCTCCCATTCTCTCACTCATTCTCTCTCATCTCTCCCTCCTCTTCCCTCCCTTTCACTCTCTCTATCTTAATCTCTTCCTCTCTCCCCCGCCCTCCCTCTTTGGCTCCCTCATTCCTTCTTGATTCTCACTTAATCTCTCTCAATCTCCCTCCCTTTCTCAATCTCTCTCCCTTTCTCCCTCCCTCTCTCGATCTCCTCTATCTCTCACCCTTTTTTTCATTTCTCTCTTGTTCTCACTCTCCCCCGCTCCATCTATATATCTCTCTTGATCCCTTCCTCACTCTCTATCTCTCTCTTCTCTTCCTCTCTGCCTTTTCACCCTCGTAATATTTTTTTCTCTCTTAACCCTCTCTCTCTCTTTTCTTTCTTTTAATGTCTTCTCTCCCTCAATCTCTTTTATTATTTCTCTCATGATCACTTTCAATCTCTTACTATTGTTCTCTTTATCACTTTCAGTCTCTCCCTCTATCATTCTCACTCCCTGAATCGTGCCCTCTCTAGGTCTCCCTTATTTAGATCACGCTTCTCTCTCCATCTCACACAATCGTAAACTCTCTCACTCCCACTCGCTGTCTTTAGCTCCATTTCTTTCTCTCTGTCTCACTCTCTCTTACTATTTTGTTCTTTCACACCCACTCTCTCCTCTCTCTCCCTCACTCCAACTTTCTCCCTTCACTCTCTATCCTCTTCTCTCTCCCTCTCTTCTTTCTCACTCTCTATTCACTTTTTCTATCTTATACTCTCTTTTACACTTCTTTATAGCTTTCTTTTCTCTCTTTCCTCTTTCTCTTTTTCTTATTCTATCCTCCAACCTCTCTCTCTCTCTCTCTCTCTCTCTCTCTTCTCTCATGCTTCCATCCCTCCCTCTCTCCTTCCCTCTCTTCTCTCCCTCCCTCCCGCCCTTCCTCTCCTTACCTATCTCCCATTATGTCTCCCTCTCTCTTTCCCTATCTCTCACCATTCTACCGTTCTTCTCCTCTCTTACCATTCACTCACTTACTCTTCCTCAATCTTCCCACAGCCTCCTTTCATACTCTCTCGCATTCACTCTCTCTCGCTTTCTCTTTCCTACTCTATTTTTAAATCGTCTCACATTCTCCTTTTGTCTCTCTTTCTCCCGAACTATGTCCATCTCTCTCTCTTACTGTCTACTCCATCTCTCTTTATCTATCTCCCTCGATGTCTCTTTTGTATCTCAATTTTGACACTCTCATTACCCCTCACCTCCTCTCTCGCTCTCCCTACCTCTTTCACTCCCTTAATCCCCATCTCTCTCCCACTCCTTTTCTCTCAATTTCTTGCTCCATTTCTCGCTCACTCATTCTCTCCCTCTCATGCTCTCTATTCCCTCACACTCTCTTCTCTTTATTTATCTCTCCCTTTCTCACTCCCTCTTTCTCTCTCTTCAGTTTCACTCTCACTCTTACTCCCTCCCTCCTTCAGTCTCTCTCACTCTATGTTAACTATCTCTCACCCACTCTAACTTATGTTTCTTTCTCTCCTCTCTCTCTTCTCTAAATATTTCTCTCCATCTCTCCCATATTTATTGCTTCCATCCCCCTCCCTCTCTCTCCCTGTCTTAGTCCTTTCTCTGTCTCAGACAGACTGTCACTCTCCCCCTCTAACATTCTTCTGGTTCATTCCTGCTCTCTCTCCCACAAATCTCATTCTCTACCACCAGTCTCCCTCTCGTTCACACTCTTTATATCTTCCCTCATTCACTCTTCTTTTCACTCTCACTTTCTCTCTCACTCCCTCCCCCTTTCTCTCTTTTTCTAACTCTCTCCCTCCCTCATTCTTTCATCTATTTATGACTTATCATTTTTTTTCACTTTCACTCTCTTCCTCTCTCTTTCTCTCTCACACACTATCTCTCTTATTCTCTTTTATCACTCCCTCCTATATCTACTCACTCTTTTCTCCAACCATCGCTCAGTCTCTTCCTCCCTCCTCTCTCTACCTTTCTCTCTCACATTTCATGTCTCTTTATCTCCCTCTCTCCCTCCATCTCTATCCATATCAACCTCAATATCTCCCTCTCTCTACCTCTCACTCTCACTAAGTCTCTCTTCCCTCTCTATTTCTATCTCACACTCTCTCCCTTTTTCCCTCTGGCTCTCTTTTCAATCCCTATCACTCCATCCCTCTATCTCTCTATTTTTAGTTCACTCCCTTTCTTGCCCACTCTCTCACTCTCTATTTCATCTCTCTTTATCATTTGCTTGCTATCTCTTGCTTTGTCTTTGTCATATCTCTTGCTCTTTCATCTATCCCCTCTCTTCTCTCTCTTTACTCACTCTTTCTCTCCCTCTATCCCCCACTCTCTCACTCTTCCTCTCCCTCTGTCCCCCTCTCTCTCAGTTGATCTCATTATATGCATGTCATTATCTTTTATTTTCTCTCACACATCTCTCACTCCTCCTTTGTCCCTCCCTCTTTCACTTCCTTCTTTCCTTATTTCTCCCTTTCTCTTTAGCTCTCTCCTCTCTCTCGTTCCTCTTGTACTCACTCACTCAATTTCCCTCCTTCCCACTTATTTTCTCCATCGCTCTCTCTCATTTCCTCTCACTTGCTCTCTCTTCTCTCAATCTTTCTCACTCTCCCTCTAACTTCTCACCCTCCCACTTTCTCAATCTCAATCTCACTACATCTCCTTCTCTTCTTCTCTCTTTCTCACTCATTCTCTTAATCCTGCTCCCTATCTTTATATTGCTCACTATCTTTTCATCTTTTTGTTCCTCTCTAGCTTCCTCTCTCTCCTTTTTAAATCTTTAGTGCTCTCTCTCTCAATACCTCTCTCTATTTAATCTCTCACTCTCTCCTTTTATCTCTCCCTTTCTCACTCTCTCTCTATTTGTTTCTTTCTCACTCTCTTCCTTTCTTACTATGTCTCTCACGCTCTATTCTTTCTCTTTTTCCCTCCCTCTCTTGCTCTCTCTGGCTATATTTTCTCTCTATTTACTGTTGCCCTCTATCTCTCCCTTTCTCACTCTCTCCCATTCTCCCTATGTCTTTCACTCTCTATTATGTTTCTCTCTCTCTCTCGCTCTCTTGTTCTCTCTTTCCCTTCTTTTTCGATCCTTACTCACGCATTATCTCCCTATATCCGTCACTCTATCTCTTCTCTCTCACCACCTCATTTCTCTTATTGTTTCCTCCCTCACTCCTTATTTCACTCCCTGTTCCCTCGCTCACTTCACTCTCTATTCTTTCTATATTTCTCTCTTGTTTTGCTCTCCCTTCTTGGCTCCTTTGCACTCTTCAGTTTCACTCTCTCTCCTACTCCCACACTCTCTTCTCTCTCTTTTTCTCTCTTGCCCTATCTCTCCCTTTATCTCTCCCTCTCTCTCTCACACTTCTTCCCTTTCAAACTCTCTCTCTTTCTCTCTCTCTCTCTCTCTCTCTCTCCATTTATCATTATCTCTTCACCCTTTCCCTTACTCTATCTTCACTCACTCTCTTTTTTTAGCTTCACTTTCACTCTTACTCCCTCTATCACTTTAAAAATCTCTATTCTCTTCCTCTTTCTGTTGTTATCTTGCTCTCACCTCAATTCTCTCTGACCTTCTCTCTTAATCTTCTCACACTTTCTCTTCCTCTATCCCCCCACTCTCTCTTTCACTATTCCTCCCACATCACTCCTTGCCTCTCTTTATCTCATACTCTCTTCATCTGCCCTCCTTGGCTCCCACTCTCTCTCCATCTCTCTCTCTCATTCTCTATCCCAATCTCTTATTCTCCATCTCTCTCTCTTCCTCTATCTTACCTCACTCTCCTTCTCTCCCTATATATCTCTCACCTTCTCTTCCTCATTTGCTACCTTCCTCTCTCTTTCTCACGGTTTGTTTGTGGAGCATGAGAGACAATGAGAGGGGGGCAAGACAGAGAAGAGAATAAGGAAGAAGGAGAGAGAAAGAGGAGCGGCACAAAGAGGCCAGAAGAGAAATATATGAGGAAGTAAGAGAAAGCATGAGGGTAGATAAATATATCGATATATATGGAGAAAGAGAGGGAGGTTGAGAGAAGGAGAGGAGCATAGAAAGGTGGAGAGAATGAGAAAGATTAAAGTAGTGAGAAAAGATTGGAGAGTAAGTGAAGAAAGAGTGATAGAGATCAAGGAAGGGATCTAATGAGATTGAGATGGAGAGATAGAACGTGGGAGAATGTATGGGGATAAGATAGATGGAGGGAGAGGGAAGGCGGGTGAAATTGAAGAGAGAGTTAGAAAGAGAAATCGAGAGAAAAATGAGTTTGGAGAGAGAGGGAGACAGGCAGAGAAAGAAAGAGGGAGTGTGAGATTGAAGATATAGGGAGGGAACAAGAAGGGGAGAGAGAGTAAGAGAGTGTGTGAGAGAGTGAACAAGAGAGAGGAAGAGATAGAGCTTGTATGTGCAAGAGGGGAGGGAGAGAGGGAGGGAGGGTGTGAAAGAAGAGAGAGAGGGAGAAGTGTAAGAGAATGTGAGAAATAGTGAGATAGGGATGAGGGGGAGGAGAGAAAAGAGAGCAATAAAGAAAAAGAGTTAAGAGTAAGAGAAAGAGAAGAGAGAGAAAAATGATAATAAGAAATGGAGGAGGAAAGAGAGAGTGTGGAAGAGCAAGAGGAAGCTAAAGAGATTGAGAGAGAGAGAAAGTAAGAGAAGATATGAGGTTGAGAGGAAGGGATGCAGGACGTGATGGAGTGTAGAGGGAGGGAGGGGGGAGAGAGAGAGAGTGGGAAGGACTTGGAGAGATGGTTGGGAAGAGAGTGGGAGGAAGGAGGGGAGAGGGTAAGACAAAAGTGACAAGATAGAACACAAGCGTGTGAGATAGGGATAGAAGAGTGACAAAATAAGAACCTAGTGAGAGCAGGAAGAAGAGAGCAAGTGACAGAGAGAAAGAGGGAGAAAGAAAGAATTAGAGCAAGAAAGGCAGCGAGAGAAAGAGTGGGTGAGAGAGAGTGAAAGATGGAGAGAAAAAGAAAGAGAGAGAAAGAAAAGAGGAGAGAAGAGAGGGAGGGAAGGAGAGAAGTGCTTGAATGAGAGAGAAAGAGAGAGAGACGGGAGGGTGGGCATGAAGAGTTAGAGCATGAGAAGAGAGGTGAATCTCTCAATGAGAAAGTTAGTGAGAGGGATAGAGGGAAGGAGGGCAAGAGAATGAGTGAGAGAGAGAGAGTCAGGGGATGCAGAGGTAGGGGAGAGAGTGGAAGGGAGAGAGCATGAGAGTGTTTGAAGTAGAGGCATAAAGAGAGAAAGAACGAGACATAATGATGGAAGGAGGAAAGTGAGAGAGGCGGAGAGAGAGTTGGGGATATATGGAGAGAAAGGGCGAAAGGAATGAGAGAGAAGAGATACAAATAAAAGACAGATTAGGGGAATAAGAAAGATAGAGGGAAAGGTTAAGAGTAAGAGTGATATAGAGATGAAGAGAGGGACTGGGAGAGAAAGTGCGAGAGGGGAAATAAGAGGAAGAGTGTGTGTGTAAAAGAGACAGTAATGGAAGAGACAATAATAGAAGAAAGAGCAAGTGTGTGTGAGTGAGAGTAATGAAAGAGAGAATAATAGAAGAGAGAGCAAGAAAGATAGAGAATAAATAGTGAAAATAGAGAGAGGGAGGGAGTGAGAGAGATTTTACAGAGAGGCAACGAGACAGGAAGAGAGATGGAGAGAGAAACAAAGAGATAAGATAGTGTGAAGGAAGATATAGCAAGAGAGAGGAGCTATAGGAAAAGAGGGAGAGAGAATAAGAGAATGAGTGAGTGAGAGGGAGGGAGAGAGTGAGAAAGTGATAGAGGAAGATGGAGGGGACGAGATGGAGGGAGAGAGTGTGTGTGGGGATAGAAGTAGAGAAAGAGAGAGGGAATAGGTAGTAAAAGAAGAGATAGTAAGAGCGAGCTAGAGAGAGTGAGAAAGAGAGGGAGAGAGTAGTAAGAGTGAGTGAAATTAAGGAGAAAGAGAGGGAGGAAAAGAGAGAGAGCAGTAGATAAATCGAGAGAGAGGGAAAGAAGAAGAAAGATAAAGAAAGAATGAGAGACAAAATAGATGGTTAATGAGAGTGTCAAAAAAGAGAGACAGAACAGAGGACGAGAGAGAGACAAAAAAAATTGAATAGAGAGTTAGAGAGAGAGGGAGAGAGTGAGTGAGAAAGAAAGATAGAAGGAGGTAGTGAGACGGTTCAAAGAGGGGTAGGAAAGATAAAGGAAGAGAGAGTGAAGAGAGAGAGACTGAGAGAAGATTGCTTAAGAGTAAGTGACTGAGGGATAAAAAGAGGTAGAATAGGAGAATGATGAGAGAGAGAGAGAGGGAAATGGAGAGGGAGACGAAGAGAGAGAGAGAAAATAATAGAGAATGGGATAGAGAGAGAAGAGAGAAAAATGGAGCGATGGAGGGAGAGGAGCTAGTGAGAGAGAATTAACAAGATGGTAAGAGAGAGTGTGAGATAAAGAGCGAGAAATGGAGCTAAAAATGTGAGAAGGTGAGTGATTTAGAGAGACTGAGATGAGTGTGTGAGATTGAGAGAAGAATGAGCTACATAAGGGAGAACTAGAGAGGGAAAGTTTGAGAGAGTGAGAAAGATAGAGAGTCAGAGAGATCTAGAGAGAGATTGAAGGAGGTAGTGGGAGAATTTAAAGAGAGTGCAGAAAAGAGAAAGGAAGAGAGAGTGAGAAGAGAGATTGAGGTAAGATCGAGTAAGGGTAAGTAAGTGGGGAAATAAAGAGAGGGAAAACAAGAGAATGATGAGAGAGAGGGAGCAATAGAGGGAGGTGAGGATGGAGAGGGATAAAGGGGAAAGAGAGGGTGGGATAGAAGAGAGAGAATGAGAGAGGGAGGGATGGAAGCATGGGAGCGAGAGAGGAGAGAGAGAGAGAGAGTGGGGAATAGAGTGAGAAAAATAAGAGGAAAAAGAGAAGAGAGAGCTTGTTGGTGGATTTTTTATTGGTGCCATTAATTCTTCCATGTTTTTGTTCGAGGCGATGGATTTGTTCATCCCTTTGTTGAATAACTGATCGTAATTCATCTATCGTGTCTTCTTCACTTAATTCTCGTGCTAAGGAGGTAGATCGTGTTTCTACCATATTTATCTCGGCGACTTCCTCATTTGAACTATTCGAAGAATTATTCTTTCTTTGTATTGAGAATTTCTTGATGGCATTTTTCAATTTCTTCAATCTTTCTTCAAATTATTTTATAGGATGCTTTTCACAATTTTGTTCCCGAGAACTGTCTATAGAGGTACTCATGGTATCCGAAATTTCTCCAGATGATTCTCGTCTCCATAAATTATTTTTTAGTATAATACAAGATATCATAAGAAGTGTATCATCATTTTGTGAATAAGAAGGGTCTCCACATTGTAACATTTGAACCAAAGTAGTCATTTTAGCAGATGTGTCTTCTGCTTCTGATATTAATTTATTATGCTTAGTTCTATCTCTTGTGACGACCACATCTTTTATCCTTGGACCCAAACAAAATTTCACTGGTACTCGAGTACAATGACTGTCCAATAGGAATTTTTAATCCCCTTTTAAGTAAGTAGGATCTTCAATTGAAAAAGCCTTTCCTTTCATTGTAGTGGACGCCGTACATCCCATTTTATCTAACAGCCGGGAAATTGAACACCTGTCTTTCCGTGCTACCTTTTAAATACAGAGTATACGACATGTATTGACGAAGAATTTCTGGGTTGGAAAATATTTTCCTCGTATTCAAGAGGTATTGGAATATATTAGTTTTCTTTTGAAAAGGAAGGGTTCCCAAAAACACTTTGTTCAAATTCAAATGTTTCAAAATTATCATTATTGTTCCACCTTTTCTTTCTTTTGAGAGAATGAGTTTTATTTCTTCGTTGAGTTTTTGAACAAAATCCAACTTCACATATGGATGGAGGTGGGATGTCGTTTTCTTGTTCAACACAAATTTTCTTTCCTTTCTTGTCAACTTGTCTTTCCATTTCTTCAATATATTTTTCTTCAGGCATATATTAAGGTAATTCCTCTGTAAAGTTAAGAAAATCTTCATAATGTCCTAGATTGAATTCCTCAAAGGATTGTATATCAGTCTGATATGAATTTTCTAATGAAATTTCAGTTTCATCAAATGATCCAAAATCATTCTGATAAAGGCAAACGTCTTCCTGAATTGGTGTATTGATATCTTAATAATAGGAAAAGAATGAATCCGGAAATTTTGTTACAAATTTACTGAAAATTTTAAGGAGAATAAAATGCTATGGACTCATTTATAAACTCGGAATTTATCTTTTGGTTTCATTTTATTGTTGTAAAATATCAAAAATAACTCTTCAAAGAGTTGGATGTGTTCCTAAAGGTCAAAACAACTAGAAATTTAACAAGAGATGAGAAGAAAGATCAACCCCAGTGGAGTCGCCAAAAAAAATCTCTTGTCAGAGTTCAGGGCCATGTCGGAGATTTTCTCGATGTCAATGTTAATGTCGTTTTGGAGTTGCCACTCTGTTTATCTATAATATTGCCCCAATCTTCAATAATTCTCATTTCTTTGGATCTTATAAAAGGATTCTTAAGAAATTTGAAGAAAATAAGAGCAAATAAGATAGAAAACAGTAGAAAGAGGGATGTCCATGATAATCTGACCTCAATCCGCGGACAACGCAGTAATTTATGCTTTCAAAAATATGTTATAGCTAATACTTTGACCCAAATAATAATAGCGGCTAGTGTATATAAATATAATTTTATGGAAAATATTTTACACACTAGAGGTACTACGCAAGTATACGTATTGTTTTAAGTAATATATGGCTTTAAATAAATACCCCAGTATCGATCCCACGAGGAGGTTTATAGATTTTTAAATATTTTAATTGTTTTTTATGTATTTCTTTTAAAGTTATAAATTTAATATTTATTTACTAAATGCAGAATTAAAGAAATAATAAAATAATGAGTGATGTAAATAATAATAAGCAAACAACTTTCTTCCTTTCAATTAATCCAAGACTTTTTAAATAATATAATTTTCGTGAAGAATATAAATTTATGGTATTGTGCCAAATAGAAGCATTCCTATTCTTTACATTCGCTCGATAGTATAAAGAACATTGCCTAATCTATAGATCAGGTCTGGATGTATTGTTAGTAGAATGGGTTAATCTAGGCTCACACTACTAGATGTCCAAGGGTGGCTATGGTCGGCCCTACTAGTGAGCCGTTCCCTCTCTATAAACCAAATTACAAGAATTTAGTCTATCACTCTAAAAAACTTATCAATTCTTCGCCCATTGAATAATATTTTCCTATTTATTTACACTTCACCTTGAATAACCCGCACAAGGCCTTCGACTATCCAAGGATTCATGTGATATCTACTAGTTAAGAATTCATCTCCTTCTAGGTCTCAAAATTCTTCAACGTATTTTAACAATTTAAATGGCCAATTTAAATAGTAAATTAAGATCTGGCATTAATATCATCACAATATTTAAACATATTTAGTTTTTAATTCTCCAACGAATTTAATGTTATCTTATTTATCTTTTCATAATTGAAAGGAGAAAGTAAAGTAACTACTCAGAACACATTGAATTTAAATTACAAAACATATAAACAAAACTTTGAATCAAATTACAAATACTTATCTCAAGTGTTTCTCCAACTGAACCTCTAATTCCTTCTGACTCCAAAGTGAAATAGACTTCAAAAGCACCAACTATTTCAAACTCTCAAGACAAACACTAAATAAAATAAACTCCCTAATTTATGAAAGAAAGTAAACTACAATTGTGGCCCTTAAAATTATCTCTCTAATTCTCTCTCTGATTGGAGTAGACTAGGGCGGGTTCTTATTGGGCATTTTTCTCTGTAGAAATGGCCTCCTATTTATAGGCTTCAAGGGTTTCCTAAAGCATCTCTTCAAAATGTGTCCAAGTTCAATGAATCTTCTAGAAAGTGTGTCTGGCGCCTAGGCACCGACATCTGGCGCCTAGGCGCCGGACTTCGCGTCCAGTTCTTCGCACCTCTTCACTTTGGATCACACCTCTTCGCGATCCAAACCATTTCCAAGCATCTAGATAAAATGTATCACATGTCCTATAATCCAAGAATAACTGTCAATCTTCTAGATGGTCCAACAACCGCTCTAACCGTCAAAATAACCGCCCAAAGTAGTTACAAAAACCGTCACAGATTTGGTATCGAGCTGGCGCTTAGGCGCCGGATTCTGGCGCCTAGGCGCTAGGCCCATTATTTTGGCAATTTTGCATTTTGGCTCCATTTTTGCTCATTTTTGCTCCTTTTTCATCCTTTCTCCTTTTTGAATATTTTTGCATCACCTACATCCAAAAACACAAAAATACCTTTCATCAAAGCATAATATCCTTAAAAATTTGATAAAAATCAAGGCATAAAAATAGGTATTTTTTTCATGGATCATAATCGTTATAAGAAAAGATTCTAGAAAACCTTATCCTAGAAGTTCTTTATAAAATTAAAGAGATTTTGGTAACCAGAGATTTAGATGGAATATCTATTCTGAGTTTCATAAACCTTCTATAAGGCAAGCTCATATAGTTAATTACATCTTAGATAATTATGATTGTCTAAGAACACTTCTGATTAATGTTAATTGTTTTTTTCCTAAAAAATTTTAAGGAAAGAAATATCAATTTTCAATCCTAAGGGTAATGTGCATACTACCCTAAAATATTGATTTGGTCGATTTTTGTTTTTGTTTTGTTGTTTATCGTTTTTAATTGTTCTGTCAATGTCATTTATAATGTCATTTTTGTTTTGTTTTATTCTGATGTTTGTCATTTTATTTTCATTTTTATCGTTTGTTTGGTGGCTATCCTAAAAGTTTTAGGTTTTGTGACTATCATAAAAGGTTCCATGTTTTATTTTGTCTTGGTTTTGTCATTTTAATATTGTTTGTTTTGTTTTGTCAATGTCATTTGTCTCGCCTTCGGAAAGTCGTCCTACAAAACAGAGTTAGCACAACCTATAATATGCAAAGGTAATCTAAAATGAAATTAATTTAATCGTTTGATTTTAATCTTCATGCAAAACAGAGTTAGCACACCCTATAACATGTAAAGAAAATCTAACATGAAACTTATTTTCATCCTGCAAAAGAAAGTAATGTCTGATTTAAAAGAAATAATGTCAATTTGACTTCTCAAAATCTTTTTATTTTATTTGGTTATATTTTTGGATAACTCAGTCAAGAAGTCACTAGCTCCATCGTCTCAGGGTCATCAGGAGTCTTAATCTACTTAGTCTGAAAGGTGTTTAAACCAGGACAGGAAGATTCCGTCAGCAACCAGGATTATATCGTCTGAGAAATCTTTGTAGACTAAGACCACTGGGGTTCAATTTGCATTTAGTGATGTTTGTTCATTAAGGTTTCACTTCAGTTTTAATGTCTTTTTCCAATTTTAGGTTAGAAAATTTTAGGTTGTCTACGATTTTTTTTTAAGATTTTTATGTCATTTTTGTAAATGTATCTTAGATTCATTGTCATTTGAATTTAATGATTAGTTTTTAGATTCGATGTCTTCTAAAAATATTTTTTATTCAAGTTTTGAAAGTTAAGATTCGATGTCATTTGAATCTAAGGTTTAGAAATTTTAGATTCATTTTCGATTGAATTTAAAAATCATTTTAATGTTAAAAGATTTAGGTTTAACGTCATTAAGACATTTGGAAACTAGATTCAATGTCATTTGAATCTAATGATTTGATTAAGTCCAAATTGGACTAAGATAGAATATAACATAAGTTAGATTTTATAATTTTAGATTCAATGTCATTTGAATTTAAAAGACATATTAAGTCTAATTGTGTTAAACTCGAATAAAATCTAACATAAGTTAGATTTTAGAATTCTAGATTCAATGTCATTTAAATCTAGAAGAAGTGTTAAGTCTAATATGAATTAGATTTAGATAAAATCTTTTGATAATTAGATTCAATGTTGTTTGGATCTAATATCTTTGATTTGATCTTTAAATTACTTTGAACTTTGATTTAGAAATTTTGACTCAAATTGATTTTAAGTCAAAAAATTGAATTCAGTTCAATGTAGGTTGAATTTAGGTGGAACATAAGTTGGAAATGTTGAATTAATCTTGAGCTCATGTCTGTTTGAACTTAATTTAGAAGTGTTGAGTTAGATTCAATGTAGATTGAATCTAAAGTTGAGTTAACTTGAGTTCATGTCTATTTGAACTTAATTTAGAAATGTTAAGCTAGATTCAATGTAGATTGAATCTAAAGTTGAGTTAACTTGAGTTCATGTATGTTTGAACTTCAGATAGAAATGTTGAGTTAGACTCAATGTAGATTGAATCTAAAGTTGAGTTAACTTGAGTTCATGGCTGTTTAAACTTAGGTTAGAAATGTTAAATTAGATTTAATGTAGATTGAATCTAAAGTTGAGTTAACTTGATTTCATTTGTGTTCGAACTTAAGTTAGAAGTGTTGAGTTAGATTCAAGGTAGATTGAATCTAAAGTTTAAGTTAAGTTGGGTTCAGTTTAGGTTAAACCTAAGTTAGATATGTTGAGTTAGGTTCAATATGGTTTAATCCTAAGGTCTAGGTTATCTTGGGTTCAATTTAGGTTGAACCTAAATTAGATATTTTGAGTTAGGTTCAATGTGGGTTGAACATAAGGTCTAAGTTAACTTGGGTTCAATTTAGGTTGAACTAAAGTTTGATATGTTGAGTTAGCTTCAATGTGGGTTGAAACTATGGTCTGAGTTAACTTGGATTTAGTTTAGGTTGAACCTAAGTTAGATATGTTGAGTTAGGTTCAATGTGGGTTGAACCTAAGGTCTAAGTTAACTTGGGTTCAATTTAGGTTGAACCTAAGTCAGATATGTTGAGTTAGGTTCAATGTGGGTTGAACATAAGGTCTAAGTTAACTTAGGTTCAATTTAGGTTGAACCTAAGTTAGATATGTTGAGTTAGGTTCAATGTGGGTTGAACCTAACGTCTAAGTTAACTTGGGATCAATTTAGGATGAACCTAAGTTAGAAATGTTAAGTTAGGTTCCATGTGGGTTGAACCTAAGGTTTAAATTAAGTCTAGTTAAAATAGACTTAATTAAGTTTTAAGTTTTATTTAAATAATTCTCAAATGTTAATTGAGTCTAATTAGATTAGACTTAATTAGAATTAAAAGACTGTTCAAGTCTTATTTAAGTAAAGCTTCAGGTTTAACTAAGTATAGTCAAAGTTAGACTTATCCAGAATTTGAGGTTATTTAAGCCTAATTTAAGTAAGTCTTAAAGGTTAATTAAGTCTAATAAGTTAGACTTAATTAGAGTATAAATTTGATTGAAACCTAGTTAATTAAGGTTTAATAATTAAATTATGTCTAATAGGTTAGTCCTAATTGAAGTTTATGTTTGATTAAAGCTTGGTTAGTTAAGGTTTAATAATTTAATTAAGTTTAATGTGTTAGACTTAATTAAGGTTTAAGTTTGATTAAACCTTAGTTGGTTAAGGTTTAATAGTTTAATTAAGTCTAATGTTTTACACTTAATTAGGGTTTAAGTTTGATTAAACCTTAGTTGGTTAAGGTTTAATAGTTTAATTAAGTCAAATGTGTTAGACTTAATTAGGATTTAACTTTAATTAAACCTTAGTTGGTTAAGGTTTAATTGTTTAATTAAGTCTAATTTGTTTGACTTAAATAGGGTTTAACTTTGATTAAACTTTAGTTGGTTAAGGTTTAATAATTTAATTAAGTCTAATGTGTTAGACTTAAATAGAGTTTAAGTTAGTTGGTTAAGGTTTAATAGTTTAATTATGTCTAATTTGTTAGACTTAATTAGGATTTAAGTTTGATTCAATTTTAGTTGGTTAAGGTTTAATAGTTTAATTTAGTCTAATGTATTAGACTTAATTAGGGTTTAAGTTTTGTTAATTTAACCTAATTTGGGTAAGGTTTAATTAATTAATTAGACTCAATTATGATTAATTTTAATTTGTTTAGGATTAATTAAACCTAATTTGGGTAAGGTTTAATTGATTAATTAGACTTACTTACGGTTAAGTCTAATTAGTTTAGGATTAATTAAACCTAATTTGGGTAAGGTTTAATTGATTAATTAGACTTACTTAGGGTTAAGTCTAATTGGTTTAGGATTAATTAAAACATAATTTGGGTAAGGTTTAAGTGATTAATTAGAGTTAATTAGGGTTAAGTCTGATTAGTTTAAGATTAATTAAACCTAATTTGGGTAAGAATTAATTGATTAATTAGATTTACTTAGGGTTAAGTCTAATTGGTTTAAGGTTTGATTAAGTCTAATTTAGTTAAGACTTAATAATTTAATTAGGATTTGATTTTGTATTAAACCTGATTTAATTAAGGTTCAAGAGGTTTAATTAAGCCTAGTGATGCCTTAAGCTTATCTTGAGTTTGGTTTTGTATTAAACCTAATTTAGTTAAGATTTAATAAGTTTAATTTTGCCTAGTGATGTCTTAAGCTTAGTTAGAGCTTGATTTTGTATTAAACCTAATTTAGTTAAGGTTTTATAGGTTTAATTAAGCCTAGAGATGTCTTAAGCTTAATTAGAGTTTGATTTTGTATTAAACCTAATTTAGTTTAAGTTTAATAGATTTAATTAAGCCTAGTGAGGTCTTAAGCTTAATTAGACTTTGATTTTGTATTAAACCTAATTTAGTTCAGGTTTAATTAAGCTTAGCCTAGTGAGTTCTTAAGCTTAATTAGACTTTGATTTTGTATTAAACCTAATTTAGTTCAGGTTTAATTAAGCTTAGTGATATCTTAAGCTTAATTTGAGTTTGATTTTGTATTAAACCTAATTTAGTTAAAGTTTAATAGGTTTAATTAAGCCTAGTGATGTCTTAAGCTTAATTAGAGTTTAATTAGTTAAACCTAATGTAATTAAGATATAACATTATTTAATTAAGTCTAATTTGGGGTCTTAGACCTGATTATGATTTATTTTGAGCCTACTTGAGGTTAGAATCAACATTGACCTAGCCTTTTGTAAAATAGACTAAGTATGGTGAGAGGAAAGTCTTTAGGTATGACAACATTTCCTAATTTTATAATAAGTGTAGCCCTGACTAAAAACTTTAAAATTTTAAAAGGTTATGTTTTTGTCATTTTAGGATTTGTGTTTATCCTAAGCCTAATGTAATGAAGGCTAAAGGAGAATTAACTAGGTTTAATGTGTGGTTAAACCTAATTAGATTTTAATTTTTTTTTAATCGTAATTTTATTAAGGATTAAATGGGATAATTAGGGTTAATGTTGGATTAATCCTAATTAAGTTTTGATTTGACCATTTAATGTTTGAACTCAATTTCAACCTAACCCATGGTGGCATAAGTTAGATATAAGGATTTTTAAATTTTAAAGGTATTTTTAGGGTTTTTTATATTTAAAATTTTTAACTCTAATAAGGAAATGTCATTTTAAATTGTTAAAAGGTAGTATGTGATTTTAGGGTTTTGATTTGTCCTCTTAAATTTCTAACCAATTTCAAATTTAATTTTCTTATTTTCTGATTTTTATAATTATTATTAAAAATAATTTTCCAATCTCATGAAAATTAGGAAATGTTGTCCTAGAGAATTTTCCTAGACTTGGAAAAATCAGAGATTGTTCCGAAGGATCTAAAGATTAATCCCTCAGCTTTTTATTTTTTCTGATTTATAAATAATTTTTAATAATTAAAATACTTCAGAGAATATTTAATTAATTAAAAATCAAATATAAATAAAAAATTCAAAATGTTAATTCCACAGTGTTCTCCTCACAGCCTTGAGTTCAGAGGTATTTTTGTTATATTTTTGTGATTTTTGTGTGCGAAGATATGTATTTTTTATTGGATTAGGGTTAATCTGATTTAAATTGATCCTTATCCAATCAGAAATTTCTTAAGGGTGCGTGTCCTCGGATCAGTCGAAACGCTGCTGATCCGCTGTGGGAACTAGAACAACGAAGACAGCGGGATTTAATCTTAACCATCCATTTCCAAAACTCGGGAATGGATGGCTGAGGTTCATTGTCTTCATCTGCTCTGATCCCGTAAGTCATCCAAGGTCTAGGAGCAAATTCTCACTCCATCCTTGATGAATTTGAGTGATTTTTATTCCAATAGGATCTTTGTAAGATGATGAATCCATCCATACGGTGATGTATGGGTTTTGAAATGGTTTATTTCACAATGTATCAAACTCGAACGTCATTAGAATGAAAAATGCATACCTTGGCCTTAGTTAATGCAAGCTCAAATTGGATGACTCCGAAGCTTCTTCTCAAATAGTTTCTGCTAACTTAATTTGGAGTTGAATCAGGTCTAGGTATGAGATTCACGTCAAGGCGGCTCGGCCTAAGGGAAGAAAATCAATAGCTAGGTTAAATTCTATGAGGATGGCAAATTTCGATTGGGCTCATCATCGTAAGTGCCTGTGATGGTGTAGGAACAATCAATTCAAGGTTTGGAGAAGTTTTGTTTCACACTTGAATTTTGTCCTAGTTTTGGGCTCTCTCAGGTTAGCCAAATTGAAGGGGAACAGTGGGTTTTGTGGCTTGATTTTAGGTGGGATCAATTGCCAAGATCCTAAGGAGTATTTTTGGTGTTGAGGGTATAAGGATTTGAGCAATGGTTTGCTATCTACTATGTTGGTCTCCCCTTTGGGTGCTCTTGGGTAAGCCCTATTTATAGCCATGGAAATGGCTAGGATGAGCTTGGGCTGGCCTAGGTTGGTCTAGGGGAGGTCTCAACTTGTTCATAATTTCTTTTGGATGAGGTTTGAGCTTGGGGATAAGTTCAATTGATCATTTCAAGATTAACCCATGTAGGGTCCAAGTATGGTGAAGGTTTAATCTTAGGCTTGGCTTACTTTCAATGGTTATTGTTTGAGGTGGCTAAAACCGGTTAGAACTTATTGAATCCACCTCCCCTACATCAGGTCTTTGTATCATTTAATGCTTTCAAGAGAGCATGACACCTTAGCCTCATTACTCACCTCATGCATGGATTGGTCATGATGAACTTTCCATTGATTTGGTTCATGTTTTTTGTATTGGAAAAAGGTGTGTGATTACTCACAAAGAGCTAGCCATCTTCTATTTACCATGTCACTTAATCTTGGTAGATGGCATGACACATACTTCTCTTTTCTCATTATTTTCCAAATTTTGGTAATAATGAGCTCATGCCATGATGTGGTGATGACTTAAGCTAAACTTTTCCTATTGGATGGTCCATGAGGCATGGGAAATTATCTTCTAGGTGACCGACCACCTCATTGTCAAGGAGAGGTGAGTCATGGCTTGGGTTTGAGAAAGAATGACACCTCATCCTTTTTCGTGATGGTGCCTTAATAATGATCCTTAACCATGGTTAGAATGCCATTTTGTGAATCATTAATGGGTTGATTCATATTGAATGGGTTATATGGGTTGTGTCTAACCCATATTAGGTTACCCATGATGTCATAACGGGGTTTGGAATTTTGGAAATTCATTTATTGTGTCATGTATGATATCATGTGTCTAAATTTTATTTTATGGCTTTTTAATTATAATTTCATTTTTAATTAATTATGTAAATTAATCAAAAATGTTGGAAATTATATTATTAGCTAATAAATTAATCAAAATAATTTTGTGATTAATTATTTGATTAATTTTATCATTTTTTGGTCCAAAATTGGGTATTTTGACCAAATTTGATACATGTTGACTAGGGTTGACCAATGATATCCCAGGTTAACCTAGGTTGATCAATTCTAGTCCAAGGGTGTTAAATGTGATCCACCCAACCTTGTAATGGTTGATTTGGTCATAAAGTGAATGGGTTTGTGAGCTTGATTTAGTCATATTGACCAATCTTAGGGTTTAAGTCAATCCAAAGGTCAATGTGGTGACGTTTGGATTAGATTTTGGTCACTTTAATTAATTTCAAGTTGATCATGTCAATGTTTGTCTTTGAAGTTAATTTTGTGGTCCAAGGGGCATGGGTTAGCCATTATGACCAATTCTTACCCTTTTTGGTCAAGAGTTGACCAATGGGGCTAGGGTGATTATCTTTATGTCATGTATGGATTGTTTTGATTAGATTTCAATTACTTATGTCAAAGAATGACCAATAAGACCAATGGACTAATCTTTGGGTCATTGTTTGACCATTTTGACCTAATTTGTCCTTTTAGGTCTTAAGGTGACCAATGAGGTGAATGTGGTGGTATTTAGGTCTTGGGTTGATGATTTTGGCCAATTTTGACCTTTTTGGTCAAAAGTTGACTATTTGGGTCAATGGAGTGGTCATTAGGTCAAGGATTGACCATTTTGACCATAGTTGACATTTTGGTCAAAAGTTGACCTATTGGGTCAATAGATTGGTCATTAGGTAAAAAAATGACTATTTAGGCCAAAATTGACTTTTTGTCAAAAGTTGATCTATTTAGGTCAATGGAGTGGTCATTAGGTCAGAAATTTACCATTTTGAATAAAATTGATTTTTTTGGCCAAAGGTTGACTTATTAGGTCAATAGGATGATCATTAGTTCAAAAATTGACTATTTTGATCAAAATTAACTTTTTGTCAAAAGTTGTCCTATTGGGTCAATTGGTTGGTCATTGGGTCAGAAATTGAGTATTTTGACCAAATCTGACCTTTTGGTCAGAGGTTGACTTATTGGGTCAATAATTGATTAAATCAGGGTTTGTCATTACTGATTTAATCATTTTGTGTTAAAAAAGGATTTATAAGGTTTTTCCCTAATCATTAGGGCTTAGTGGCTATCAGTGAGATTTAGGAAGTTAATATTGGTATAATTCATATCTCAAACTGACTTTGAAATGATCCTTACAAAAGTGAGTTCAATAAACGTTAGCACAGTGCAACACGCTTTGATCTTGATGCAATAACTTCGATTGCTCACAAATATTTACTCGAAAAGTAATGCTTGTTAAAGCATCACGACCAACAACGGGTCACTCACCTAGCAAATCCAGTTTTCTATCAAGACATTAAGGCAAGGCACGTCAATTCATTAAATAAGATTTAAATCATCATTATCACTCGATTGAGGTACGAGCGATCACGACGGAGGCATAAATGTGATTTAATCATCATGCAAAATGCAATTGAAAAGCGTGTGACAAATACAAAAGTGACACAATCAAGTGCATGCTTATTGTGCACTCAACAATTTTAGTAGCTTTAGAGCGCGTCCCGAATAGAATATAAAATTAAATGCTTACAACATTCATGTGTGATGCCATAAGAAGCGAGATGATGTGTTCTCCCTTTAGGAGAAAAACATATCGGCGGGCTATCTTTGCTGGCCACCACTTACCAAATATATGCATGTGTCAAGAAACACATATATGGTAGCGTACGTGTGCGACAACACTGCAAGTATCAGTGCTTGAGGGGACACCATGTGTAAGAAAATGCTGAAGGCATAAATAAAACTTTCATTCAGTAGTCCTTAACATCACATAACATTCAAAAATATCAATTTTTTATGCACACAAGAGCATGAATCAAACAATTAGCAACATCATGCAAGCAATCCAAAGATATGTGTGAGAAATGCAAAACGAATAAGGTTGGCCAATTGATTTGTTGGATCGACCGGGGTGGCCAACCAGACTAAAGTGATCGGTCGATCACACAGGGACGGTCGATTCAACCAATGTGATAGGTTGGTCGCACCGGGACACTCAATTGAAATAAGTGATCATATGATTGATAAGACAAATGCAAAATGTCACATGCAGAACATCATGAAGGACATGCAAAGAAATGCAAATCAAAATGTATGAGAACAAATAAAGCTTGCCCTAACTATCTCACATAGGATCTAGGATTTGATGAAGTCGTAGCTACCATCTATTACACAACAAAATAAAAGTTCTAACTGTAATTATCTAGCAAAATGCTAACAAACTTCTCCACAAAAAGAAAACTTTCAGGAAATGATGGTTGTCCCTCACGAACATAACTTTCATGAGCTAGGAAATGAGAATCAAAGGATTTCCTCATTCTTTAGATCAAGTTGGCTTCAGCCCTTTTATCAAAGGATGAAGTCATTGAACAATAATGAGATTATTAGGATCGCGGCTGATTAGGACACTGTGCAAAAAATTTGAAGGGAAATATCAAGGATTCGCAATGAGTAGTCAATAAGAACGGCTTTTTAACCTTCAGTCTCCATTAACACTAAATCCTAGACTTAATACTCTAACATCAGACCTAAAAAAGGCTTCCTAGGAATGAAATTGCAAAAGTTTGAGTTTTATCTCATGACAGTTTGGAGACGCAATCTCTGGGCTTGCTTCAAGCTCTGAGCTTGGATTGGTGAAGATTGCTCTGCTTCTTCTCCAAAGGTGGAAGAAGCTTTCCACTACAAGAAAAGTGCAAAGCACCAAGCAAATCCTTCACGTATGTCTGTCGTTCTCCAAAAAATGATGAAGTCGAAGAAGGAACGGTGATGCGGAAGAATAAGATAAAGAAAATGAAAAAAAAAGAAGAAGAAATTGGAAGAATCCCTCCTCTTATCTCAAGAACTCTCCAAAATTCTCTCCAGAGCTCTTCATAGTGAGTTTGATTCAAAATTGAGCTCCCCTTCGCCCGATGCCAACCGCTTCTTTTTTGCAAACCATCTCATTTGCGATGTCTCGAAGGATAAGGGTCGTCAGCCACTTCTCCAATGGGTTTTCATCCCCAAATGGCATCCTCCACTTCCACCCTTTGGTCACTTCCCCAAATAGCAACATGTCCGAGTAAAAATCCCTTCTTCGGGGATTTAAGGATCGTTAATGATGGATTTCCACGGACTAACCGAGAAAAACATGCTAACCTGGTAAACTTTCAAAGTCACGCCCATAATCTGGTGTAAATACGCCGAACTCTCTATCTGGTCAACGTTGCGACGCTGCCCTTGAGCCCGATCACATCAGTTTGAAGGTCGTTGCGATATGTGCTAAGGGTCAAGTGTGGTCATGCCAGCTTCGGGCATGGTTACAACTAGCCCAACAATGTTGGGTTGGTTTTTGGTGCACCTAGGTAGCGCTTAAACATTCACATGGACCATAGATGTGTCCCGTGTGATACCACAACTTAGTGCCAACATAAAAAAATATAAAAATATTTTCTTGAAAGCAGTTAATCGTAAAATATTTTAATGTTTCTTTCAAGTTGATGATATTGTTCGGCACCTTTTAGGCCTCTCATTTTTCGGCACCTTACAGTTCTTTCATACGAACACTCAATCATCTAGATATCAGTAGATTATTTTATAAGAATATTAGCATAAATATAACTCAATATTATATATTTTTATTTTACTCCTCACATGTGCCACTTCATTTAGGCTTAAAAAAACAATATTTCAAATTTTAAAGCTTCTGTGATGCCACTTGGTCCGCGTGACACGTTTCACGGCATTTATATAATGGTTGTTGAATGTAGCTTTCCAAGACCCAAGTTGATCGATTTGATTGTGCCGGACCCAAAGATAAAAAATAAAAAATTTATAGAGTTGCCTTTTTGGTTGTCGGTTTGTAAGTAACACTATAGATGTTAGATAAGTAAATATAATTTTTTTTGTTGGTACGCAAGTTTTCAATTCACACTCTTTTCTCGAGAAAATATTACATCTATAGCTCATACGTGACGAGGAGTAAACAAAATTGTACTCAAGATTTTTCTTCAGTATTATCACCGTGTACCAAGTAAAAAAAATATTCAAATAAATAATCCGGTATGAAAATCATAGTTGTAAAGAAGAACATATTATACTCAATGACAGATAATTTTCAGGCGTCCACATATTATATTTTAATTGGAATCTGTAACATATGACTCCGAACGTAATATTTTCCCGTGTTTTTTAAAATTTTTTTAACCACAGATGTATTATAAATAGCTGGTCTAAAGCAAATTATAGCTCCCACCTCCACATTCACTTTTCTCCTCCTCTACTTAAGTTTCCATAAGAAATATAGAGATCTGGAATGGAGATTCAGCCATCTTCCCTCCCAGGACTTGAGGAAGTTGAACGCCAATCTGTTCATTTTCATCCAAGTATTTGGGAAGACTTTTTCATTAAAAATCTCCCCGTGTCACCAA
The DNA here is from genome assembly GCA_022702705.1 of Papilionanthe hookeriana x Papilionanthe teres. NCBI lineage: Eukaryota > Viridiplantae > Streptophyta > Magnoliopsida > Asparagales > Orchidaceae > Papilionanthe > Papilionanthe hookeriana x Papilionanthe teres. The sequence goes on from CM040427.1 coordinate 148,026,770, forward strand.
AAAAACTGGTAATGTAATTATAAACTTCTAAATTTATTTAATATTTGACGTGTAAACAACTTATAGATCCACCACCTTTCATAGATGAATAATTTATCGTAAATAAAACATATCTCTTTACTTATTTTTATTGTTTGAGGAAACATATTTGTTATATTGAATGAAACTCAATATTTTGAAAACTAAGAGAAATGTAAATGTGCATACTTCAGATCAAATCAATTATGAAATTAGTCTGTTTTTTATCATTCTGTATCAAATGTTTGTGTAGTTTTCATCAATTTTTAGCCAATCAAACATTGAATTATAAATGCTATTCAAAGTACTATTTTGTTTGTTTTTCCTCATTAACATAATTATAAACTGGTTGATACAAAATTCGAAAGGCAGAATTCACCGTACGATTAGAAATGGACGGTGAATTAGGAAGCTTTTCGTTGGTCAGTATACGAAAAGAGTTGTCAATGGTTTCATATAAGATCTACATTTTAGTTTCTGAATTTTACTGATTAATGAATTCACTAATAGTGAGTAGCTATATGATGTTATGAAGCAATTCTTCTCTTCTTTATTTATTTTAATAGATAATTGTGCTAGGTATTTCTTTATTATTATAAGCTTGCAAGAAAATTTGCTCGTGAGTTATATGCCATATTATTTATCTATTATCAATTGGTTATACACTTATTTAAAACCTTAAATTTATTATTTGCTATGGTATATTAACACAAATATGTAAATGGAATTAGACATTATCTTAAATAAGTTTTATGATTAATTTGAAGGCATTTGTAAGGCTTCGAAATGAGGAGTTGAAGACTGAGGTTAGGAAAATGCTCGTAGACGTCACTGATACATTACAATCGCTAGAGCTAATTGACAGAATCCAACGTCTCGGAGTAGCATATCATTTTGAAAAAGAAATCAACGAACACTTACTTAGAATTCATAATACATACTTTGACAGCGACGATTTATACGCAGTAGCTCTCCACTTTCGAATTTTGAGGCAGCAAAGATACCACATATCCTTTGGTAAGCTTCAATCTGATTCATACGTTAAAATTCTTACCTTATTCCCAAATGCGCCTTGCAATTACAGAATTTAACATGATATTTTCATCTATGCAGATGTGTTTGAAAAGTTTTGTGACGAGAAAGGAGAATTCAGGAGTTCACTGAGCTCCAATGTAAATGCCTTACTGAGCTTATATGAGGCAGCTCATCTTTCTTTGCCAAGTGAAAAAATATTGGATAAAGCAAAAATATTCTAAAAAAATTTACTCAAAACATCTTTATGCGATTCGGGAAAGCACTTGGCAATGATGGTTTCAGCAGCTCTGGATGTGCCATTGGTCAGAAGAGTAGATCGGACAAGGACTAAGCTTTACTTATCAATCTATGAAAAGGATAGCTTGTTCAATAAACTATTGCTCGATTTTGCTAAATTGGACTTCTTTATATTGCAAAGTCTCTATCAAGAGGAAGTCAGGAGTTTATCCATGTAAGTTTTTGCATACACAATCAACATCCAAATGTGACTTGAATGAAACAAATGGCGCACTAGCTGACATATAAGCTTTATGATTTTCCATTTTAAGATTTGAATATCTTGTCGACCTGCAGATGGTGGAAAGATTTAGGTTTGGCGAAGTGTTTTTCATTCGCACGGGATCGAATAATAGAGTTGTCATTTTGGATAATTTCGGTGCACCATGAACCATTCTTATCACGTGTTAGAATTATGCTGACAAAGTTGCTGGCACTACTTTCTCTTACGGACGATATTTATGATAATTATGGGACCGTTGAAGAGCTTGAGCTTTTTACGAGTGTAATCAAGAGGTATAGTGGAATATGAAATTGTCTTTCACCAATCATTCTCCATTTGAATAGTTCACAAGAATTATTTAGTTGATGTTTATTTAATTTTGATTACAAATATTATTGCAGTTGGGAAATTGGAGTTGTTAGCACGTTACCCAAATACATGCAGCCATGCTTCCTAGCACTTCACAATACCATCAATGAATTTAAAAGAGAACTAGAACAAGAACAATATTCCTTTCGGGTGAAATACCTTATAGAAGAGGTAACAATTTTATGAAACCCTTATTGATGTTATCTGCTACACATTCTTAGTAATTGAAGGTTTTATTTTTCTTCTTTTGATACCAGTTTAAAAAGATGGCTCAAGCATATTATGAAGAAGCAAAGTGGTCTAGTGAATTATATGTGCCCAAACTAAAAGATCATCTAAAAGTTTCCCTTATTACAGCCGGGCATTCTATTATATCATGTGCAGCATATATGGGAATGAGAGAGGACATTCCAGAGAATTTTTTTGAATGGGTAACAAGTATGCCTCCAATAATGACATCTGGTTCGTTGATTGGTAGAGTTATGAACGATATTGCCTCATCTGAGGTAACTTGTAAAGTCATCCCCTCTCTCTCTATCTTATATATATATATATATATATATATATATATATATATATATATATATATATATTTATTTATTTATTTATTTATTTATTTGTGCTCATTCCGTGGTCTGTTGTTAGAGCAGCCACTTTGAAGGTCGTAAACCCTTCGGGCCACGGGTTCGAATCCCTTGGTGGCACAGGTGTTGCCTTAAGTAAGGTGATGTTCGAATTATTTGCACACTTGGTTCGCCCCAGACCAAGTGGGGGTTGATTAGTGTGGGTTGGGGACCTCACGCCTCGACCTATTCTTTAATATATATATATATAGATATACACGCATATATATATACATATATATATACGCATATATATATGTGCACACACACACACACACACACACACACACACACACACACACACACACACACACACACACACACACATATATATATATCTAATATATGCATATATGTATATATATAGATATATGTATATAGATATGTGTGTGTGTGTCGCGCGTGCGTGTATGTATGTATGTACGTACGTACGTACGTACGTACGGACGAATGTATGTATGTATATGAAGTTTGATTGATCATAACATGGATTTTAATATACTTTTTCACTATAATAGTTTGACCAAAGTGAGAGACCAGCTCTTTCAACTATCCAATGTTATATGGTTGAGCACAAATGCTCCAAGGAAGAAGCATGCATAAAGCTTATGGAGATGGTGGAGGAAGAATGGAAAATAATAAATAGAGAGTTCATGTTTTCAAATATTTCAATAGCTTTAATTCGAACAATCGTAAACTTTACAAACTTTTATGTGTTGGTTTACAAAGATAACGATCATTATACCAACTCCAACACGACCATGAAAGATTATATCGTGGATGTGCTAGTTGAGACAGTTGAGTTAGACTTATAAGCTAGACATAATATCCTTTATTATACTTTGCAAAACCCTCAAGTATTTTACTTTTCATTAGAAGGTATGTTCAATGTTCTTTAGAGTTGAAGCATGTAATATGTTTAGCCTTTGATGGTAGTTGTCAAGCCCTATTAATGATTTTTATTAAGTCTGATTTGCCATGAAATTTATATGAAAGCAAGTTTTTATATTTTTTTTGTTATTCTTCTTCCATGAGTGATATGTCACATTAAGGATTCACGTTAATTGGATCAATAATTTTAGTATAAGTTTTAATTTTATCATAGAGCGCTTATAAATTGAGTGTGAGTAAATATCATTGCCAACTAATTAGTTGGAAGAAATCAATGACTTTCTTTTTTTACTTTTTTTTTTGCAAAAATCATTGTTTTTAATTATGCTTGCATATAAATTATGTTGTGTAGATATTATTTCTATGGAAAGGAAGAATATATGTTGTATCTTGTAAATAATTAATAAATAGAATATATTAAAATTCTTATAAGGGATCCTTCTAGAAACCATTCAAACAATTTTGTATCTCTACACAAGTGCACATAGTGCACCGTGGCTTAAAACCTTAAAAATGTAAAAATTATTAAGTGTATCTAATACAAATAATGGTAATGATTTCATTGGATATTAAAGTTTTTTTTTTAATAAACTTCTATTTACAACAACAACTAGCCATTATCCCTCTGCGTTGGGTTGGCCACATGAATCTTTTTTCTTCATTGTGTATTATTGAATGTATTATTTTCACTTAATTTTATTTAATTAAGATAATTTTTATACAACGTGCACAAGTATTTCAAATTCAACTTCTACGTACTTTAACATAAATCAAATGTAAGACATCTACTCTTCTTATCGGATCACTCGATGGCTGACTGTAATGTGACCATACTATCTAAGATGACTCTATCAATTCTTGTTTGTCGTTGAGCTACACCAAACTATTCAAGGATATAATTGTTTCAAATTTATTTTCTTAAGTGTAAGGCCACTAATCCACCTGCATTCTCATGCCAGCAACACTTAACTTAGTTTTATGCTTTTCTTTTATAGGCCAACATTCTGCTCCATAGAGCATTGCAGGTCTCACTACCATTTTATAAAATTTTCCTTTAAATCTAAGCGGTGTTTTCTATCACACAATAAGCTTGGCACATTCCTCCACTTCAACCATCCAAGTTGAATTTTACTAATAATATCCACATCTACATCATTATAACTCTGAAAAATAAACACGAGATATCTAAAATAATGACTCCTTTTAAATAATTGACCATTCATTGTTTCAACTTCCCTACTAAATCTATTACCACTAAAATTATATTTCATGTATTTAGTTTTAGATATACTCTAATGAAGGTTTTTAGACTCTAAATTATACCTCCATAATTCAAGCTTTCCTAAACTTTCTTTCCTGTCTTATCCATAAGAAAGATACCCTCAACAAAATTCATAAATCAATGTACATCGTTCTGTCAATCCCTGATGTGCTCCAACTGAAATATGAAAATGCATTGTCAATCATTCTTTTATTCAAAAACAAGTAATGGCACTAGTATGCACATCTTTAATGAATGGAATATAAGCCATCAACACCTTTTTCTCTAGAACTCTACAAACATTATAGAAATTTACCCAATCTTGTATCGTTATATTTCGTTGGTTGTTACTGAGTAAGTCATCAGTTATAACTTTTTCAACCATTAAATTGTAGAAAGAATGCTTGTCAGTAATTTATAAACCAACGACCATTTCAGTGACTTTTTTTTACAGAAGGTTTTTTTACCAATGTAGATCATTGCTTTCTAAAAGTACTCAATAAGCATGTGCCAACAGTCAGTTGTTGTTGGTTTCTGATTGCCAATGAGCTAACTGTCAGAAATAAATGAAATATAATCAATAAATTAAGTGTTGTAACTGTCATTTATATGACACAGTAGGATTCGTCAGTTATCATTTGTGATCGTTGGTATATTAACTGACATGTAGTTCATCAGTTATCTGCCAATTTATATCGAAGTTATACAGTCATTTTCATGTTTATAATGCGACGACAATATAACTGGTGGTTTAAGAAGTTAGTTTTCTTGACAACTAATGGATATATCATCGGAAAACCAACAAGAATAATTGAAAACATGTATATTAAAAAGAAAACTTCCTCTTTGATTGTTACAATTTCCATACTTGAAATCGCCACACATAAAAAATGCAATAACCACAACACAATGTAACCAATGCAAACTTTTGGCTAAGTAAAATTGCAATAATAAATTTTCCAATCAGATATAAAACTAAATGAAATGCATTTAATTAAACATATATATATAAGTGTTCAAAAAAGGAATATTCACTCAAATGTTTTAAAATAATATATAAATGTAAAAAAAATTCCACTAGTCATCCTCATCTGATCATCATCATGGTCCTCCTCATCCAGTTGGTGCTTCCTGCACTTCTTTGTCTGATTCTGGAATGCATCCAACTCTACTTTCAACTTCGCCTCCATAGTGGACTCTAGCTCTAACCTCATCTGATCGAAGCGGGCCTCCCTCTCGACAATGAGTGCTATAAAATGCACGGGACGTCTTATTCTGTGTGGTAGAAGTAGATGTCACATATGCGCTGATGGAGGGGGGAGTATCGTAGATGAATGTTTTAGACTTGAGACCGTACTCACCCCTTCTTCCCTCCGATAACCTCCCTTCAGTGGTCATTTTCACATGGATCGCAATCTCTGATATTAATACTACCCAACACCTGGGATAGATTATTAGTTATTAGAAATTTTTCTACAAAAAATTAACTACAAAAAAGTTAGAGTGTTAATGAAAAAAAACTAGTATTGCTCATGGATTATCTGTTGGCCGCCTAATTCGAAATTAACGGTCGGCGGAATGAGAATCTCGTCGCCCTCTTAAAATATATTTAATTACACACACACACACACACACACACACACACACACACACACACACACACACACACACACACATATATATATATATATATATATATATATATATATATATATATATATATATATATATAAACGAGCAACATTTTGAAAAATATGATATCAAACCGATCCCATATATTTCATAGTTTATATAAACGAGTACTACATCACAAACCAAGCATCTACCCCAAAGATAAGATACATTACTTGATGATGAGGCTCAATTAAATAAACTACAAAAATTATGACATCCATTTTGATTTACAAAACCTTTATATTGACCAATAAGGTTTTGTGTTCTCAGAGTTTCCTATAAGAGCAAGCCCATATAGTTAATTACATCTTGGATAACCGAAGTCTCTTAAAAAAATTGTTGATTTAGATCAGTGATATTGTCTTCATGAATTTCAAATTTTAGGGTTTTCAGGATCAGACATAGAATTTTTAAATGGGAAAAGATCAAGTTGGAATAGTTATTATTGAATCCAAAGGAAGGAATTGTAGGAGATGTTAAAGATCCTGAGAAGAACATCAGTGACTTTCCAAACTATCCTATTGTTTAGCTTTAATTTCAAATATAATTTAATGTTTCATCTTATCAATTTTAATATGTAGGGATTACATTTTGTATGAATTTAATCATGCAAATAGCCTAGAAGATTGGAGAATTTATGTTCTATCAAACGATGACCTCTGAATTGCACAAAATGGTTGTAAAAAACCTAAAGATAAGTTGAGGATTTTTGTTGGACTAAGCAGACAATCTCGAAGTTCTATAGCTTGTTGTTTAATTGTAAGAAAGGATTTGCTATTGTAGATTAGTTTGCTCTCTTGAAGGTGTCCTTTTGCAGATCCTCGTCATGCTGCCCACAGGTTAAGCTCCAAGCTCCTTAGTGAAGTAGTAGTCCTCAAGTCTATGGTACAAAATTTTTTATGAGGTGTATTTCAATATTTTATTTTTGGTTGTTGTTTTCGTGGTTTAAATAATCTATTATGAAGAATTTTAATTTATTTTGAGCGACACCAGTTAAGATCCCATGGTTACCTCATTCTGGCACCACTATTTTTTTTTTATTTACTTAGTCTAAACATGTTGTTACACTCATTTAAACAAAAGAAGTCTCATTAGCAACCGTAGGTTATCTCATCCGAAGGGTTCCCGTAATCTAAAATGAGTGATTCAAGGACGTTCACTAAGTTTAAAAGTGTATGTATAATTTTTAAAAGCACATTTTTTTTCTGTTTGTTTTGTCTTACCGCATGCATAGTATGGTAAATTGTGCAAAAATAAATGATAATGAAAAATAGAGTGAAGTAAACTAAAATGCTGTAAATAAACTGTGAAAGTATATCTGAGCTCTACTACCGGTACATGGTTAATGCACTAAGGCATAATATAATTGTTGAAAATGTAAATAAATTGTAGGAGAGTAATTAAGCGGAGCAAAGAAAAATCTATTACAAGAAAATTAGAAACGTATGTCGCAAGAATACGAGCAAGAAAACTCATCACTAAGTCTAGGTATATGACATCAGTAAAGGTAGGGACTCAGAGCTGGACTGTGTGCTTCCCGCCCTTAGGTAAGAGCTACTAACCCAAAAAACTACAGAGAGCAATCCTAACCTCGATCTAAATGATTTACCATGGATCTTTTTCATCAAAGTCTTTTAATTTTCCTTTTACTGTTTTCATGCAAAGTTTGTTTTAACAGTAAAAAAGAATTCTTGTTTTAATTTTGTAAAGTTATGTAGCTCACTAATTAGTCACTCTAATTAAGCTAAGTGTACTAAAAACCAAAGAGCGTTAGGGGCAAAAATCTCACCAAGAGTCGGCTAATAGTATCATCGATCATTTCCTCTCCTTTATTGAAGGTCCTTGTGGTAATAGATACAATTCTAAAAATTTCAACATCGTATCATATCCCCTCATTGTAGCATACATTAGCATTATCGTCATTATCGTAGCCACCTATACCTCAGACTTATACTAGTCTGATGATCTATATGTGGCAAAAAAAATGTCTTATGTTGCTCAAAAGGATTTAAATACCTTAGGGAAGACTTAGATCCTTGAGCATTGGATCGTAAATATAGGATAAGTAGTTTATAAAATTTCTGTTGATTTATGTGAATTAATGGGTCCTAAGGCATAACATGCTGGGCCCATAAAATTAAGGATGATTTTCTTTTTCCAAGCGTAATAAGTTTAATTGTCCTTTGAAACATCCAATAAACCATAAAAGTGCTCGGTGATAACCCTAAACAGCTTTTAAAATCTTTTGAATCATTTCAAGTTCTTCTAAATTTATTATGTTGTTGAATCATTCATCTGCAGTTAATTTAGGATTTAGAGATGATGTTTTAACTCATGCTCAATAGATCTTAATGTTTAAACATCCCACGTGCAAGGTGATGCACCAAAAATATATATAGTTTTTGCTATATAATTTTACTCATTTTTGGTGATATTACACTTTAAAGAAAGGTATTTTTCATGATTTGATGCAGGTATGATGATTTTAAGTGATTGGAGTGAAAAAAGCGATAAGGAACGAATTCGAAGCAAAAAGGAGCAAAAAGGAGCAAAACAGGTCTGGTGTCGCCGACGCCATTTTCCAGAGACTTCAGCAATATTTTGATGATAGAGTGCCGCTGGTGCCCAAAGTCGGTGGAATTCAAATTTGAAGAGTTTTGGCGACTTTTTGATGGGATGCCTATGGAAACTCTTGGGATTTCATTCCTAACTTATAAGTAACTATTATGGGATGAAAATAAGGCGGCTCTCTTGGTTTCTCTTGCTTTCTCTTGTTGGTTTTAGTGTGTGTTAAGTGTTAGAGTTTAGGAGAAGAGTGTGTAGAAGTGAGGATTTCAGAGGAATTCTTCTCTAAGGAGTGGGGGAGAAGAAGTAAAGTGAGAGATTTCTTCTTCCTTTCCATTCAAAAGAGGGAATTAAGTGTTGTAAATACGAGAAAAAAGGATTCAAAGGAACTTCAAGGGAATTGCATTGAAAAAGAGAAAGAGATAAGTTGTATTTTATTTTGTGATTTGTATGATTTTTCTTTTATATATAAAATCCATGTTTTATTGTATCTTCTTCATGAATTCTGAGTAGACTCATTTGTCTTTCTTCTTGCATAGAGATTTGATGATGGATTGATGTGGATTTGATGTTCTTTAATGTATTGAAGAAATTGTGATAGTTTTCATTTCCAACTTAATTTACTTTTTGATTTGGCCAATTGAAATGTTAAAATATGTAGTTGATCATTAATTCTGAAAGGATTTAATGTCCTACAATAATAATGAAGAATCCATTCAATTTCCATGGATGAATTGTGTAATTCATGGAAATTAAGTGAAAATAAATAGGGAAATGTGTTTTGATAGAATTCAATTTGGAGGTTTCAGGGTGACAGGCTGAGATCCCCAAATTGATTCTAAGATTAGCGACTAAAATTGAAGGTTAACCTTCAGGTGAAGGGTGAGTGGGAGCTCCATAGTTAATTAGGTTTTCAAAATTGTTAGAAGTAATTGTAGTTTAATTAATTGTTACTATTTTCTTCAAAGTGTTAGTAGAAGTAAGTATTAAACTTTAAGTGCAATTTGAGTATCGGATTTAAGTGCTATATTATATATATTGTGAAAAACTTTCTTATCTTCGTACTTCCCTGTGGGATCGATTACCAGGACTTCATTAGAGCCCTGTATTACTTGATACGATATGTATACTTGCGTTAAATGCTTGGACTTTATAAAATCATTATAAATATATAAATTTGAGTTCATAAATTCTTGCAAAAATATAAGTCCCGCATCAAGTTTTTGGTGCCGTTGCCGGGGAAGGTAACGAAGTAATTAAGTAAGAAAGTATAAACAGTATTTATTGATAATATAGTAACAGAAAACATTGATTTTGTAGTGTGTAAGTATATGTTTGTTTACTTTTTAAAAGTATTTGTGTGATTGTATATGTGTAGTAGTGGATCTATATGTTTAGTGCCTTACGATTCAGAGTTAGAGCGCACTGTCAGAAAAATTAGAAAACAGCAAAAACAAATTGAAAATCCTTGTGAATTAGCGAATAATCAAGATAATCAGAGAAATGATCTTAGAAATCTGCCAAGACCTTTAAGAGATTATGCTAACCCAACGACAGATGAAATTCACATAACTATTCAAAATTCTGATTTTTTTGCTAATTCATTTGAACTTAAACCTGTTATTATCCAAATGGTACAAAATAATCAATTCAGAGGAACACCTAATGAGGATCCAAATTTACATCTCGCTAGTTTTTTATAACTTTGTGCTACTTTTAAATATGATGGAGTGTCTAGTGAAGCTGTCAGACTTAGACTTTTTCCTTTTTTATTAAGGGATAAAGCTAAGGCGTGCTTAAACTCATTAGCACTGGATCTATTAGAACTTGGGGAGCATTATCTCAGAAGTTTCTATCAAAATATTTCCCTCCATCAAAGATCGCTAAATTAAGAAATGATATTACATCTTTTTGTCAGTTTGAAGGAGAGTCAATATATGAAGCTTGGGAGAGATTTAAAGATCTTCTTAGGAAGTGCCCACATCATGCTCTACCGATTGGTTAATAGTTGAAAGATTTTGTAATGGAATTGTGGGATCATTAAGATCTATTATAGATGCTGTTGCTGGTGGATCGTTAATATCAAAACCATTTGATGAAGCATATGCATTAATTGAAGAAATGACTACTAATAATTTTCAATGGCCTTCTGAATGGGTAAATCCTAAGAGTGTAGCTAGTGTTCATGATTCAGATATGATGACTATGGTAGTTTCTCAAATTACAGCCCTTATAAGAAAATAGATCAATATGGAATGAATTATTTTCAACCACCTCAAGTGTTGGAGGAAAATTTATTTGGACAGATAACAGAATCTCAAACACATTATAAGACTTTAAATGCTATTAATAGACCTAAAAATCCTTATTCAAATTATTATAATCCTAGTTGGAAGATCACCTAAATTTCAACTAGAATAATAGCAATGCCAATGTCAACCCACATTGGGTAACGGTTCTATAAATCTAATTGTAAATTCAAAAAGTCAAGGAAATACCAATTTTAGACCATCTTGTCCTTCTGGATTCTATAGTAGCCCACAATTTAAGGATAAGATGTTGTCTACTAAAGAAATGATTCTAAATATGGCAAATCAATTACAAGATCAAGGTGTTGCTATGAAAAATATTGAAAATCAATTGGGGCATATTTTACTGCACTTAATAATAGACCTTCTAGAACACTTCCAAGTAATATTGAGATCAATCTAAGAGATTAAAAGAAGGAACAACTTAAGGCTATTCAATTAAGGAGTGGAAAATAATTGAAAACTAGAGTGCAAAAAGAAGTTGAAACAGAAAAGGAGAAGGTAGAAATCGAAAAAGGTTCAAACAAGATTTATCCAGACTTAGATTATCCTCTTGAGCCAATGAAGATAACTGTTAAAAAACCACCATCTCCATTTCCTCAAAAATTGAAGAAACAAAACAGGGATAAGGGATTTGGAAAATTTTTGGAGATCCTTAAGAAATTGACGATAAATATTCCTTTTGTTGAAGTATTAGAACATATGCTTGACTATGCCAAGTTTATGAAGAATATTCTGAGAAAGAAAAGAAAGTTTACAGATCATGAAACTGTTGCACTTAGCGGAGAGTGTAGTGCAATTATTCAGAAGAAGCTTCCGAAAAAACTTAAAGATCCTGGTAGTTTCATTATTCCGTGTGTTATAGGTGAAATTTTTTTTGGAAAAGCTTTATGTGATCTGGGAGCTAATATTAATCTTATGCCTTTATCAACTTTCGAAAGGTTGGGAATAGGAGAAATTTCTCCTACAACTGTGACTCTTCAGTTGGTCGATCGTTCCATTACTTACCCTAAAGGAGTGGTGGAAGATGTGTTAGTGAAAGTGGATAAAGTTAACTTTCCTTTGGATTTTATTGTACTTGATATGGAGGAAAATAAAGAAATTACGATCATTTTGGGAAGACAATTCCTTGCTACTAGAAGAGAGTGATTGATGTTCAAGAAGGAGAATTAACTATGAGAGTTAATGATCAAGAGGTGACCTTTAATATTTTAAAATCTATGAAGTATCCCTCAATGGAAAAAGATAATGAATGTTTTAGGATGGAGGTCTGTGAATATTTGAGAAACGTTCGTTTTGATAATATATTTGAAAAAGATGTAGAGTATGAAAATATGTTTGAAGAAGAAATTGAAAATAATGAAAATTCAGATAGTAAGAAGAATGAAGATTTGGCGTATGTTCAGGAGAGATTCAAAGTATTAGACACAATGGAAGGTGGAAATAAAAGCTTAAGTCTATCTATAATAAAACCTCCTAAACTTGAGATGAAAATTCTCCTTAATCATTTAAAGTATATGTTTTTAAGAGAATCATCTACCTTGCTAGTTATTGTATCTTCAAAGTTAAACGATTATCAAGAACAGAAGTTGTTGGAAACTTTAAAAAGATACAAGAAAGCTTTTGGATGGACTTTGGAAGATTTTAAATGAGCTAGTCCTTCTATTTGTATGCACAGAATCTTATTAGATGAAGAACATAAACTGAGAGTTGATCCACAAAGGAGACTTAATCCTATAATGAAAGAAGTAGTTAAGAAAGAGATTTTAAAATGGCTGGATGCTGGAATTATTTATCCTATTTCGGATAGTGCTTGGGTGAGTCCAATACATTGTGTACCAGGGAGGAGTGACTATTGAAGTGAATGAATGTAATGAAATTATACCCACAAGACAAATTAATGGATGACGAATTTGTATTGACTATAGGAAATTAAATGCCGCCACCAAAAAAGATCACTTTCCTCTTCCTTTTCTCGATCAAATGCTAGATAGACTTGCTGGACATAAGTACTACTGTTTTCTGGACTGGTTACCATCAAATACGTATTGCTCCTGAGGATCAAGAAAAGACAACATTTACTAGCCCTTATGGAACTTTTTCTTTTCGAAGAATGCCTTTGGACTGTGTAACGCACCTGCAACATTTCAGAGATGTATGATGTCTATCTTCAGTAGTATGATAGATAATGGAATGGAAGTTTTTATGGATGATTTCTCTGTATTTGGGACTTCATTTGAACTTTGCTTGGAAAAATTAGCAAAAATTTTGGAGCTCTGTGAGAAAACAAATCTAGTTCTGAATTAGGACAAATGTCAATTTATGGTTGAAGGAGGAATTGTGTTTGGGCATAAAATTTCTGAACATGGTATGGAGGTCGATCCTACTAAAATAAAAGTGATTGAGAGATTACTGCCACCCACTACTGTGAGAGAGGTGAGGAGTTTGTTAGGACACGCTGAATTTTACAGGCGATATATTAATGATTTTTTTAAAATTACTAAAAATTTGTGCTGACTTTTAGAAAATGATAGAAAATTTGATTTTAATGATGAATGCTTGAGTGCTTTCGAATTATTGAAAGAGAAATTAATCACTTCACCTATAATTGTTTCACCAGATTGGGAGAAACCATTTGAACTTATGTGTGATGTAAGTGATTATGCAATTGGAGTAGCATTGGGGCAAAGGCATGATAAAGTTTTCAAAGTCATTTACTATGCTAGTAAAACTCTTAATGAGGCTCAAATTAATTATACCACAACTGAAAGAGAGTTATCAGCTATAGTATTTGCTTTTGAAAATTTTTGACCATATTTAATTGGACCTAAAAGTATTGTGCATACAGACCATTCAGCTATCAAATATTTAAAGCAGAAGAATGATGCGAAACCTAGACTCATTAGATGGATACTTCTTCTGCAAGAATTTGATTTTATGCTAGTTGATAGGAAGGGAGCTGATAATCAAATAGCTGGTCATCTGTAAAGATTAGAATATTATAAATTATCTTAATTTGAAAAGGAAATTACTGAAATTTTCCCTGATGAGCAACTTTATACTATTATGGGAAGCAATTTGCCTTGGTATGCTGATATTGTGAATTATATTGTAAGTGATATTGTACCACCTGATTTAACAAGGCAACAACATAATAAGTTTAAATAAGATGCAAGATTTCATTATTGGGATGAGCCCTATCTATATAAACAGTGTAAGTATCTAATTATTAGGAAATGTGTGCCACAAGAAGAAACAAATTTGATTATTCAACGTTGTCATGATTCTGAATTTAGAGGTCATTTTGGTGCTAATAAAACTGATTTTAAGATTCTACAATCTGGATTTTATTAGCTTACACTTTTTAGAGATGTTTATAGATATATTAAATCATGTGATCGATGTCAGAGAGTAGGTAATATCTCTAGAATAAATGAAATGTCTCTAAATTATAATTTGGAAGTTGAATTTTTTTATGTATGGGGATTAGATTTTATGGGACCATTTACTCCTTCATTTGGAAATTTATATAGATTGGTTGCCGTTGATTATGTCTCGAAATGGATTGAAGCTATTGCTTTACCTAGATGTGATGCTCGTAGTGTTTCAAAAATTTTAAAGAAAAATATATTTACAAGATATAGAGGGCCGAGAGTGATCATAACTGATGGTGGATCCCATTTCAAGAATAATTGAATTAAGAAATTAATTGAGAAATATAATATTATTCATAGAATCTCTACTGCTTATCATCCACATACTTGTGGTTTAGCAGAAGTGTTTAATCGTGAAATTAAAAGAATTTTGGAGAAAACTGTGGATAATCATAAATTAGATTGGTCTGCTCCATTAGATACTGTTTTATGGGCTTATAGGACTGCTTTTAAAACCCCCATTAGAATGTCTCCTTAGAGACTAGTATTTGGTAAGACTTGCCATTTATCAGTTGAATTGGAGCATAAATCATATTGAGCGATAAACGAGTTGAATTTTAATTTGAAAAATGCTGGAGAAAAAAGATTTATGCAATTGAATGAATTATAAGAGATTAGAAATGCATCTTATCACAATGATAGGATCTATAAAGAGAAAATGAAATTGTGGCATGATTGGAAGGAATTGAAAAAGAACTTGGAATTTGGACAAAAAGTTTTATTATACAACACAAGATTAAAGTTATTTCCTGGAAAGCTCAAGTCTAGATGGTTGGGACCTTTTACAGTTTTAAAAGTTCATTCTTTTGGAGCTGTTGATATTAAAGATCTTGATACTGGAAAGATTTTTAAAGTTAATGGGCATCGATTAAAGCCTTACTTTGATGGGTTTTAACTTGACTTCAAAGAGGTTTTAATGCTGAGTCATCTCGATTAACTGAATGGTTTGTCGGGCTGACGACGTTAAACCAAGTACTTTATGGGACGCAACCCATATGTATCTTTGTGGTGTGTCTACTTGTTCGATGTAGTTGTGTTTTTTAGATAGATGTTTTTGAATCCTAATTACTCTTAAATACTTTAAAAATTGATAAATGGTGGATCAAATTGAGATAATGGAATATTTTGGGCAAAACGAAGTTCGGTGACAAATTTTGACCACTGGCGCCGCTGGCGCCATATCACAGACATAATACTGAACTTACAGGTATGAGCGCCGCCGATGCCCAAAACCTGTTGACAGTTTTTGAAGTTTTAAAATGCGAGTTTTGGCGGTTTTGAGCAGGATATTCGTCCTTATAACTCCCTAAACTCCATTTTAGACTTCCTAACTCCAGAAAAATGAAAAATACCATTCCCAATTCGCATCCCATGGATTCCTACCCCATTGAAACCCCTCAATTTTGCATTTTCAACTGAAGGAAGTTCATAAGTTTCGAGGCACAACGTTTGTTCAACAAAGTGATGATGAAGAGGAGGATTATCAAGGAAAGAGGCTTTATAAATCAAGGTATGGATAATACTTCTACTAGAATTGAAGAGATAATTAAAGAGAGACGTTGGGAAGTGCTTTGCTACACTATCGCTGCCATTGTTGTTCCTGTCATGAAAGAATTCTATGAAAATCTTCACGTGATCAACCAAGGGTTCGTATTTATGCGTGGTAGATTTGTGTAATTCACTCCTGCATGAATTAACGATCTCTTTATGATCGAGAATGTACCTATTTGCTATTATTCTAATTTCAATTCCATAAGTGATAATATGAATGATGTGTGTCGATATTTGACTGATGAGAATGAGGATTAGGAAATTAGAGAGAATGGATACATTAGTTTCCCATATGCATCTCTAAATCCAGTGCCAAAGTAGTGGCACTACATTATTTCGGCAAAGTTATTTCCAACATTGAAGATTAGCAAGGTAACCAAGGAAAGTGCCATTTTGAATTTCTGTATTCAAACTGGGAGGCCGATTGACATTGGTAATATAATTGTGAAATCAGTTTTGGGATTAATTGTTCATGGATCTAAATATGGGCTTAGACACCCGTCCACCATATTTCTGTTATGTAGTCAATCATAAGTTCCATATGAAAGTTGGGAAAAGGTTCTTCTTCCATGGAGGCCTACTGATCTAACTCATCCTTATGACTACAAAACATTGGGAGATAAAGATGACATGAATATGCTTGCTGATAAACCAACACAGACTTCACAACCGATTCAACCCTATTTTCTGAAGGTTCCAGAATGATTTTGAAGAGGATCAAACAATTGGATAAAGAGGTACAAAACGTTATGAATGCAATCAATAATATTTCTGATTTATTCAATCATATAGATTGGAGAATGAAGGAACAATTCGATCACACTGATCAAATTGAGATGAGCTTGATTAACTTGATGAAAAAGAACGCGGTGCTTGCTGAGGAATCATCTGACGAATTTCTAATTCGTCCATTCTATAATTTGTTCGTGCATCAGCAATCGATTGGAGACATTAGAGGAGAGGATAGTTCTGAAACCAATGTGGAGCAATTAATGGATTCTACTTATGCTTGTTGTGTGTTCAGTTTACTTTGCTTAAATATGCTTGGTGTGTGTAGTATTTGCTTTGCTTTGTAATTTGTATTTGGATTTGGATATGCTTACTTTCATTGTGTGCTTAGATTTTAGTGTTTCCTATCTTAGAGTACTTGCAGCACTAAACATCTAAGAGTTGTTGGTTTAGTTTGAATGAACATATCTGGTGTTTATGTTGTAACTTGGATTATATATATATATAAGTTTGTTGTGTATTTTTTGTGTAAAGAATTGTGTTAATTATTGCTTGTGAGATGAATTCAATGCTTATTGAAGTGTTAAAAATCATTGTGGATGTCAAAACGATCAAAATTACAAAAAAAATTTTTGGACCAAGAAAAATTTTGGACTGGCTCCATCGACGCCCAAATCTAGAAAGTTTGGCATATTTTCTTAAATAGAGCACCTCCAGCGACCTATCAAGCGCCGCCGGTGCCCGAACACAGAAAAAGGCCAAAAACCCTGGGACCAACAAATTTTTCCATTACATTCATCTTCCTCCTCCATTTTTGTGATTTTGATGATCTAGGGCTTGCTAGATCTCAGATTTAAAGTGATTTCAAAGCTTTTCGAGGCTGAATCCACACTTTTCTTGGTAAGATCTTCACTTTATGTTAAAAATTTTTTATTTTCACCATGGAAATCTCTCACATTGCTTAGGTTGGAGTTTTTGGAGTTTTAAAGAGATTTTGAGATTTTCATGATGAAATTTGCTCTTACTTGTTTAGTATAGTCTTTCGAGTTTCATACATTGTGAATTTGGGATTTATTGGAATTTTCTTGCAAATTTTAGAAATTCACATGGCTCCAAGGATGAGTAAAGGGAAGAGGAAATTGGATTTTGATGAAGAAAAATTCGTTAATATTAAAGCCCAATTTCGCTTTAACTCTTACCTTTACTATAAGAAGTGTATCCAGGATCGAGCTTTTGATAGTCCTGGTGAATCTGTAGAATAGTTCATTGCATAACAGAACTGGGAATGATTTGTTATTTTACTGTGAATGTTGTTATGGGATTTGTTAGAGAGTTCTATTCAAATGTACCCTGGACTGAGACTGAGTATGTGCTAGTTAGAGGAAAAATGGTTGAGTTTACTCCTCAGCGTATGAATACTTTCTATCAAACTCGGGAATCATTTGTTTGTGAATACGAAAACTTTGGCACTCGTTGGGAAAATATGAGAGAAGTGATTTCTTTTCTGATAGATGGGCGAGGAGAATGGAAAGTAAGTCAAAAACAGTTAATTAACTTCTCCGCTTCCACATTGAATGTTGCATCAAAAGTTTGGCATTATTTCATCTCTGCAAGACTATTACCATCTTATCACCACAGCGAAGTTACAAGGGATAGAGCGATTTTGAACTATTGTATTCAGAAGATGAAAAAGATTGATATTGGAGCTATTGTTTACAAGAACATTCAGCGAACTGCTAGAGGCGAGACCACTGGAGGATTAGGACATCCTGCTTTAGTTATTGGCCTGCGTGTTCAGTCTGGAGTGAAGTTCAGTAGTTCTGAAGAAGTTGCTATACCATTGAGACTAATCACAAAGGCTATTATCTGTACTTACGAGTCTCATGTGGAAGCCCGAGTTGAGAGTAGGAATACTGATATTCCTACCACGAGTTATGATGTTCCATCTACATCTGAGCCGCCTACCTTATCTGATATTATGGAGCAGCTGAGATTACAGAGTGCTAGTGTATATAGACTCCATGGTAGGATGGATGTGTTTGAGGTGAGGAGTGATGTGAATGAATATTATCTTCAGAGGAGAGTTGAGTTCGATATTGCCTATTATGATGCTCAGGTCAGATTTATGAGGGAGGAGTCTGATGTGATATTTCCTACTTGCCCAGTTATATACCATATAGACCTGACCCTGCTGATGACCCTGCTGATGACCTTGCTGATGTTCTTGGTGATGGAGATTGGTAGATTGTTTGTTTTTATTTTTGTTGTTTTTATTGTGTTGTGTTGTACTTTTGTGATGTAGTAGTTATTTGTTTTTCATGTGATGTATAACCCTGTAGGTGTACTGTTATGTTGTACTGAAACATTGAAATTGTTAGCTGGACTGTGCAGTACTGTAATAGTTTGTTTAATATTGTAGTGTTTTATTGGATGTTTAGATGTTTAAAGTTAATTTCTCTTTACCCATGCAAATATTTAAAATTGTTATATCACTGTTACTAATTGTTTCATGTCTGCTAGTTGTAAATTTTGACTAATACCAGATAGCTGTTGAAGATTTCAAGATCCCAGCATAGAAAGGTTAGTTTTCTTCTACTCTCTACTGTTTCAAATTTACTGAAAAATTTATGTTTGGGGAGGGTAGAGAAATATTAACTTTTATTTGTTCTCAATTATTATATTTTAAAAAATTATTAGCATAACTTCTGGCATTTAAACCTCACTATAAGTAACTAAAACTTTTTAATTCAGTTGAATATTATGGAAGGATTGGATGAAAATTTTTAGTAATAAAGGTTAATTTTATAGAAGTAAGATTTTTGGTATGAAAGTATTTGATTATAGTCAACTATTTAAAGTAAAGAAAACTGTATTTTGAAATGTTAAGCGACTTAAAGTATTGTGTGTTAAGAAGAGATTGTGACTTTATGATGAATAATAAAGCTTGTACTTAACTATAAAGGAAGTGTTTTAAGTTTGAACTTTAGAAAGAGGAGAGTGAAGTTCAAAATTATTACGGCTATCTAGATATAGTAATCCTCATTAAAAAAAAAGAAAAGAAGGAAATAAAAGAAAAGAAGGATTGGAAAACAATCCCGAAAATAAAAAGAGAAAGAAGAAAAAGAAAAGAAAAAGAAAGAAAAATATTTATGAGGAGAAGCTTGAGGAAATTCCTAATAAAAAATTTGCTTCACTTGAGTCACCCCAAAGGGAGAACTTGATTTCATTTCTGAATTTATGTTTAAAGTATTGGCCTACATTCTAACGAAGTTTTCATGAACTCCTTTTTCACATAGTCTTTCAAGGCACTCTTAATGTGACGAATTATGGTTCATCTTGAAATAAATAGAAGACTAGAACCCTTAGACTTGATTGTTGAATATTCTTATACCTATAGTGTTGACCTGAGTTACTAAATTTCTTTCTGAAATCTAACGAATATATTCTTTTGAATGAAAAATTTTACTGTTCTACAATTGAAAAGTACATTGTCTAGAGTTATAATTTTATGTAGTAAAAAGAATTACTTGAGGACAAGTAATAGTTAAAGTCTGGAGGATTTTGATGAACCAAAAATATATACGGTTTTTGCTACATAATTTTACCCATTTTTGGTGATATTTTAAAGAAAGGTATTTTTCATGATTTGATGCAGGTTTGATGACTTTAGGTGATTGGAGTGAAAATAAGCCAAAATGAACGGATTTGGAGCAAAAAGGAGCAAAAAGGAGCAAAAAGGAAGAAAAGAGGTTCTAGCATTGCCGACGCCAGAATGGGTGCCACCGGCACCATTTTCTAAAGACTTCAGCAATATTTTGACGATAGAGCGCCGCCGGGGCCCTATCGGGCCCTGCCAGTGCCCAAAGTCGATTGAATTCAAATTTGAAGAGTTTTGGAAACTTTTTGAAGGGATACCTATGGAAACTCTTGGGATTTCATTCCTAACTTATAAATAACTGTTTTTGGAAGAAAATAGGGGGGGCTCTCTTTGTTACTCTTGCTTTCTCTTAGTGGTTTTGGTGTGTGTTAAGTGTTAGGGTTTAGGAGAAGAGTGTGTAGAAGCGAGGATTTGAGAGGAATTCTTCTCTAAGGAGTGAGGGAGAAGAAGTAAAGTGAGAGATTGCTTCTTCCTTTTCATTCTAAAGAGGGAATTAAGTGTTGTAAAGAAAAGAAAAAATGATTCAAAGGAACTTCAAGGGAGTTGCATTGGGGAAGAGAAAAATATAAGTTGTATTTCTTTTATGGTTTGTATGACTTTTTTTTATATATAAAATCTATGTTCTATTGTATCTTCTTCCTGAATTCTGAATAGTCCCCTTTGTCGTTCTTCTTGCACAGAGATGTGATGATGGATTGATGTGGATTTGATGTACTTTTAATGTATTGAAAAAATTGTGATGGTTTTTCATTTTGAACTTAATTTACTTTTTAATTTGGCCAATTGAAATGTTAAAATATGTTGTTGATCATTAATTCTGAAAGGATTTAATGTCCTACAAAAATAATGAAGAATCCATTCAATTTCCATGGATGAATTGCGTAGTTCATGGAAATTGAGTGCAAATAAATAGAGAAATGTGTTTTGATGGACTTCAATTTGGAGGTTTCAGGGTGACAGGCTGAGATCCCCAAATTGGTTCTAAGATTAGTGACTAAACTCAAAGGTTAGCCTTCAGGTGAAGGGTGAGTGGGAGCTCCGTAGTGAGAGCCGGTATCCTTCCAGCCTAGCCTTATATTTAGTGACTAAACTTAGGATATGTCAATGTTCTTTTCATGCTTAAAAGAGGGGGTACTCATGTAAGGGTAAAGAAACATTTATGCTCCTATTTGGCACAATAACATAGATATTTGATCCATATCATCTACACATCATATTCTCATTGCAAGAGGAAAGATACTTTTCTCATATATCAAAAACCTTTCAAATACATAGTTTAGTGTGTCTGTTAGTTAATTTTGTTTTCAAAGTTGTTAGAAGTAATTGTAGTTTAATTAATTGTTACTATTTTATGCATAGTGGTAGTAGAAGTAAGTATTAAACTTTAAATACAATTCGAGTATCAGATTTCAGTGCTATATTATATATATTGTGAAACACTTTCTTATACTTCGTACTTTTCTGTGGGATCGATAACCAAGACTCCATTAGAGCCCTATATTACTTGATACGATACGTATACTTACGTTGAGTGCTTGGACTTTACAGAATCGCTATAAATATTTAAATTTGAGTTCATAAAATCTTGCAAAAATATAAGTCCCACATCACAGGGTACCTAGGTATTCACTTGACGTTTTATTTAAGGGTTATGTGGGTGGACGCCCTAAAGGGCAATTTGAATTATTAAGAATTCTTGCTCCTTCAATTAAAGTTGGGTTTGTAGTGTTTAAGAGTATTTAAGATTAATTATGTTCCATTTTCAAAACCTCATTAAACAAGTTAGATCAAACATAGCTCACTACTTTGCTTTTAAGATTTCATGTGTAAATTTATGATTATTAGAAATGTTGAATTAAATGGGTTTAAATCTTACCAAAATTTTGCAATTTATTATTTACTCTCCAGTTAGAGCCTCAGATTAGTGAATTATTATCTTTATAACATAAGCCCACTATTCTAGGATCATCCAATTTGATTAACCTCGAAGTCATAATAATTCGGGAAATTACAATTTTACCTTTGTTGTAAGTAGTGATGAAATGGTTTCTACCACTTAAACGCATTGTTTTTCAATCATCTAAAGTAGTTAATTAAGATCAATATTACCCATTTACCCTTTAATTAATCCTAAATTTTAATTAGAGCTTAAAGTTCCATAATTACCATTTTGCTCTTAACGACTTTCCACTTCATAATCCTTTAAATTTAACTCAAACGACTTTGAAATTTCATAGTTACTCTACTCATTGATCCATTAGAATATTAGAGGAGAAATCATGTATTTATTTTATTTTTATTTAATTTTAATAATTATTTTATCTTAAAAATAAGATTTTTTTAAGATAAATAAAATAACTAAGTAAATAGACATTTTGTACTTAAGAAAATTATTGTAGGTCAATTAGGTCAGATGACCACTAGGAACAACTTTATTGTTTTTTTTAATTATAATTTAATTTTGATAATTATTAAAAGACCATTTTATGAACAAATAAATAGAAAAATATATTTTTTTCATTAAAATTTTCTTTTTTATTTTTATCCCTCTAATCTCAAAGGGCTCAGAGAAAATTATTTTATATTTTTCTCAATTTTATATAATTTTTAATAACTTTTAAATTGAAAAATAGGCCAAAAATAAAATAATTATTTTAACTTCAATTTTATTTTTCTTAGGTGCCCCTGGTCACAAGGATCACGTCAAATAAATATTTATATTTTTTTTATTTTTCTTTTAATTTATATATAATCATTTTATGCAAAAATTCATATTTACTTTGAAAATTAATTTTTATATCAAAAATAAATTTAATAACCTATAGATTTTTTACAAGATCCTCATAAGGTGGTAAGCTTCAATTTAGCCCAATTTGGTGATTATTTGAATTATCTTGTATTTTTTAATTTTTGGTATTTTATTAATTTTAAAATAGAAAATAAATTTAAACATTTAAAAATCCAAATTTTATTTTTTCTAGGGTCCTCTAATCACAGTGAACCTACAAAACATAATTTTATAATTTTTTAATTTATATTCTATTTATGATAATTATTTTAAGCGCAAAATAATGATTTACCTTAAAAGTTAGGGTTTCCTATGTTAGAAGTTCTCTCTGACTTAGAAAAATCAGAGAATGTCTCTAAATATGAGTGGAATGAATCCCTAAAAATTCACATCTTTCTGATTTTTACTTAATTATTTAAATTTAAAACAAGATCTGGAGTATTTAATTAATTTAAAATAAAATACAACATAGAAAACTTTGATTTTTAGTCCATAAATTTTTCTTCTATTTATTTCAGTAGGAACCAAGCAGCAGCTTAAATAATATAATGCATTTTCTTTTCTCTGGTTGTTTACTTGAGCTAGTAATGCTTTGAGGGAATCATCTAATGCCACAGTGTAAAGGATTAAAGGTCTTTCTATCACAGGGGCTGCTAAGACAAGAGGTGTTGTCAAATATTGTTTGATGTTTTCAAAGGAGTGTTGGCTTTTTTCATTCCACACGAATTTGGTATCTTTTCAAGTTAGGACATTCAGAGGTTGACACCTACCTGATAAATTAAAAATGAAACGTCGTATATATGCTAGTTTCCCTTGAAAGGATCGTAATTGTGTTAAATTTTTAGGAGGAGGCATGTTTAGGATAACTTCAATTTTGAGGGGATCAATTTTAATCCTACGATGTCGAACAACAAATCCTAAAAAGTTCCCTGAAGCAACACCAAAATCGCATTTTAAGGGATTCGTTTTAAGATTATTTTGACGTAATCGTTCGAAGAAAATTCTCATATTGTACACGTGATCGTCTTTTGTATACTATTGACAACCAAATCGTCGACATAATATTCGACTTGTTTGTGTATGAGTTCATCAAAAATATGTGTCATGGCTCTTTGATAGGTTGCACCAACATTTTTTAATCCAAATGGTATAACTTTGTAGCAGTATATCCTATGGGAGTCCTGAAGACTGTATTCGCTTTATCTTATGAAAACATTTTTATTTGATTATATCCCGATGATCCATCCATAAATGATAATATTGCATGTTTGGATGCCATATCGACCATTGATTCTAGGATTGGTAAAAGAAATTCATCCTTTAGACATGCTCTGTTCAAATCCCTGAAGTCTATACAGACCCTTATTTGACCATTTTTCTTTTTAACTGACAGTACACTAGCCAGCCATGTCGGATAATTTTCTTCACGTATAAAACGAGCCTCAATTAACTTTTTAACTTCGGCAATGACTTGTAGTTCTATTTCGACACGCATCCTTCTTGGAACTTGTTAAATAGGGATTACAATTTGATTTGACCCAAGTTTGCGGACTACAACTTCTGAAGCTAGTCCAGGCATTTTGTCAGAAGTCCAGGCAAAACAGTCTTTGTATTCTTTTAACAATTGAATTATTTCTTTTGATTCCATGTAATTAAGGAATGAACTAATGAAAGTTAGTTTTGGGTTTTCACCAGTCCCTAGATTTATTTCTTTTAATTCATCAACTGTAGATTTAATTTCTTCTTCCAATTCTTGAGGGGCATCTTCGATTGGAAGATCAGATATTTGTTCAAAATCAAATTCTTCGGTGATGAATAGGCAAAATTTCGTATCATCTAGGGGTTCTAGTGAGCCAAATCCAATACTCTCTTTAGAGTAAGGGTTTTGTTTATTGTTATCCCACATTTGTTCAATAAAGTGCAGTTATTTTAAAGACCATTGTGTGAGCATCAAACTATATTGAATAAATTTTTGTGCTCAAGGAGAATACAACTCAAAAATGATTTTCATTGATTCTAGAAAATTTTTATCTTCTAATTTTACATCAGTTTCAGTACTAGAAGAAGTAGAGCTAAGTCTAAATTTAATTAGCTTTTTATGATCACCATAAACTTCTTTGACCACTAAATTCTCGATTTTGAGAATTAGAGATTGGAGTCGGGGTTATAGCATGCATATAATAATTAATTTTCTCATGCATAGATTTAAATTGTTTTTCTTTGTCTTCTTCTTCAAGAGGTATCTTGAACTGAGGTTCTTTTATAATCACCGATGTTGTTTTTTCTTCTTTTACATCTTCTTCAAAGTCCAGGTGAATTTTGAACTTCAATGGTTTCTTCATTTTGACAATTAGGACTTCTTTCTCTCTTCCTCGTCCCCGTCCCCGGCCTCGACCTCGAGTGCGAGTCTGATGAGAATTATCACCTTTTGTCCGCGTTGCAGAAGAATAATGTTTTTCATTTATTTTCTTTTCTTTTCCTTTTCCTTTTTTATTCACCACTGTTTCTTTGGAGAATACTGTCTGTTTTATTGGAGCATAATAATGCAGGTTCGTCATGTATTCCAATTTCATTGACTTAAAATGATTGCAGATCTTCTACAATTTGTAAATATTTTATACATTTATGCAGTGATGAAGGAACTATTTTATGTTCATGAAGCCATGGTCTGCCAAGTAAAGCATTAAAAGAGGTATCAGAATAGATGATATAGAATTTTGTCGCTGTTACCAAGTCATCTATCTTTAAGAGTAATGTTATTGATCCTAGAGCCCGTCCTCCTTGTTGGTTAAACCCTCGTAGCATCATTGTATCTCTTGATAATTGGGATGCATTAATATCCAAATATGCCAAAGTCATTAAATTCATTATGTTAATCGAGGCACCTGGATCGATAAGCACCCTTGAAAGTGTCGTGTCGTTTATATTTACTGTGATGTATAGTGGTTGATTATGATCAGTTGTCCCAAGTAACAAGTCATTATCACAAAAGGTGATTTTTGTCTATTCTTCTAAAGGGCATGCTTCATTTTGGGTAATGCTAGCAAGTTGAGCTAAGCAAATGTCTGGTTCTAAGAGGGCCATTATCAATGACTCCCTCATTTCTTTCGAATGCATAAGGGTATCTTAAATGCTCAATTTTACTAGTAATTTCCTCATATGAGCTAATATATTGTAATCCACTTTGTGATGATTGTCTTCATTTCTTTCATATAATTGTGTATGTATTGGAGGAATAATCTTTTTCGATGTGACAATTTGTTTTTCTTTTTCTTGGGGAGCCGTTCTAGGAGGTAGAACTTTTCCACTTCGCAAATTGATTTCAACTATTTCTTCTAGTTTACTGTCCGACTCTTTTGTCTCTGAGTCTGAAGATTCCAATTCTATAGAAATTGGTGTTCCTTGCAATTGGAATGTGACAGTGTCTTTGTCGTTGTCAAAGTTATCATTAATGTTATTATCATTTTGGTTGTCGTTAGATTGGTCGATATCGTGTACGATTTGAGTATTGTCTACAAGATTGAAATTGGTACTATCATTTTCAAAAGAATCATCCAAAATAGACAAAATGTAAGCAGAATTTGAAGTATTATTATTCATAGTAGTGGTAAAAATGAAGTCATACAAGGTCAACTGCTTGAGGGATTTTCTCCCTTCATCCGAGACAACTATCCTAGTAGAAGATTAAGGAAGACGAGAACTAAAAGATACAAAAGGAACAACAGTTTATGTGTCTAAAAGACCTCTAATCATTTCTTGTTCTTTATTTTTTTTTTTTCCTTCCTTTCTTAGAAGATTTCTTAATTTGAAAGTCCAAAAGGATCTCCTCAGAAGATTTAATTTGAACAATGTTGCTTCTGTCTTTGTTGTCGGAATTAGAGATAAGTCTATCAATCAAAATCATATTGATTGAACCTTTCTCAGGTTCTTTCAAATACTCTATATTCCTTTCTTCAAAGCATTCTTCAATTTTGTGACCGAGCATCCTGTCATAAAGACAATAATTGGGATTGTCTTTCATATCATTTTCTCCCGGCCTTTTAGCCTCATGCAGCTTGAATTATGTTATTTTTAGTAGGCTACAAAATATTTTACCGACGGCTTCCTTTTTGAACGAATATTCCTTATTCATTCTTTCAATCATTGTTCTCTTATCTGTTGGTACTGGAACCGATTGTTGGAATTGTAATTGAGAAGATGCCCGTTGTGACATTGATTTATATTTTGTCATTGTTTCTTTTATTTGAGCTGGACTTGCATCACTTCTTTTCCCTTTTCTGCAACATTTCATGGTTTCTTCTCAAATGTTTTGACAGACTTCGTCTTTTCTATCTTGTCCTTTACACTCATTTGCTTATCTTCTTCCTGAATATTGGCAGCTTCACTGAATAGTTTTTCAATAGTCTTTATTGTCAATCCTTTTAGCATAAATGCTATAGGACCATGGATATTTTTAAGCAGAATCTCGATAACATGTTGTTCCTAGAGTTGTAGTTCACATTTCATACTAAGATTTCTCTAGCGCAAAATGTAACCCACCAAACTCTGTCCTGGTTTTTGTTTTTCGATTACCAGGTCACCAACTGTAGTATGGTGTTGTGCTCCAGTGAAACATTGAATGAAGAGGCTTTCAAGCTCTTCAAAAGTTTTAACGGACCCGTTAGAAAGCTCTGCATGCCAGTCAAAGGCAATTCTTTTGAGACTGTTAACAAATTGATGGAATGAGAGAGCGTCACTTCCTCCTGCATTGCAGTAACTCACTCTGAAGTGTGCAAGCTGCTAACGAGGATTATCGGTCCTGTCAAACATTTTAAAGAGAGGAGGAAAAAACCCTTTGGGTATTAGACAAAATCAAATTCCTCTAGATAAGGTCTACCCTATGGAATTAATGATCAAGCATTTACGTGAGCCAGTGTTTCTTTTATCTCTTGTTCTACTAATTATGTTATTTCTTTTTTTTGAATTCCACTTTAGGAGGAATCCTTTTTCTTTTGTGTACTTTCTTCAATTTCTATCGGGTCTCTTTTGTCTTCCACAATATGTATTGCCTCTGGCATAACGATTTCAATGACAAGCAATGGATTCATTGGTGGGTTTTGTAAAGCTGCCATCAGTTCTTTCATTTTTTTGTTCGAGACAGTTAATTTATTCATCTCATTGATGAATAACTACTCGTAACTCTTCTGTCGTATCTTCTTTGCTTAATTCTCGTGCTAAGGAGGTAGATCATGTTTGCACCATGTTTATCTCGGTGACTTCCTCGTTTGAACTATTTAAAAAATTATTCTTCCTTCGTATTAAGAATTGTTTGATGTCATTTTTCAACTTCTTCAATCTTTCCTCGAATGATTTTATAGGATGTTTTTCATAAGTTCTTTCAGAACTGTCTACAGGGGTACTCATGGCATCCGAGATTCCTCCTGATGATTCTCGTCTCCATACATTTTTTTTTAGTATAGAACGAGATATTGTGGGAAGTGTATCATCATTTTGTGAGTAAGAATGATCTCCATGTTGTAATATTTGGACCAAAACAGTCATTTTAGCAGATGTGTCTTCTGCTTCTGATATTAATTTGTTATGCTTAGTTCTATTTCTCGTGACAATCACATCTTTTACTCTTGGCCATAGATGAAATTTCACTAGTACCCAAGTACATTGACTGTCTAATGGGAATTGTTGATCCTTTTCTAAGTGAGTAGGATCTTCAATCGAGAGAATTCTTCTTTTCATTGTCGTAGTGACCGCACATCTTATTTTATCTAACAGTTGGGAAATTGAACACCTGTCTTTCCGTGCTAATCTTTTAAACACAAAGTATATGGCATGAATTAACGGAGAACTTCTTGGTTGGAAAGTATTTTCCTCATTTTCAACGAGTATTGTTATATATTTTTTTGAGAAAGAAGGGTTACCAAAAACACTTTGTTCAAATTAAGATGTCTCAAAATTGTCATCTTCATTCCATTTTTTCTTTATTTTAAGAGAACGAGTTTTATTTCTTTGATGAATTTTTGCAACATTCTTGGAGCAAGATCTAACTTCATATATGGACGAAGGTGGAATGTCACTTTCTTGTTCAACACAAATATTCTTTCCTCTTCAGTCAACTTGTTCTTCCATTTATTCAAAAGTATATTGTTCTACAGGAATGTATTGAGGTAAGTCTTCTGTAAAGTTAAGAAAATCTTCATAAGGTTCCAGATTGAATTCCTCAAAGGATTGTATATCAGTTTGATATGGATTTTCTAATGCAAATTCAGTTTCATTAAATAATCCAAAATCATTTTGATAAAGGTAAAGGTCTTCATCTATTGGCGTATTGACACTTTGATAATAAGAAAAGACTAAATTCGGGGATTCCTTTGCAACTTTTCTAAAACTTTAAGGAGAATAAATTGTCATGAACTTTTATTTATAAACTGGGAATTTATTATTACGTTGTTGTTATGAACTGTCAAGAATAAGAGTTTTGAAAGATGTGGCCTGATAAACCTAAAATATATAGTGTTTTTAAGCACATTTTTATACCTATTTTTGATGACATTGCACTTTAATGGAAGATATTTTTATGTTTCTTCTTGTAAGTATCATTAAAATGACTGACTATGATGAAAGGAGTAGAAGAGGATCAAATTTGGAGAAAAAATTGAAAGGTGTGCAAAATTAGCCCTTGGCGGCTAAGCGGCGGACCTTTGGCGCATAGACGCCACAGTTAAGGTGACGAATTTTATTTCATTTTGGTGCAAATTTGAAAGGGTTTTTGAAGCATCCATTGGTTTAAACTTCACTAACTTCCCATCAACGCTAAAACTCATTTAAAATTTGAACGGATGGATGCATTCTTGGTGGATATATTGAATCTGGACAAATTTTAAAGAGATACCAATGAAAGTTTTGAGAAGTTAAAAAAAAAACTTGAAAATCAGAAAGATGGTTGTTATTGGAGGGTATGATTAGTGTTAAGAGTCAAGTTTATGTTAGAGAGTTATTGAGAGTACACCTTTCCACTTACCACTTTTATTATCAATTGTATCTAGTTTTTATTAAGTAGAATAGAGATTCAGAGCCTACGAAGTTGGGCGCCAACCTCTATTGTGTCTTGTAAAGGGAAAGCAAAGTTTCAAAGGAACTTCAAGAGTCTTGTGGAGAGGATTTTTTGATAAGTGTTTAACTTTATTTTACATTTGGTCTTAAATTAAAACTTGTTGTGTTTTCACTATGATTTCTACTTTCAAATCAAGTTTTGATTGTATTTTCTCCATGGATTCTGAGTAGTTTTCTTTATCTTTTTTCTTTTAAATGATGAAGCAATTAAATTATGGAAGGATGTTGTGTGAAGAAGGATTTCAATGTTGGAAGAAGTTGTGATGATTCACTTCCTTGCACTTCATTTACTTCTTGATTTGGCCAATGAAGATGTTAAAATTTGTTGGGAGATTATGTAAAATTCATTGCGGTATTGTCTCAATCTACAATTGGAAAGAATCACATGTAATTGTATGAATGAGAATTGTAGTCTATATGGTTGGGTGCAAATAAATAGGAAGATATGCTTATAATGGAGAGTAAAATTAGAGGACTTTAGAGTGACAGGCTAAAACCCCCAAATTTGGTTTGATGTAAAAAATTTTGTTATGAGATGTTAGCCCCCAGGTGGAGGGAATCAAGGGAATTCTAGAGTGAGAACTAGTATCTTCCCTGCCTAACCCTTCTAAAAGATTTCAAATCATCAAATTAATCAATGTTCTTTATAGAACCAAGTAAGGGTAAAGAATATAATTGCTTCTATTTGGCACAACACATTTTAGATACTTCTACAATGAAATTCCATAATTATTTATGATTCATTTAAAGAGGAAAAAGATATTTTACTCTCATTTGCATTCATACTATTTTATAGTTGTGTTAACTTTAGTTGTTTGCTTTACTTTTTATTCATAAAATACCAAAAACAAATTTGAAAAACTTTATATCTTAAAACATACTTTACAAAATCATTTTAAAATGTAAAAAGTTATTTTTCTTATATCTTTAAAATTTTATACATTTCTCTGTGGGTTCGATATCTCGAGGCTTAATCAAAAAGTTCTATATTACATGATAAATGATACGTATACTTGCGTAATATACCATATTATAAAATAATTAAAATATATTTCTTATTTGCTTCAGAGTCAAGTTTTTGGCATCCGTTGCAAAGAAAGAGATAATATCATTGGAAAGAAATATAAAGTGAAAAACGTAAGAATAAATATTCGGGGATAAAGTTTTTGGCATCGTTGCCGGGAAATTAATTAAAATTTCATTTAAAGAAAATTTAAGAAAAATTAAGTTTTTACTTTTCATTATTTTTGTTAGTGTGTTTTATTTTATTTTGTTAATTTTGTATGCGTAGTTCAGGTTCTGAGGTACTTATGCCTTACAATTCTGAATTAGAGAGAACTATTAGAAGAATAAAAAATAAATAAAAAATTCATAAAAAGATAAAAATATTTAAGAAATAACAAATCAAGATCATCAAAATGTTGAAATCCATCAAGAATTTAGACCTTTAAGAGATTATGCTAACCCTACAGTGGATAAACTTCATGGTAGTATTTAACACCCTGCTGTAGCTGCTAATTTATTTGAAATTAAACATGATATTATCCAAATGGTATCTAATAATCAGTTTAGGGGATCACCATCTGAAGATTCTAATTTACATCTTGCCAATTTTCTAGAATTGTGCGCTACTTATACGATGGTGTTTCGGATGATGCTATTACACTTATACTTTTTCCTTTTTATTTATGGGATAAAGCTAAGATTTGGTTAAATTCATTAGCACCTGGATCTATCAGAACTTAGGGTGATTTAGCACAAAAATTCCTTGCTAAATATTTTCCACCATCGAAGACTGCAAAGCCTAGAAATGATATCACATCTTTTTGTTAGTTTGAAGGGGAATCTATTAATGAAGCATGTGAACATTTTAAAGATCTCTTAAGAAAGTGCCCACATCATTTGATGCCATATGGGTTAATAATTCAGACCTTTTATAATGGATTAGTTGGATCCCTTAGATCTATTATCGATGCCACTACTGGTGGTTCATTGATGTCTAAACAGTTTGCTGATGCTTATGCTTTAATTGAAGAAATGACTACTAATAATTTTCAATGGCCTTTTGAAAGTTAAATCCTAAAAAGGTAGCCAATATTCATGAAAATGATGCTTTTGTGATGTTAGCAAATCAAGTTACTGCAATGTCAAGGAAGATAGACCAATTTGGGATGAATTTTTCT
This sequence comes from Papilionanthe hookeriana x Papilionanthe teres, assembly GCA_022702705.1. Taxonomy (NCBI): domain Eukaryota; kingdom Viridiplantae; phylum Streptophyta; class Magnoliopsida; order Asparagales; family Orchidaceae; genus Papilionanthe; species Papilionanthe hookeriana x Papilionanthe teres. The sequence continues at coordinate 148,059,464 of CM040427.1, forward strand.
CAGCCAACTTCCATGATTGAAGAAAATTCATTAAGCCAAATGGTTGATTCTCAAATTCATCAGATACTTTGAATGCTATAAGTAAGCCTAATAACTCATATTCCAATTACAATATCACAGGTTGGAAAAATCATCCAAACTTTAATTAGAATACCAATAATCAGGGTGTTAGTAACCAACAATGGGGGAATAAGAAAAAGTTGTCTATTGAGAATCAATTAGGACTGATTGTCAATTAATTAAGTAATAGATCCTAAGGAACACTTCCTAGTAATACAGAAGTAAATCCAAGAGCAAGTACAAACAATTTAGTTGAGAAGTGGAAAAAAGTAGAGTTCAAAAAGAGATTGAAGTGGAGAAAGAAGAAATTAAAAAACCAAAAGAGGACACTCCAAAAGGTTTGGAAAAACCTATTTCTCCACTTAAGGTTAATTTATAAAAGCCACCACCTCCATTTCCTCAGAGACTTCGACAATAAAAATTAGATAAAAAAATTTCAAAACTCTTTGAGATTTTTAAGAAGCTTACAATCAACATTTCATTTGCTGAAGCCTTAGAATAAATGCCAAGCTACGTGAAATTTATGAAGGATATTTTCAACATAAAGAGAAAGTTTGAAGATAATGAGACTATTACCCTTAGTGAAGAGTGCAATGCAATAATTCAGAAAAAGCTTCCTGAAAAACATAAAGATCCTGAAAGTTTCACAATTTCATGTGTAATCATAGAGAGATTTTTTTGGAAAATCTATATGTGATTTAGGTGCAAGCATTAACCTTATGTCGTTATCAATATTCAAAAGACTGGGATTAGATGAAATAACCCCTACCATAGTAACTTCACAATTAGTTGATCGTTCGATCACATGTCCTAAAGGTGTTATAGAGGATGTTTTTGTGAAAGTTGATCAATTTATTTTTCCTGTTGATTTCATTGTTTTGTATATAGAGGAGGATAAAGAGATACCCATAATTTTAATTAGACCTTTTCTAGCCACAGGCAAAGAGAAGATAGATGTGCAAAAAGGGCAATTAACGATGCGAGTTAATGATCAAACTATTACATTCAATATTTCAAAATTAATGAAATATCCTGCAAGAGGTAAAGATGATGAATGTTATAGGATGGATGTTATCAAATATTTAAGTGAATGTCATTTCATGTCAAATTATGAAAAAAAATTGAAAGTAAAGAATTGGAACACAAGATAGAAGAGGAATTACAAGATTCGAAGATATTCATGAGGAAGATTTAAATTATGTTCATGAAAATTTTGAAATGTTGAACATGACTGAAAAAGATGGATCTTTTGGTCCATCAATTAAAAAACCTCCTGAACTTGATTTAAAGATGCTTCCTAATCATTTAAAGTATGCCTTTTTAGGTGATTCATCAACTTTGTCAGTTATAATTTCCTCTCAATTAATTGAAAAAAAGAAGAGAGTTTGCTTAAAATTTTGAAGAACTATAAGAAAGCCCTTGGATGGACATAGCTGATATTAAAGGAATCAATCCTTCCATTTGTATGCATAGAATCCTTATGGAGGATAATTGTAAACCTCATGCTGATCCTCAAAGGAGATTAAATCCTATCATGAAAGAAGTTGTTAAGAAAGAAATTTTAAAGTGGTTAGATGCTGGAATTATCTACCCTATTTCAGATAGTGCATGGGTTAGTCCTATTCATTGTGTTCCTAAGAAAGGAGTAGTTATTGTGACTGTTAATGAAAAGAATGAAATAATACCAGCAAGATAAGTTACAGGATGGTGAATATGCATTGATTATAGAAAATTAAACCTTACCACCAGGAAAGATCATTTTCCACTTCCTTTTCTAGATCAGATGTTGGATAGACTGGCTGAGCATAAATACTTATGTTTTTGGATGGATATACTGGTTACCACCAAATTCACATTGCTCCTGAGGATTAAGAGAAAACAATGTTTACCAGGCCTTATAGTACATTTGCTTTTAGAAGAATGCCCTTTGGTTTATGTAATGCCCCTGCTACATTTTAGAGATGTATGATGGCAATTTTCTGTGATTTAATAGAAAAAGGAATTGAAGTTTTTATGGATTAATTTTCAGTGTTTGGAATTTCATTTGAATCATGTTTAGAAAATCTATCTAAAGTTCTAAAACGTTGTGATTTGGTTCTTAACTAGAAGAAATGCAAATTTATGGTAGCACGAGGAATTGTTTTGGGATATCGTATATTAGAAAATGGTATGAAAATAAATCCTGCAAAAATTGAAGTGATCTCTAATTTACCTTGCCCAACTAATGTAAGGGGAATTAGAAGTTTTCTGGGACATGCTGGATTTTACAGGCATTATATTAAAGACTTTTCAAAAATTTTGAAGCCTTTATGCTGTTTACTGGAAAAAGATGTAATTTTTAACTTTGATGATGATTGCCTAAAAGCTTTTGAAACTTTAAAAGAAAAATTAATCACTGCACCTCTTATAGTTTTACCAAATTGGAAAAGTCCTTTTGAATTAATGTACGATGCTAGTGATTATGTTATTGGAGCAGTTTTAGTTCAGAAATATAATAAAATTTTCAAAGTGATTTATTATGTTAGTAAAACACTTAATGAAGCCCAAATTAATTATACCACTAGTGAGAAAGAGTTATTAGCTATAGTATTTGCCTTTGATAAATTTAGATCATATTTAATTGGAACTAAATGTGTGGTGCATAATGTTCATTCAGCTATTAAATATTTAATGAAGAAGAAGGATGTAAAACCAAGATTGATTAGATGGATTCTTCTTTTGCAAAAAATTGATTTCGAGATAGTAGATAGGAAGGGTGATGATCATCTATCCAAGATTGAAAATAAAATATCTCTCTGTGATGCTGAAGAAATTAATGAAAATTTTCCTAATGAAAAGTTGTTCTCTGTTAATGAGTGGTGTGTTCTGTGGTATGATGACATTGTAAACTTTATTGTTAGTGATATTTTACCCTATGGTTTGACATCCCAGGAGAGGAAGAAATTTATATCTGAAGCTAAGATTTATTTTTTGGATGACCCATTTTTATATAAACAAGGAAAGGATTTGATTATTCAAAGATGTGTCCCTTTAGAAGAAACTTATGAAATTATTCAAAAATGTCATAATTCTGATTATGGGGGACATTTTGGAGTTGATAAAACTGCATATAAAATCTTACAATTTTGATTTTATTGGCCTACAATTTTTAAGGATATTAATGTTTATATTAAAAATTGTGATCAATTTCAACGTGTAGGCAATATTTCTAGAAGAAATGAGATGCCCCCCAATTATATATTGGAACTTAAAATATTTGACGTTTGGGGATTAGATTTCATTGGACCATTTATACCATCTTTCAAAAATACATACATTTGGTAGCCGTAGACTATGTATCCAAATGGATAGAAACTGTTGCTTTACCTCGATGTGATGCTCAAAGTGTTACAAAGTTTTTAAGAAAGAATATATTTTACAGATTTGGAATACCAAGAGTAATCATAACTGATGGGGGAAGTCATTTTAGAAATGCGATTATGGAGAAGTTAGTAAAGAAATATCATATTAATCATAGCATTGTTACTGCTTATCATCCGCAAACAAGTGGTTTGGTTGAATTATGCAATAGTGAAATTAAAAGAATATTGGAAAAGACTGTTATTCCAAACAGAAAGGATTGGTCAATCAAATTGGATTATGCTTTGTGGGCCTATAGAACTGCCTACAGACTCATATGGAATGTCCCCATATAGAGCTAATTTTTGGAAAAGCTTGTCATTTACCAGTTAAAATTGAGCATAAAGCATATTGGGCTATTAAAGAGTTCAATTTTAATTTAAAAGATGCTGGAGAAAAGTGATTGTTGCAGTTAAATGAGCTTGAAGAGATAAGGAATCAATCTTATGAAAATGCTAAGATTTATAAAGAAAAGATGAAGTTATGGCATGATCAGAAGATTCTTACTAAAAATCTTGAGCCAGGACAAAAAAGTTTTGCTATATAATGCTAGATTGAGAATTTTTGCTGAAAAGCTTAAATGCAGGAGGACAAGTCTATTTATTGTAATGAAAGATTATTCTTATGGAGCTGTGGATATTCAAGATCCTAAGACTGGAAAAATATTTAAAGTGAATGGTCATAGACTTAAACCTTACTTTTCAGTCGATCAATCTAAACCTGATGATAATCTGATGTTAGGTCACTCAGAATAAGCTGTGGGTATGTCAAGCTGATGACGTTAAACCAAACACTTTGTGGGAGGCAACCCATATTTATCGGTATGCTTTGTTTTATGTTTGCTTTGTGTGCTTTTATTTAGTTTGATTTGAGAAATGTGGTAGCATTTTGGAGTTTTTTATGTTATAGTGGTGTTTATTTAACCTTAATGACTTAAAGGATTCAGAATGAAGATTTTGACATTTGGCAGAACTGTGCAAAAATGTGCATTGCCAGCTAAACTTCGTTGGTTGGCGCATAGACGCCACAGGTATAAAAACATGAAAAATGAGGTTCTAGAAGCCAAAATCGTGGGTGGGTAGTTTTTGGAGTTATTAAAGAGTTTAAACACATCTAGGGTCGGTTTTGTGCCTTCCCAAGTCTATAAAAAGGCCCCAAATTTATGAAATACTTGCCCCAGTTCTTATTTTCATTCTTGAGTCTTCCGAAAGAGTATTTTGAGTGCTTGGGAGAGATCAGTTAAGAAGAAAGAGGAACCCAACAAGAAGAAGTTTATTTGTGATAGTGCGCAAGAGTTATATAATGGATTTCTGGTTGTGAGTATCCAAGGAATAACAAAAAGAATTACGAAGATTAAGACCGATGTGGAGTCTATTGATGTAAAGGTAAATGAAATTAATGCTCATTTAGTACACATTGGATGGCAACTAAAAATGCAATTCAGTCATACAAGTCATGTGGAAGAAGCAAATAAAGTGATGTATTTAAAGAACAAATGGATGGAAGAAGAAGATGTAAGAGCTTTTAATCATCTCCTTTTTTATCAGATTTACATTCCAGATGGTTCAATTGGAACTAATGGTGGTTCTGGATATAATCCACCTAATGGAGATTGGAATTAACTTATGTGTGGTTGTGTGGTTTGATTATGTGTGTTTAGTGTTATAAGTGTGATTTTTGTTAAAGTTTGTGTTTGTTGCACTTCAAATATGTTTGATACATCTTAATGATGTAAGTTTGTGTTTAATTACATGTGTTTGAACTTATGTATTGGGTATTTTATCCAAAGTGTTTGGATAGAAATTTGTAGTTTATTATTAATATAAGTTTGTGTTTGTGTGAAATTTGTGTGGAATCATTGAAGATTAAAGAGAACTTTTCAAGTATTAGAAGAGTTTATGGGGAGAAATAATTATTTGAAGTGATTAAAGGTGATTAACTCAGTTTTTTTATGGAATTAACTTAATTGTCAAAATTTGTGCATTGGAGCCTAAGCGCCAAACCGACGGCGCATAAGTGCCAGATTTCGTGGCTAAGTGTCGTAGGCCTTGTGCATAGGCGTCGATTCTTGAAAATCAATTTTCTGCAGTTAAAAACATGAAATTTTCCATTTTTAACATCCCCATCACCTTTAACCTCTCAGTTTCGTGAAATAAAAGCCTAGGTCATCAATAATTGGATCATTTTAGAGCCGAATTCGTTGAAATTTGTTGGATTTGAGTTCCTTAAGGTATGATCACTACTCTTAAGTAAAATATTTTTATTTTCACCGTGTATTTTAAGTACATTATTGAAAAATCTGAAAATTACTATTCTTGGTGAAAATTTGAGAAAAGCATGAGAAATTACATAGATTTAGCGGAGTCTGCCTTTGGAAGTTGAATTAACAAGTTTAGTTTAAATTTGAAATTATTAGTGAATTTTTTGTGACTTTTTAGAGATGGCTCTAAAGTCAAAATGCTCGAAAGGAAAATACAATTTTGATTCCAACAAATTTTTCAGTTCTAAAGCTAAGAATAGTTATGTCGATGCACTCGCATCGCGGAAATTGATTCTAGAGCGAGTTTTTAGTAAGCCAGAAGGAGATATTGAGGAGATGATTACAAGAAGAAATTGAGAAAGATACTGTTGCTTGTCCTCTATTGCATTCGTTTCTATAGTGAGAGAGTTCTATGCTAACTTACCAGCAGCAGAAGACAATTTGGTGATGGTTAGGGGCAACAAGTGGATTTTTCATATGCGGTAATTAATACTTTTTACCGATTAACTCCTGGGATTTTTTGTTTTTATGTGAATTTTTATCTTTTTGAGGGAGAGTTAGATGAGATTATGGCCTTTCTTACTGATGGAAGTGGTTTTTGGAAGATTACAAATGACAGAAGAGTGAATTTTCAAGCCTCTAAATTGAATGCCACTTCAAAGGCATGGCATTATTTTATCTCATCTAAGCTTCTACCTTCAAGTCATGTTAGTGAAGTTACAAGGGAGAGAGTTGTTCTGAACCATTGTATTCAGCAGGGAAAGCCTTTAGATATTGGGGCTATTATTTTTTATTATATTTTGAACTCGTGCGGAGTTGCTACTACTCGCGGTATAGGATTTCCATCTCTGATTTATTCACTTTGTGAGCAGTTTGGTGTTAAGTCTGAAACATGGGAAGAGGTTCTTCAGCCACGTAGACCTATTACCAGTGTAAATGTGAGCACTTACACTATACATTCAGTATTTTGCTAGAAAGGAGGATCTGTTAGAGCTTCCAGTGCTTCTACTTCTGCTGCTCCTACTTCACGTGCTTCTACTACACATGCATCATCTTTCAGAGATTCACAAACTGGACTATTACAGAAGATTTTGAAGAATGTGAGTCTTACCAGAGAGCATGTTAGAGATATGGATGGGAAGATTGAAAATATTGAAAGTATATTGTAAAACACGAATATGAGGATAATTATCAGCAGTACATGGACAGAGTGATTAGAGGAGATCACAGTTCTGATATGCCACATCATCCTTTTTATATACCTTGTGTGCCATCCAGAGACTAGAATGAAGAAGATGATGAGGATAATGATGATGAGAATGATGATGAGGACTGTTGTGTTAAGTTTGTGATGTTGTTATGTGATTTTCTTATGTGTTGTGATGATTTTATTTAATGTTTTCATATGTGATGTGATGTATTTTGCTATGGACTCTGAGTTGTATAGATATAATTGGACTATTTTTTTATGCACATTCAGATGCTTATGTATTGGATTGAGGGTTTATGATGTAATATGTTATGTGTTTGTGGTAGTAAATGTTTTTGTGTTTTTAGTAGTGTCTAATTTAATTCCTATAAATATTAGAAAATTTTAGAAGACTATTAGAAACCACTAGCGTGTTTGAACTTTTCAAAATTTGCTACCATTTATTTTCTAGTATGTTGTGATTTGTGCTTGTGTGTATTTGCTTTGAAAACATTCACTATTGTAGAAGTCATTTGAAATATTGAAATTTGTATTTTATGAAAAAATGAAAAACTGAATTTGATTTCTTTTTACTCCTTGTTTTTAAACTGTTATACTTGCATATTTAGAATATTAAAATTCCTGTAAGCATGTTATTTTAGTTTTTAATTCTTACCCATGTATTATTCTTATGCTTAAATGTTTTATCCTACTAAAAAATTAAAGTTTGTGGGGAATTTAAAAACAATCTTTTAAAAACTAAAATTTTATTTGTTCTCAAGAATACTTAAATAAAATTTGATTTTTGATTGAAAATAATTATGTATATGAAGTTATATTAGGGAAGCAAAATTTTGAATATAGATATGAGTAAGTTAATTTAGTTAAAATTTATAGTAATGATGAAAAACTTTAAAGTTAAAATTTTCTTAGTAAAGAAATGTTAAAAATAGTTAAACTATCTTTAGTATGAAATGTTGTATTTTTGGATAAATAGAAGATTTGACTTTTATTTTTCAAAGCTTAAATATCTTTTATTGAGAAATAATTTTTAACACTATTATTATGATTTTTAAGTGAAGGATATATATCAGACCTTTATTATAAATGAAAGGGTGGAATTCAAAATCATTAAATGTCTATCCAGATACAGTAATCCTTGCTTTATAAAAAAAAGGAGAAAGAAAAGAAAAAGAAAAAAAGAAAAAGAAAAAAAGAAAAAGAAAAAAAGAAAAAAATAGTATGTAAAAAGGAAGGAGAAGCTTGAGGATTTAAAGGCCTAATCAAAAATTCGTTCCATACCTAAAGTTTAAACTATAAGTTTTGAGAAAATCTAAAGCTTAATGTTATAATACAGTAAGTAAAATTATTTCCAAATGAAAATTTTTAAGTTAGGAAGATAAAATGTTTGAATCCTATATTTTGAAAAATCTACAAGTATTTCTGAATTAGATAGAACTAATATTTTTTGTTATCCTTTACTTAAAAACCTTCTAAACTTTAAGTTGGTCTCATTTACTAAATTTTTTTCTAAACTGGACTATTTCATTTCTAGAACAGAATTTTGAAACCTTCTTAAAGAAACTCATTTACATAATTTGCATGTTAAGATTTTATATGTGATTAAGTGTCACTTGAGGACAATTAACATTTTAAGTTTCGGGGATTTTGATATACCTAAAATATATAGTGTTTTTAAGCATATTTTCATACCTATTTTTTATGATATTGCACTTTAATGGAAGGCATTTTTATGTTTTTCTTGAAGGTATGATTAAAATGACTAACTATGATTAAAGGAGCAAAAGAGGATGAAATTTGGAGCAAAAATTGAAATGCGTGCAAAATTAGCTTTTGGCGGCTAAGCATCGGACCTTTGGCGCATAGGTGCCATAGTTATGATGACGAATTTTATTTGATTTTGGCGCAAATTTGAAGGGGTTTTTGAAGTATCCTTTAGTTTAAACTTCACTAACTTCCCATCAGCGCCAAAACTCATTTAAAATTTGAATGGATGGATGCATTCTTGGTGGATACATTGAATCCAGACATATTTTGAAAAGACACCACGGCACCATTTGGAAAATTTTAAAAAGAAGACTTGAATATCAAAAAAATGATTGTTATTGGAGGGCGTAATTAGTGTTAAGGGTCAAGTTTATGTTAGAGAGTTATTGAGAGTACACCTTTTCACTTCACCACTTTTATTATCAATTGTATCTAGTTTTTATTAAGAGTATAATATAGATTTAGAGTCTACGGAGTTGGGTGCCAACCTCTATTGTGCCTTGTAAAGCGAAAGCAAAATTTCAAAGGAACTTCAAGAGTCTTGTGGAGAGGATTTTTAGATAAGTGTTTAACTTTATTTTACATTTGGTTTTAAAGTAAAACTTGTGTTTTCACTATAATTTATACTTTTAAATCAACTTGTGATTTTATTTTCTCCATGGATTCTTGAGTATTTTTCTTTATCTTTTTCCCTTTAAATGATGAAGTAATTAAATTATGAAAGGAAGTTGTGTGAAGTATAAGATTTCAATGTTGGAAGAAGTTGTGATAATTCACTACCTTGTACTTCATTTACTTTTTGATTTGGCCAATTAAGATGTTAAAATTTGTTGGAAGATTATGTAAGATCCATTGTGGTATTATCTCAATCAACAATTGGAAAGAATCACATGCAATTGTATGGATGAGAATTGTAGTCCATTTGGTTGGGTGCAAATAAATAGGAAGATATGCTTATAATGGGGAGTAAAATTAGAGGACTTTAGAGTGACAAGCTAAAGCCCCCTAATTTGGTTTGATGTGAAAAATTTTGTTATGAGATGTTAGCCCCCAGGTGGAGGGAATCGAGGGAACTCTAGAGTGAGAGCTAGTATCGTCCCTGCCTAACCCATCTACAAGATTTCAAAATCATCAAGTTAACCAATGTTCTTTAAAGAGCCAAGTAAGGGAAAATAATATAATTCCTTCTATTTAGCACAATACATTTTAGATACTTCCACAACGAAATTCCATAATTTTTACTGATTCATTGAAAGAAGAAAAAGATATTTTATTCTCATTTGCTTTCATACGATTTTATAGTTATGTTAACTTTACTTGTTTGCTTTACTTTTTATTCAAAAAATACCAAAAACAAATTTGAAAAACTTTATATCTTAAAACATACTTTACAAAATTATTTTAAAAAGTAAAAAGTTGTTTTTTTTATTTCTTTAAAATTTTAGATATTTCCCTGTCGGTTCGATATCTCGGGGCTTAATAAAAAATTCCTATATTACTTGATAAACAATACGTATACTTGCGTAGTATCCCATATTATAAAATAATTGAAATATATTTTTTATTTGCTTCAGAGTCAGATTTTTGGCATCCGTTGCAAAGAAAAAGATAATATCATTGGAAAGAAATATAAAGTGAAAAACTTAAGGGTAAATATTCATGGATCATGGCCCTATATGTCAAAGAACGAAACTTATTTTTAATAACACATGATTTAACAAGAGATGAGAAGAAAAATGATCCCCAGCGAAGTCGCCAAATAAAATCTCTTGTCGGCATCTGGAGTAGTGTCGGAGATTTTCTCGGTGTCAATTTCTATATTTTGGAGTTGCCACTCCGTTTGTCTATAATATTGCCCTAATCTTCAAGAAATCTTATTTCTTTTGGATCATGTAAAGGATCCTTAGATAATAATAAATTGGAAGAAAGTAAGGGCTAATAAAATAAAAAATAGTAGAATAAGAAATGTCATGATAATCCTTATAAATGAAGATTCTAGAATGCCTTATTCTAGGAATTTTATATAAGGACAATCACATATGAAATTTTGATAACTAGAGATTTTCAGGTGTGAAGCCTATCCTGAGTTCTTAAATCTCCTATAGGAGCAAACTCCTATAGTTAATTACATCTTAGATAATTAAATTTATCTAAGAAAACTTATGATTAATGTCAACACTTGTTTTCTAAGAAGTTTCAAGAACAATGAAAGAAAAGTCGATGTTCAATCCTATGGGTAATATGTCATACTACCCTGAGAGTTTAATTTTTGTCAATGTCATTTGTTATGTAGATTTCATTTTTTTGTTTTATTGTTCATCATTTTGTTGTTGTTTTTATCTTGTAGTTTACTATTTGTTTGGTGACTATCCTAAATGTTTAGGTTTTATGGTTATCCTAAAAGTTTAGGTTTTATTTTGTTTTATTTTTTGTCATTTTAATGTTGTTTATATTTTGTTTTGTTCTGCTTTTTTTTTTGTTTTGTTGTTGCTTTAATTTTGTTTTAATGTTGTTTGTCCTGTCTTCAAAATGTCTCCCCGCAAAACAGAGTTAGCACACCCTAATATCATGTAAAGTAAATCTAAAGCGGAATTTATCTTCAACCTTAGCCTCATCGTATGAAAATTTGATTTGATTGGCTCTACACCTTCGTATCGACCTTAGCAAGCTTGCCCTAGCTTCAATTTGGAGTTGATTTGGGCCTAGGTATGAGTTCATCCAAGGTGTGATCGGCTTGAGGAGCTGAAGTTGGGAGCTGGTTTAGAGCCTATGGGAGAAGGCAATTTCAATTGAGCTCAACTTCGTAGGGTTCTAGTCAATTTGAATTTTTGGGCAACTTCATTTCAAACTTCAATTTTGTCCTGTTTTTGGGGTTTTGGGTTGGCTTAATTAGGAGGATTGAGTGGGTTTAAGAGCTTCGGTCCATGGGGAATCAATTGCTCAAGTCCTATGGAAGAACTTTGATGTTCAAAGCTAAGGGAATTGGGCAGTGTATGGGTTTCTCTTATTTTTGTCTCCGCTCTTGGTGCTCTCAGGTTTGGCCTTATTTATAGCCATGGACGCTATGACTAAGCTTGGGATTATTTGGTTTCACTTAAGGAAGGTGCTATCATGTCTAATGATGGCTGAGGATAGGATTTTAGATATAGGATAAGTTTAATTCATCCCTCCCAAGAGTAATCCATGTAGGGTTTATCCATGGTGAGAGTTCGGTTTTTAGCTTAGCTTCCTTCCATTGGCTCCTCCATGAGGTGGACACAACCAGTTAAAGCTTTCTGGATTCACCTCCCTTACATGAGATTTATGTATCATTTAATATTTTAAAGGGAGCATGACACCTTAGCCTCCTATTCCATCCTTGTCATGGCTTGGTCATGATGAGCTCCTCCTTTGATTAAATTGATTTGTTTTATGTCTATTAGATGGGAAAGAGGTGGGTAGTGACTCCAACATGAGCTAGTTGATCTCCTTCCACATAATTTAACATGTCATCCATGGTTTTATAAAAGAATGACACATAATTTCCCTTTCTCATTATTTTCAAAATTTGTTAATAATGAATTCATTCCATGATTTAGGGATGACTTAAGCCAAGATTTTCTCCATTGGATGGCTTGTGAGGTGAGTGATGACTCACCCATGTCATCTCTTAAGCTTTTCATGAAGGAATGACACCTCCTTCATCCTTCATGATGGTGTCATGATGGTGTTTTTAGCCATGGTTAAATGATTTTTTATTGGTTGTTTAATGTGTTTACTCATATGTAATGGGTCTCATGGGTTATGTGTAATCCATATTATGTCAATTATGAGGTCATTGTTGGATTTTTAAATTTAAAGCCATTTATTGTGTCATGTGTGATGTCACATGTCCAAATTTATTTCATGGCTATTTAATTATAAATCCAATTTTAAATAATTATTTATTTAATTAAAAATATTAGGAATTATATTATTAACCAAAAATTGATTAAAATAATTTATGAAATTAATTATTTAATCAATTTTATCAATTTTGGTTTAAAATAAGGTATTTTAACCAAATTTGGTTAATGTTGACTAGGGTTGACTAATGTTGACCCAGGTTGACCCAAATTGGTCAATCCTAGTCTAAAGATGACCAATGTAACTTTTCCAACTTTGTCATAGTTGAGTTAGTCATAGGATCCATGGGTTTTTTCATTATGGGTTTAATTTGATCATGTTGACCAATTTTAGGGTTTAGGTGACCCAATAGTTAATATGATAACTTTTGGGTTAGCCATTGGTCATCTTGACCAATGTTATCTTGAGTAGGTCAATGTCTGACCATAAATCTAATATGGTGGTCATGGGTCAAAGGTTGACTATTTTAGTCGATGTCGTGGTCATTGTCCAGTTTGACCAAAATTGGCTATTTAGGTCAAAGGTTGAACAATCTGGTCAATGTGGTGGTCATTGGGTCAAGGATTGATAAGTTTAACCAAAGTCGACCATTTGGGTCAAAGGTTGCCCAGTCTGGTCAATTTGGTGTTCATTGGGTCAAGGATTGACCAGTTTGGTCATTGTGGTGGTCATTGGGTCAAGGATTGACCAGTTTGACCAAAGTTAACCATTTGGGTCAAAGGTTGACTAGTTTGGTCAATGGTTGATCAGATCAGGGTTTGTCATTTCTGATTTTATCAATTAAAGATGTCATTAAAATCTTGGTTTAAAAGTCTTCATTAGGATTTTACCTTAGACATTAGGGTTTAGTGAACATTGGTAAGGTTTAGGAGGTCAATGATGGTAGACTTCCTTTCTCAAAAAGATCTAGAAATGATCCTCACAAAAGTGAGTTCAACAATGGGTCATCACAAAAATAAGACTTGGCTTCAGATAAAAATTTCCTCTTTTGTTGGTGTGTCAGACCATAAGGTAAAATGTTACTAATAATAAAGTTCACAATGTCTACTTAACGTGGATCATGCCATTCATTAATATTGAACAACTTTACATCTGGAAAATGTCTATTTATCTCTTCTTCAGAACAAAGTGATTTATCATAGTTAAGTTAGCATAGATGATCAACAATTTAATTATCACCTCCCTTTCTATCTACTATTTCAACGTAAAATTCTTGCAAAAGAAAAACCCATCTTATTAGTCTTAGTTTTGCATCCTTCTTTTTCATTAAATACTTAATAACAGAATGATCTGTATGCACCAAACATTTACTTCCAATTAAATATGATATGAACTTATCAAAGGCAAATACTATTGTTAATACTCTTTCAATTGTTGTATAATTAATTTGAGCTTCATTAAAGGGTTTTACAAGCATAGTAGATTACTTTTAATTTTTTTTCATATTTATGTCCTAAAATAGCTCTAATAGCATAATTACTTGCATCACACATTAATTCAAATGGTTTTTTCCAATCTGGCGAAATAATAACTAGTGCAATGATTATTGTTTTTTTAATAGCTCAAAAGTTTTTTACCAATTCTTATTAAAATTAAAAATCACATCATTTTCGAGCAAATATCATAGTGGCTTAGCAATTTCTGAAAAATCTTTAATATATAGCCTATAGAATCCATCATGTCCTAAAAAATTTCTAATTTCCTTCATGTTGGTTGGATGAGGTATATTAGCAACCACTTGAGTTTTAGCATATCTACTTCCATACCTTTCTCTAAAATGTGATGTCCTAAAACAATTCCTCCTGCTACCATAAACTGACATTTTTTCCAATTAAGGACTAAATTTGTTTCTTCACAACATTTAAGAGCTCATAATAAATTTTATAAACATGTATCAAATGAAGTTATAAACAATGAAAAAATATCCATAAAAACTTCAATTCCTTTTTCAATTAAATCACAAAAAATAGCCATCATACATCTTTGAAATGTAGCAAGGGCATTACACAAAATAAAGGCCATTCTTCTAAAAGAAAAGTACCATAAGAACTAGTAAACATTGTTTTCCCTTGATCCTCTGGAGCAATTTGTATATGATCATAACCAGTATATTCATCCTGAAAATAAAAATATTTATGCCCAACTAATCTATCCAACAATTGATCCAGACAGGGTAATGTTAAATGATTTTTCCTCATGGAAAGGTTTAATTTTCTATAATCAATGCATATTCACCATCTTGTAACTTATCTTGTTGGTATTAGTTCATTCTTTTCATTAACGGTTACAATCACTCATCCTTTCTTAGGAACACAGTGTATTGGACTAACCCATGCACTATCTGAAATAGGATAGATAATCCTAGCATCCAACCACATTAAAATCTCTTTCTTGATAAATTCTTTCATAATGAAATTTAATCTCCTTTGAGGATCAGCCATAGGTTTGCAGTTTTCTTCCATTAGGATTCTATGCATACCAATTGAAGGACTAGTTTCTTTAATATCAGCAATTGTCCATCAAAAGGATTTCTTATATTTCTTCAAAGTTTTTCAGTAAACTCTTCTTCTTCTAAAGTTAAGTTCGAGGAATTTATAACCAGCAAAGTTGAGGAATCACCTAAAAAGGCATATTTTAAATGTTTCGAGATAACTTCAATTCAAGTTCAAGAGTTTTCTTAATTGATGGACAAAAAGATTTGTCTTTTTCTGTCATGTCCAAAACTTCAAAACATTCTTGAACAAAATTTGAATCTTCTTACTTAAAATCATTAAGATTTTCTATTTCCTCTTCTTAATCATGCTCCAATTCTTTCATTTATGAATTCTCTTCATAAATGGTTTTGAAATGACATTCACTAAGATATCTCATTACATCCATCCTGAAACATTCATCATCTTTACTTTTTGTAGGGTATTTCATTGATTTGGAAATATTAAAAGTAATAGTTTAATCATTAACACACATAGTTAATTCCCCTTTTTGCACATCTATCATTGCTCTACCTGTTGCTAGGAAAGGTCTCCCTAAAATGATATGTATCTCTTTATCTTCCTCTATATCTAACATAATGAAATCAACAGGAAAGATAAATCAATCCACTTTCACCAAAACATCTTCTACAACTCCCTTAGGATATATTATACAATGATCTGTTAATTGCAAGGTTAAAGTTGTAGGAGATATTCCTACTAATCCCAGTCTTTTAAATATAAAAAATAGCATAATGTTAATACTTGCACTCAAAGCACACAAAGCTTTCCCAAAAAATCTATCTCCAATCGCACATGGAATTGTGAAGCTTCTAGAATCTTTAAGCTTTTCAGGAAGCTTTTTCTAAAATATAGAACTACACTAGTCCCATTATCTTCAAACTTCCATTTTTTGTTAAGAATATCCTTCATAAACTTCACATAGCTTGGCATTTATTCTAAAGAATCAACAAAAGCAATATTAATTGCAAGCCTTTTAAAGATTTCTATAAATTTTGAAAATTGTTTATCTAAATTTTGTTGACTAAGTATTTGAGGAAATGGAGGTGGTAACATTTTTTTCTAAATCAATTTTAAGTGGAGAAATAGGTCTCTCAAATCCCTATGGAGCATCCTCTTTAGGTTCTTCAATTTCTTCTTTATCTAATACAATCGCTTTTTGAACTCTACCTTCCAACTCTCTTCCACTTCTAAGTTGAACAACCTTTACTTGTTCTTTATTCTGGTCTTTTGGATTTACTTTTGATTACTATGAAGTGTTCCTTGGGTTCTATTACTCAATGAGTTTGCAATTTGCCCCCAACCAATTCTCAATATTTCTTATTGCAGCTCTTGACTTTGTAACTAATTTTACATTTGTAAAACCACTTCTTCTATAGACAACTTCTTATCCTTAAATTGTGAATTATTAGTAAAACCTAAAGGATAATTTGGTTTATAATTACTATTACCTTGGTTATTCCAGTTCCCTAATGGGCTTACTTGGTTGCTCCCTCATTGCTGATTAGTACCACGTAATTGTTATTCCTATTAAAAGTAGGATGGTTTTTCCAACCCGGATTATAATAGTTCAAATATGGGCTGTTTAACTTGTTATTTATATCATTTAAAGTCTCAATTGATGTTTGAGAGTCAACGATTTGGCCAAATGAATTCTTTTCAATCATTGGAATTGTTTGAGAAAAATTCATTCTGAATTGGTCTATCTTTCTTTGGATTGTAGCACCTTGATTTGCTAAAATGGCAGAAACTTCAAAATCATGAATATTGGCTACCTTTTTAGAATGTACCCTTTTAGAAACCATTGAAAATTATTAGTAGTCATTTCTTCAATTAATGGATAAGCATCAGAAAATAGTTTAGACATTAATGAACCACCAGTAGCGGCATCGATAATAGATCTAAGAGATCCAACTAATCCATTATAAAAAGTTTGAATAAATAACCAATCTGGCACATCATGGTGTGGACACTTTCTTAGGAGTTCTTTAAATCAATCTCAAGCTTCACAAATAGATTCCCCTTCAAACTGACAAAAATATGTAATATCATTTCTAGGCTTCACAGTTTTTTATGGTGGAAAATATATAGTAAGAAATTTATGTGCTAAATCACCCCAAGTTCTAATAGATTCAGGTGCTAAAGAATTCAACCATATCTTAGCCTTATCTCTAAGTCAGAATGGAAAAAGACTAAGCCTAATATCATCACCAGAAACACCATCATATTTAAATGTAGCACACAATTCTAGAAAATTAGCAAGATGTAAATTTGGATCTTCAGTTGGTGCTCCCCCAAACTGATTGTTAGATATCATTTGGATAATAGCAAGTTTAAGTTCAAATGAATTAATAGCTACAGCAGGAATTTGAATACTACCATGAAGTTCATCCACTATAGGGTTTCCATAATCTCTTAAAGGTCTTAATTCAAGAAAAATTTCAACATTTTGATTAATTTGATTTTCCATTTCTTAAAATATTTTTAATTTTTCTCTTTATTTATAATTTTTAAAATTTTTTTAATAGTTCATTCTAATTTAGAATCGTATGGCACAAGTCCTTCAAAATTTGAACTTCACATAAACTATTACAACTAAACAATGAAAATAATAATAAAACACACATAATTAGATAAGGTTTAAATAAGATTTTCTAAAAATAGAAATTTTCTTTTTCTAATTTTAAAAAAAATTTTATTTTAAATTCAAATCCAAAGAAAATTCGATTTTTTCCCTGCAACGGTGCCAAAAACTTGATCTTGCTTTGACTACCAGATGAACACTTATATATTTATACTTGTAGTAATTGGATTATACTTATATTTTTTTATATAAATTTTCCTTCTTTACAAAAATGCCAAAAACTTGATTTTAATATAAAGAAGAATGTAAAAGTGATATTTAAATTTTGGATTCTACGCAAGTATACATATCGTTATCAAATAACATAGGACATTCTGATTAAGCCCCTAAATAACGATTGTAGAAGGAAAATTTTGGATATTTAAAAGATAAAAAAGTTTTTAAATCATAAATTCTATTTATAAAAGACAATTACTTAAACAGTTTCGGATAATAGAAAACTTGAAAATGCGATTATTTTTTGGTATTCTCTTAAATGATAAAATAAAATAAACAATTTTTATTGAGATCGGCTCTCAAATGATCCAATATATTGATGCCCTGGGCTCCTTTTTCACGAAAGTTAGAGGTTGAAGACAATAGGGGTAGTTAAAAATGGAGATCTTTAAGTTTCTAACTGCTAAAAATCAATTTTGGCGAACCGGTGCCTAAGCACGAGGCCTTCGGCGCTTAGCCGCAAAATCTGGCGCTTAAGCACCGACACTCTGGTGCTTAGCCGCCAGTGCCCAGATTTTCACAATTAAGAAAATGCACTAAACCACTTAGTTAATCACCCTTAATCTTCTCAAAATAATTGTCTCTTCCTCATAAATCTCCCAATACTCTAATTTCAAATTTTAATATCCATCGATTCCAATTAAGTTTCACACAAACACAAACATATATTCATTAAAATTAAACCACACTTAATAAAAAATAAGAATTTCTATCCAAACACTTTGGATGAAATTCCCTAGATACAAAAGACTCAATAATCATAAACATAGGTTTACATCACTAAGATGTAACAATCACATTAAAGTGCACCAGAACACAAACATAAAACTTTAATTACTTAAAACATCAAACACATAAAACATAAGATACACAAAACAAACCACAAGATCAAACTAACATTTAATTCCACTCTCCAGTAGGCGGAATATATCCAGAACAACTATTATTTCCATTGCACCCTTTTGGAATAAAAATCTGATAGAACGGGCGATGATTGAACACTCTTACGTCTTCTTCTTCTAACCACTTGTTCTTCAGGAACATCGCTTTATCCGCTTCTTCCACGTAACTTGTATGACTGAATTGCATCTTGAGTTGCCATCCCATATGCTCCAAATGTACGTTAGCTTCATTAATCTTAATCTTTGCTTCGATTGAAGTCACTTGGGATTCGATCTTTGCAATCATTTTAGCAATTTCTTGAATATTAACGATGAGAAATCCATTGAATAACTCTTTAGCACTGTCACTAATAAACTTACTCTTGTCAGAATCCTCTTTCTATTTGATCTCATTCTCCCAGGAAGACATGATGCACTCAAAACACTCTTCTTAAGACTTAGGAATGAAACTAGGACTTGGCGCAAGTGTTTCTCTTAATCCAGGGCCTTTTTATATACTTTAGAAGTGCATAAACCCCCCTTAAACATTTTAAAACTCCAAAATAACATTAAAAACCACTTCCCCACGATCTAGGCTTCTATAACCTCATTTATCACATGCTTTATAACTCCAGCGCCTAAGCGCCAATTAGGCGGCGCTTAGCCGCCAGTGCTCAATTTAACACAGGTCTGCCAAATGTCTAAAATTTCATTCTGACTCCTCTAAGACATAAAATAAGGTCAAATAAACACTACTATAACTAAAAAACTCCAAAATACTACCACCAAAACATAAAAACAAACCAAACAAAGCACACAAAGCAAACATAAAGGAAAGCACACCGATAACTATGGGTTGCCTCCCACAAAGCGCTTGGTTTAACGACTTCAGCCTGACATACCCAGAACTCATTCTGGCTGACCCTACATCAGATTCTCATCAGATTTAAGTTGATCGACTGAAAAATAAGGTTTAAGCCTATGACAGTTAACTTTAAATATTTTTCCAGTCTTAGGATCTTGAATATCCACAGCTCCATAGGAATAAACTTTTATCACAATAAATGGACCCATCCACCTGGACTTAAGTTTTCCAGAAAAAATTCTCAATCTGACATTATACATCAAAACTTTATGTCCTGGCACAAGATTTTTAGTAAGAATCTTTCGATCATGCCATAGCTTCATCTTTTCCTTATAAATCTTAGCATTTTCATAAAATTCATTCCTTATCTCTTCAAAATCATTTAATAGCAATAATCTCTTTTCAGCAGCATCTTTCAAATTATAATTGAACTCTTTAATTGCCCAATATGCTTTATGCTCAAGTTTAATAGGCAAATGATAAGCTTTTCTAAAAATCAGCCTATATGGGGACATTCCTATAGGGGTTCTGTAGGCAATCATATAGGCCCACAAAGCATAATCCAGTTTGATTGACCAATCCTTTCTGTTTGAATTAGCAGTATTTTCCAAAATTCTTTTAATTTCATGATTGGATAATTCAGCCAAACCACTTATCTTAAGATGATAAGCAGTAGCAATGCGATGATTTATAGATATTTCCTTGCTAACTTCTCAATAATCGCATTTTTAAAATGACTTCCCCCATCAGTTATGATTACTCTTGATATTTCAAATCTGCAAAATTTATTATTTCTTAAAAACTTTGCAACACTTTGAGCATCACATCAAAGTAAAGCAATAGCTTCAATCCATTTGGAAAATAGTCTACTGCTATCAAAATATAAACATTACTATAAGATGGTGTAAATAGACCCATGAAATCTAATCCCTAAACATCAAATATTTCAACTTCCAACATATAATTGAGGGGCATCTCATTTCTTCTAGAAATATTGCCTACACGCTGACATCTATCACAATTTTTAATATAAGCATTAACATCCTTAAAAATTGTAGGCCAATAAACTCCAGATTGTAAGATTTTATATGCAGATTTATCAACTCCAAAATGTCCCCCATAATTAAAATCATGACATTTTTGAATAATTTCATAAGTCTCTTCCAAAGGTACACATCTTTGAAATATAAGATCATTTCCTTGTTTATATAAAAATGGATCATCAAAAAAATAAGTCTTAACATTATACAGAAATTTCTTCTTTTCCTGGTATGTCAAACCATAGGGTATAATATTATTGACAATAAATTTTACTATGTCGGCATACCACGGAACACGCCACTCATTAACAGTGAAAAATGTTTCATCAGGAAAATGTTCATTAATTTCGTCAGCATCACAGAGATATTTTTCATTTTCAAGCCTGGATAAATGATCAACAATTTGATTATCAAAACCCTTCCTATCTACTATCTCAAAATTAAATTCTTGCAAAAGAAGAATCCATCTAATCAATCTCGGCTTCACATCCTTCTTCTTCATTAAATATTTGATAGCAGAATGATCAGTATGCACCACACATTTAGTTCCAATTAAATATGATTGAAATTTATCAAAGGCAAATACTATAGCCAATAAGTTCTTTTCAGTAGTGGTATAATTAATTTAAGCTTCATTAAGAGTTTTACTAGCATAATAAATAACTTTAAAAATTTTATCATATTTCTGACCCAAAACTGAACCAATAGCATAATTACTAGTATCACACATTAATTCAAAAGGTTTTTCCCAATTTGATGAAATTATACCAGGTGCTGTGATTAATTTTTCTTTTAATGTTTTAAAAGCTTTTAGGCAATCATCATTAAAATAAAAAATTGCATCCTTTTCCAGTAAATGGAATAAAGGTTTTGTAATTTTTGAAAAGTCTTTGATGTAACGCCTGTAGAATCTAGCATGTCCCAGAAAACTTCTAATTTCCCTTACATTGGTCGGGCAAGGTAAATTAGAGATAACTTGAATTTTTGCATGATCTACCTCCAAACCTTTTTCTGAAATCTGATATCCCAATACAATTCCTCCTGCTACCATAAATTGACATTTTTCCCAGTTAAGGATAAAATTAGTTTCTTCATAGTGTTTTAGAACTTTAGACAAATATTTTAAACATGATTCAAATGAAATTCCAAACACTAAAAAGTCATCCATAAAAACTTCAATCCCTTTTTCAATTAAATCACGGAAAATAGCCATCATACATTTCTTAAATGTAGCAGAGGCATTACATAAACCAAAGGGCATTCTTCTAAAAGAAAACGTACCATAAGGACTTGTAAACATAGTTTTCTCTTGATTCTCAGGAGCAATTTAAATTTGGTGGTAACTAGTATATCCATCTAGAAAATAAAAGTATTTATGCCCAGCCAGTCTATCCAGCATCTGATCCAGAAATGGGAGTGGAAAAAGATCTTTCCTTGTGGCAAGATTTAATTTTATATAATCAATGCATATTCGCCACCCTGTAACATGTCTTGTTGGAATCATTTCATTCTTTTCATTAACCATCACAGTTACTCCTCCTTTCTTAGGAACACAGTGAATAGAACTAACCCATGCACTATCTGAAATAAGGTTGATAATTCCAGCATCCAACCACTTCAAAATTTCTTTCTTAACAACACCTTTCATGATGGGAATTAATCTCCTTTGGGGATCAGCCCGAGGTTTGCAATTATCTTCCAAAAGAATTTTGTGCATACAAATTGAAGGACTGATTTCTTTAATATCAGCAATTGTCCATCCAAAGTCATTCTTACACTTCTTCAAAATTTCAAGAAAACTCTCTTCTTCTTTTTCATTCAATTGAGATGAAATTATAACAGGCAAGGTTGAGGACTCACCCAGAAAAACATACTTCAAATGACCAGGAAGCATTTTTAACTCAAGTTCAGGAGGTTTTTCAATTGATGGAACATAAGATTCATCTTTTTCAGTCATATCCAACAATTCAAAATTTTCATGAACATAATTTAATTCTTCCTCATGAAAATCTTCAGAATATTGTAACTCCTCTTCTTGCTTATGTTCCAATTATTTTCTTTCAGATTTTTCTTCATAAGTTGACTTAAAATGACATTCACTCAAATATATGATAACATCCATCCTATAACATTCATCATCTTTACCTCTTGCAGGATATTTCATCGATTTCAAAATATTGAATGTAACAGTTTGATCATTAACCCTCATCGTTAATTCCCCTTTTTGAACATCTATCATTACTTTGACTGTGGCTAAGAAGGGTCTTCCCAAAATGATGGGTATCTCTTTATCTTCCTCCATATCAAGCATAATGAAATCAACAGGAAAGATAA
>CM040427.1:148083016-148107798 GCA_022702705.1 Papilionanthe hookeriana x Papilionanthe teres
AGTAGTGTGGAAGGTCCTGCCCCTGGAAGAAGGTCTGGATTACTTTAATCACATCTATCTTAATAATGCTCCATGCCTTCTTATAGAAGTCTGCAGTGAATCCATCAGGACCTGTGGTCTTGGAACTGTCAATGGTGGACAGGGCAGTCCAAATCTCCTGCTCATTAGGGATAATACACAGATCAATATTCCTAGTAATCTGGGCTTCCTGCTCCAAAAAGGTTTTATCTATTTGGGTTCTCTCAGTCTGGGGCTGGCTGAAAATAGATTCGAAGTAATTGATAGCATCAAGAGTAATGGCTGTGTTATCAGTTAGGAGCTTCCCATCAGTAGAAATGATGTTATGAATGGTGTTATATCTTCTCTTGTTCTTAATATGAGCATGAAAAAATGTTTGTGTTCCTGTCTCCTTCAAGAAAATGTTCACTGCCGCCTTTTATTTTAACAGAAGGTCTTGAATAGTGGTGGTGGTGAGTAAGTTCTCCTGGGCTTGAAGAAGAAGCCCATCCAGGGACTCATCTTCAATAGCTTCCTTCTCCAATCGAACAACTTTTCACGTGGCGCCTTCCACAGCAGTAAAAATATCCCCAAACAAATCCCAGCCTCCATTTCCCGAGACCCTTGCCCACCTTCCCGATGAAGCAGGCAAAGTCTAGTCCAGTGATCAGGGTGAGATACACCAGACCACAAAGAAGCCACCACAGTAAGGAATGAATCATTATTAGACCAAAAGTTAAGGAATCTGAAAGGGGAGTGATGCCAGGTGGGGGGAGCGGAAGTAATGGTGATAAGTAAAGTTCTACGATCCGAACCAGCAAGAGGAAGATGGGTCACAAAGGTAAGGAGAAAGTGAGATTGCCAGCAGCCATTCACCAGGAACCTGTCCAGTCTCTCCCACAACCTCCCTCTTTTCCAAGTGAATTCAGGACCAGAGAACCCCAAGTCAAAGAGACTAGCTTGAGATATGTTATTACAAACATCATTCATGGTAGTAAGATTTGGCGGTCTCCCACCCAACTTTTCAGCAGAGTTTGTAATGCAATTGAAATCTCCCCCCACTATCCATGGGGAATCCAGATCTCTTCTAATTGAGTGTAAAGAAGATCATAGCTCCAACCTGTCATTTTTATAACATCCAGCATAGATAAAAGAGGCCACTGCATGCTGACCATTCAGAGAAAGTGAAATATGAAGGAGTTGCCTTTGGTCCACCAGCAAAGACCAAGAGAGATCATGTCTGCAGAAGAACCAAATTTTATTACTGATGTTAGAATAGTGGGATAAGCCAGGGAATTTAAGGAGAATTTTCTTTATGGACCATGGGTTCAAGGAGGACAACGCACCAAAACTTATGTTTCCTATTAAGATTAAGGAGTCTTTGATGGGATGAAGGGTGAGCAGCCCCTCCTATGTTCCAGCAAAGGATGTTAATCATTGGATTTCTTACTAGGGGGGTAAAGGGATGATTGAGATTTGGATCTGGATCCCCCCTTAGTGTTCACCTGGGGCGCAGCAGCCAGGATAGAATCCAGCTCCTCGGCAGATGGAGTAGGGTGGAGTCTGAGGAGTTCTTTATTATTTTTCCTTTTCTTTTTGGGAGTAATAACATGCCACTCTCCCTCAACCAACTGATTCTCACAAGCATCAGGATCAGAAGAGGTGAGGGGAGAGGTAATAAGTATTGGAGAGACTTCCTCCCTCATCCTACCCAAAGGTGAGCAGTCAGAGGGGGGGAATAAGGGGGAAGAGGTTGAGGGATCAGATTTAGTGAAATATGGCAGAGGGTGGGAGAGGGGAATGAGGGGGAGGGCCGGGTCGGGGGGTCGAGTCGTGTAAGGAGCCGGTCGAAGTGGAATGGATAGGGTGGAAGGAAGTGGAGGCTGGGTAATGGGGAGGTAAGGTACCAAAAGTGGAGGGGCTGTAGAAGAATCATATAGGCTAGACGAGGTGGTAGGAGGGGGATAGAGGGGAGTGGGGGCATGATAAGGTGGAATGGGTAAAAGTTTAGAGGGGGATAGTACAATAGAAGGAGCAGAAGAGGTTATACCATGTAACTTAGGTGAGCTGGGAGGGAGGGAGGAAGAAGACACAATTGGTGGGACAGGCCCAAGCAAACTAGCAAAGGGGGCTTGTTGGGAAGAGGCCTGTAGGGGAGGCCCCTCAGAAGGCTTTCTTGAAGAAGGGTTAAGTCTATAGCACCTGTTTACTGTATGCCCAAACATCCTGCAGTGATTGCAATAATAGGGTTGTTGCTCCATTACCACTTCCCGCCGCAGGCATCACCATCGAACCCACCCGCAGCCTTTTCACTTCAGGGAGGGTAACATCTCTTTCCACAAATACCCTGGCAGCAGCCGGTCTTGTCTTGTTCTTGGTGGGATTATCCATCCTCAGAGGAGTGCCCAGAGCCTTAGCTATATTAAAAAGAGCATTTTGATTAAAGTATCTGAATGGGAGTTCTGTGAATTTAAACCGGATGGGAACTACCGGGGCTCATTTTTTAGGTTCAACTCAGAGTCCACTCGATTAATCTCATTTCGTACCCAAGAATGATAATGACCTTTTTGCAAAAAGTCTTGCAAAGTCCTCCTCTGTGGACAGCAGTATAGGAAGGTGTCTTCCATCAAGAAGACCTAGCTGCCAGGTGCCCACAAATTTTAAAGACTCAAAGTATCTCCTCACCAGCTCCATTCTTGGGTGTCCCAACACATACTTTCCAATAAGAGTGAGTTTTACTTCTACATTGAGTTGCTCTATATCCTGTTCAGAGAAGAAAACTGCAAGTTCTCCATCTTTTGTCCCAATTGGGTGAACAAAAGGACATGTCAACCCGCCAAAGAACCGCATCATGGAGGTATTAGGGAAGAAAGTTCCTTTAGGATTAGTTTCAACATTTTTGTCGTTGCCAACAACGCTGGCAAAAGTGGCCTTAGACCACCGTATATTAGTGTCCAAATCCAAGTGGTCGTGCCATAAATGTAGGAGGGACCTTCAGCTAGCCAACCAACATACCACTACCACAAAGATTCCAACCAACCAATCGAACAAGTAACCCGACCAAAATTTGAAAAAACAAGAACCGGGAAGGGAAAAAGGAGCAGACCACCTCAGCCAACCTATCTCACCAACAAACTTACCTACCAGAGTCACCACCACACCAACAGGAAGCCACCACCAGGTCACCGCCGCTATAGGGACCAGGGAAACCCTAGCAGAGCAACTCCTGCCACCATCCTAAAAAGTATATATATATGATAATTAAATGCATTTGGTTTAGTTTTATATCTGATTATATAATTTATTAATGTAAACTTACTCTCCCAAAAGATTGGATTGGTTACATTGTGTTGTGATCATTGCATTTTTTATATGTGTCGATTTCAAGTATGGAAATTGTAACATTCAAAGAAGTTTTTTTTAAGATACAAGTTTTCAATTGCTTCTGTTGGTTTTTCGATGATATATCCAATAGATGTCAAGAAAAATAACAGCTTAAACCATCTATTATATTGTCGTCACATTATCAACGAGAAATTAACTGTTTAACTATGATATAAACCAGCAGATAACTGACGAACTACATGTCAGTTAATATACTGACGATCATCAAGGATAACCGACGGATCCTACTGTGTCATAAAATTGAAAGTTACAACACTTAATTTATTGATTATCTTTGATCCCCCTATATTTCTACTTGTGGTGATATGATTTATATATATTTAATAAAATTTCCTTCTTTACAACGACACCAAAAGCTTGATTCCGATGTAAATAAGAATGCAACAATTATATTTAAATTTAGGGATTCTATGTATCGTTATCAAGTAATATACGATTTTTTGAATAAGCCCAAAAATATCAAACCCATAGAGAATTTTTAAATTTTATAATAAAGAACTATATCACAAAATTTATTTATAAAATTATACTTACTTAAATAGTTTAAGATATTAGAAAATTAAAAATGCAGTTCATTTTGGTATTTTATTTTATTTTGAAATAAAGAAAACAATTTACTAAATATAACAAGATTTTGGTAAGATAAAAGAAGTATAAATAAAATATCTTTCTCCTTGTCATGAATAAGTAATAAGTATAGGAGTCCTATTATGGAAGGATTCAAATGTGTTGTGCCAAATAGGAACAATATTATTCTTTACCATTACTAGTGATGCTATAAGAAACATTGGTTAATTTAATGTTTAAATAGTTTAGAAGACAGGTTAGGTAGGGAAGATACTAGCTCTCACTCTAGAGTTCCCTTCTTTCCCTCCACTTGGGGGCTAAAATCTAGTATCGAAACCTAAAACAATAAACAAATTAGGGGCTTAGTCTGTCACGCTCAATGTTCTCTAATTCTACACCCATCAAAGTATATTTCCCTATTTTTTGCACAAAATTATATGAATTACTTTCTCATCCATACAATCTCATGTGATTTCTACTAATAATTGACTGAGACAATACTATCACGGATCTTACATGTTCTGAAAACAAATGTTAACATCTTAATTGGCCAAATCAAGAAATAAATGAAGTACAATGATTAAATCATCACAACTTATTCTAGCACTAAAGATCAATACCTCCACAATTCGTATCCAACCCTTAATTACTTTTCATTTTAAGAAAAAAAATAAGGAAAACTAGTCATAATCTATGAAGAAAAAAAACAACAAGTAATTTAAAACGTAGAAATCATGAAGAACACAAGAAGTCTCAATTAAAGCTAAGTAAAGTACGATAAAAACTTATCTCAAGTTCCTCTCCACCAAACACTTGATTTTCCTCTCTTCCTTTCTTTACAATCCTCCCTAAGACTAGTCACCCGACCCTAGAGGGTTAAAATCTCTCTAAGAAAATGAAACTTCACTTAGAAATCTCTACCCACCTTTCCTTTCACTAGGAATGAGATAAGTGTAAAGAAACCCTAAGTAATAATCCTACAACTTCTTACTACAACTACTCTTTTCTAACTCTTCCCAAACACACTTTTTAGCTTCCTTAAATTCTCTTTAAATCCTTCCTTTTATATTTTTGCAAAAGGAGTCTTGGTGTCTCTTCAAAATGTGTCCATATTTAATGAATGTTCTTAAAAGATTCATCCTTTCAAGAGGTTTTTGATGTTTTTTGGTGCCTTTTATCAACTACCCACATTTGTACCAAAGGTTGTCTCAAACACACCTTCAAAATTAACCAAAAATTCTTTAAAATTGTGTAGTAACGACGCTGCGCTTAAGCGCAAGGCCTTTGGCGCTTAGGCCCGACCTTCTCTGTCTGCTGACGCTTAAGCGCCAGATCTGAGCACTTAGGCGTCCCAGTTCAATTTAATACATTCCCCATTTTTGCGTCAAATTTGATCCTTTTTCACTCATTTTCACATATTTAGTCCATTTAAGTTTACATGAATGAAAAACACACAAATATCTCCCATTAAAGTGCAATATCTTCAAAAATATGTCTAAAAATTTGTACAAATATATTATATATTATAGGTATATCAATCCTTCATTTATTTTTGATGGTTAGCTCATCGACAATCAGTAACCAACAATAACTGACTGTTGGCACATGCTTATTGAGTAATCTTAGGAAGCAATAATCTATATTGGTCTAAAAACCTTTGGTAAATAAAAGTCATTCAAATGGTTGTTGGTTTATAAATTACTGACAAGCACTTTTGCTACTATCTAATGGTTCAAAAGTTTATAATTGATGACTTAACCGGTAATAACCAATGAAATATGATGATAAGAGATTGGGTAAATTTCTATAATTTTTAGAGAGTTCTAGTGAAAAAAGTGTTGATGGCTTATACTAAATTCAATAAAGATGTGCATACTAGAGCCCTTCCTTGTTTTTAAATAAAAGAATGATTGACAATGTAGTTTCATATTTCAGTTGGAGTACATCATGGTTTGACTTCAATCACATATCTTTTTTCTTTAGTTATGGATGCTCTTTATGATTACTTATAGAAAAATGTACATTCATGTATGATTTTTGTTGAAGGTAACCTTATTATGGATAAGACTGGAAAGAAAGTATAAGAAAGCTTGAATTATGGAGGTATAGTTTAGAGTCTAAAAATCTCCATTAGAGTAGATCTAAAATTGAATACATGAAATATAATTTTTAGTCGTAATATATCTAGTGGAGAAATTGAAGTAATGAATGATCAATTATTTAAAAGGAGTCATTGTTTTAGATATCTCATGTTTGGTATTCAAAGTCATAATGATATAGAAGTGGATGTTATTAGTAAAATTCAATTTGGATGGTTGAAGTGGAGGAATGCGTCAAGCTTATTGTGTGATAGAAAAGATAGCTTTGACTTAAAGGAAAATTTTAAAAGATGGTAGTGAGACCTGCAATGCTCTATGGAGCAAAATGTTGGCCTATAAAAGAAAAGCATAAAGCTAAGTTAAGTGTTGCTGGGATAAGAATGCTTAGCTAGATGAATGGCTTTACACTTAAGAGAATAATTTTGAAACAATTACATCCATGAAAGGGTTGGTGTAGCTCAATGGCAAACAAGAATTTAGAGAGTCATCTTTGATGGTATGGTCACTGTATAGTCAACCGTCTAGTGATCCGATAAGAAGAGTAGATGTCATAGATTTGAAATATGTTAAAGTAGATAGAAGTTGAATTTGAAATACTTATGCACGTTGTAAGAAATATTATCTTTATTTAATAAAATTAAGTGAAAATAATACATTCAATAATACACAATGAAGAAAAAAGATTCATGTAGCCAACCCAACGCAAAGGGATAATGGCCGGTTATTGTTGTAAATAAAAGCTTATAAGAAAAACTTTAATATTCAATGAAATCATTATCATTATTTGTATTAGATACACCTAATAATTTTTACATTTTTATGGTTTTTAAGCCATGGTGCACTATATGCACTTGTGCAGACATACAAAACTTTTTGAATAGTTTTCTGATGGATGTCCTTATAAGAATTTTATTTTATTATATTTAATTAATTATTTACAAGATACAACATATATTCTTCCTTTCCATAGGAATCATAGCTACCCAACATAACTTATACGCAAACATAATAAAAAACAATGATTTTTGCAAAAAAAAAAAAAGAAGAAGAAGAAGAAGAAAGTAAAAAATGTAACTCCTTGAATTCTTCCAACTAATTTGTTAGCAATCACAATTACTCGCGCTCAATTTATAGATGCTTTATGATAGAAGGCAAACTTCTATCAAAATTATTAATCCTATTAAGGTGAATCCTTAATGTGACATATCACTCATGAAAGAAGAATAACAAAAAAAATGTAAAAACCAGCTTTCATATAAATTTCATGGCAAATCAGACTTAATAAAAATAGTTAATAGGCATAACAATTACCATCAAAGGCTAAACATATTACATGCTTCAACTCTAAAGAACATTGAACATACCTTGTAATGAAAAGTAAAATACTTGAGGGTTTTGCAAAGTATAATAAATGATATTATGTCTAGCTTATAAGTCTAACTCAACTGTCTCAACTAGCACATCCATGATATAATCTTTCATAATCGTGTTGGAGTTGGTATAATGATCATTATCTTTGTAAACCAACACATTAAAGTTCGTAATGTTTAAGATTGTTCGAATTAAAGCTATTGAAATCTTTGAATGCACGAACTCTTTATTCATTATTTTCCATCCTTCCTCCACCATCTCCATAAGCTTTATGCATGCTTCTTCCTTGGAACATTTGTACTCAACCATATAACATTGGATAGTTGAAAGAGCTTGTCTCTGACTTTGGTCAGACTGTTAAAGTGAAAAAATACATTAAAATCCATGTAATGATCAATCAACCTTCATATACATACAAACATACATACATATATCTATATATATATATAGTCTTAATCATATTGATGTTGAATTATTCATTCAAGGTCAAAAAGATCTTACGACTATAAATATAGAAGAATCATTTTATGCTCAAAAAGCTGTTAAGAATAATTTTCTGGATGGTTATAGGAATTCTGCTTTCTTTCATGCCTGTATTAAGAATAGAAGGAAGATAAACATGATTCCTAGCATTAAGAATAAGAATGGTAATACCTTAGTGAATGTAAATGATAATTATTATTGATGGGGTTAATTTCTTCTCTCAATTATTTTCTAATAATAACTTGCATACTCTTAATCTTACTTATATTCCTTCTGTTGTTAAGATTAAGGTTGTTCTTGATAGCATGGAAGATGGTAAAGCAGCTCGGCCGGATGGTTACACTATGGAATTCTATAAAGATAGTTGGGATTTTACTCATCCTGAGCTTGTTGCTACTATTCAAGATTTTTTTCGGGGAAATGATTTGCCCAAGTATTTTAAGACGCCTAATATTATTTTAATTCCTAAGGAGCATGGTGATAATACTTAGGATTCTTTCAGACCTATTAGCACTATGATCTCTAAGATTATTTCTAAAATTATGGTTAAAAGAATACAACCTATTTTAAGTAAGGTCATTTCTCTTAATCAAACTGCTTTCCTTAAGGATAGATATATTGGGGACAATGACCTTACTGTGCAGGAGTTATTGTTAGATCTTGATAGGAGTAAACGTGGGGTCAATGTTATTTTTAAAATGGATATTAAGGAGGCCTTTGTTTCCATTAGGTTGGAATTTTTGATAGAAGTTCTGAAAGCTCATGGTTTCAATGATAAGTTCTGTAATCTTATATATCAGATTCTTGATAATAATTATTATTCCTTAGTTATTAATGGTAATGCTCATGGTCATTTTAAAGTGACTAAAGGTATTAAATAGGGAGATCATTTATCTCCATATCTATTTATTCTTGCTTTTGATTATTTCTCTAGATCTTTTAATCATTTGTATGCAAGGTACCCTACTTTTAATTATAATCATAAAGGAGGAATGAGAATTTCCCACTTATGCTTTGCTGATGATCTCGTTCTTTTTACTAATGCTATAAAAAGATCTATTAAAAAAATCTGACAACTTATTATGCATCTTCAGAAAGTCTCCGGTTTATGTTTCAACACTTCTAAGTGTTATTTGTACTATTCTAAGTATATCTCTAATGCTAACAAGCATTGGATTGCTTCATTTACTCATTGTAGTAGAGCTGAATTACCTATTAGGTATTTATGTTTTACTCTTCATTTACTCATTATAAACATTTCTCTGAGTTGTTGGATAAAGTGAGAGGGAGACTTCAAACTTGGGAGAATAAATTTTTATCATTTGGAGGGCGTATTACTCTTCTTAAGAGTATACTTACTTCTCTTCCTCTGTATATTCTCTGAATATGCCTCTAAGTCTTATTAAGCACTTGGAACTTTTGTTTAATAGTTTTCTTTGGGATGGTTGTGGAAAGAGGAGTTTTCACTGGAAAAGCTGGGATAAGATTTGTAAACCGGATTCTGGTGGTTTGGGTTTTCGTAAACTGTCTGATACTATCAGGTTTAACTCTATGAAACTTTGGTTTCATTTTAGAAAAAAACAATTCTATCTGGGCTTCTTTACTTACTGCTAAGTACTGTGCTAATTCTCATCCTCTTATTGTGTCTCCCTCTAAGTATGATTCCTTTCTGTGGAAAGAGATGCTTAAAATTGCTTCTCATGTGGATGGTTTATTCTGCTGGGAAGTGAGTCAAGGTGATGTGGCTTTTTAGTATGATGATTGGATGGGTAATGGTTCTCTAGGCGCCTTCTATAGGGTCCTTAGGACATTAATATTAAGGTTAAAGACTTCTGGGTGAATTCTAAATGGAATTTACCGGAGCTATTCAATATGGTTAATCATACTAATGCTATTTATATTTCCAATATTTCTATTATGCCTCATAAACATGATGTGCCTATGCTAAAAGGGAATATGGGAGACTCTATTACTAAGATTTTTGCTTCTAGAGAGCAAATTTCTCCTGGAATTGATCTTGCTTAGAATTGGAATAAATAGCTTAAACCATCTATTTTCCTTTTTATCTGAAGAGTGTTTCATACCTGTATTCCTACTGATGACATACTTAAGCTGAAAGGCCTTAGATTGGTCCCTAGGTGTTATCTATGTCAGAATATGGAAGAATCTTCTTTGCATATTTTTGGTAATTGCAGTTATACTTTTGATATTTGGAGAAGTAATTATTCTCTATGTGGCAGACAGGAGTCCTTCTCTGGTTATAATTTTATTGATGATATCTTTATAGATTGGAATACCTAAGGACATGCTTTCTTAAGTTCTTTACCTTCTATTGTTATATGGTTTATTTGGATGTCCATAAATTCTACTAAATTCAATAATATGCAGCTTCATTCTAAACAAAGTATTTGTCAGATTTACTCTTAAATATATAAGAGCCTTTCTGTTAATGTCCTCAAGGAGCACTACAATAACTATATTCATGCTATTACTAGTAATCTTAATATTCCTATTAATGTTTCTAAAGTTTATATGAGTAAGATTAGTTGGTGCAAACCTACTGCTCCTTTCAAAAAGATTAATACTAATGGATCCTGGAAGCCAAACTCTACTGGTATAGGTGGTATTTGTAGAGACTGGACGGGTGTTGTTCTTTACTGGTTTGCTGGTCCTCTTTTGGCTGTGCCCTCTATTGCAGCTGAGGCTGAAGCTATTATTTTTGCTTTACTTATAGCTTCAAAGAAGGGTTTGGTTCACCTTATTATGGAAATGGACTCCTTCACTCTGTGGAATATTTGTAAGACTAATCTCAATTTCCATTGGAGTATTATTTTGCAGGTTAAACGAATTCAATCTCTTGATGCTGGGCTTAATATTGTTTGGAATCATACTAAAAGGGAAGGGAATCAAGCTGTTGATTGGATTGCTAAACTTGGCTCTCACTTACAGGCTGTTGTTGTGTCTAATATAATACCTAGTTATTTACAGTATTTGGTCTCTTTAGATATATAGTTGTGTTGGGTCGTGGGTGTGGAGTTGTATTTTCTCCTTTTTTGGAAAGAGGACCCTGTTTTCTTTTCTTTTACGGGATTGTAGGGTGTGTGAGTGGGACCTCTTTCTCGGTTTTGTAACTTTATTTTTTATGGAATAAAATGGGAGCCATTAGAGCTCTTTTAGTATATATATATATATATATATATATATATATATATATATATATATATATATATATATATATATTAAAGAATGGGTCGGGGCGTGAGGTCCACAACCCACCCAATTGGTTCAACCCCCGCTTGGTCCGGGGCGACCCAATGTGCAAATAATTCGAGTATCATCTGGCTTAAGACGACACTGCGTCATGAAGGGATTCAAACCCGTGGTCGAGAGGACTTACGACCTTCAAAGAGGCTGCTCTTCCAATAGTACCACGGAACGCGCACAAATATATATATAAATATAAATATATATATATATATATATATATATATATATATATATATATATATATATATATATATATATATATAAAGATAGAGAGAGAGAGGATGACTTTACAGGTTACCTCACATGAGGCAATGTCATTCATAACTCTACCAATCAACGAACTAGATGTCATTATTGGAGGCATACTTGTTACCCATTCAAAAAAATTCCTTGGAATGTCCTTTCTCATGCCCATATATGATGCACATGACATAGTAGAATGCCCGGCTGTAATAAGGGAAACTTTTAGATGATCATTTAGTTTGGGCACATATAATTCACTAGACCACTTTGCTTCTTCATAATATGCTTGAGCCATCTTTTTAATCTGGTATCAAAAGAGGAAAAATAAAACCTTCAATTACTAAGAATGTGTAGCAGATAACATCAATAAGGGTTTCATAAAATTGTTACCTCTTCTATAAGGTATTTCACCCGAAAGGAATATTGTTCTTGTTCTAGCTCTCTTTCAAATTCATTGAGGGTATTGTGAAGTGCTAGGAAAAATGGCTGCATGTATTTGGGCAACGTGCTAACAGCTCCAATTTCCCAACTACAATAATATTTGTAATCAAAATTAAATAAACTACACAACTAAATCATTCCTATAAATTATTCAAAATGGTGAAAGATTGGTGAAAGAGAATTTCATATTCCACTATACCTCTTGATTACATTCGTAAAAATCTCAAGCTCTTCAACGGTCCCATAATTATCATAAATATCATCCGTAAGAGAAATTAGTGCCAGCAACTTTGTCAGCATAATTCTAACACGTGATAAGAATGGTTCGTGGTGCACCGAAATTATCCAAAATGACAACTCTATTATTCGATCCCGTGCGAATGAAAAACACTTCGCCAAACTTAAATCTTTCCACCATCTGCAGGTCGACAAGATATTCAAATCTTAAAATGGAAAATCATAAAGCTTATATGTCAGCTAGTGCGCCATTTGTTTCTTTCAAGTCATATTTGAATGTTGATTGTGTATGCAAAAACTTACATGGATAAACTCCTGACTTCCTCTTGATAGAGACTTTGCAATATAAAGAAGTCCAATTTAGCAAAATCGAGCAATAGTTTATTGAACAAGCTATCCTTTTCATAGATTGATAAGTAAAGCTTAGTCCTTGTCCGATCTACTCTTCTGACCAATGGCACATCCAGAGCTGCTGAAACCATCATTTCCAATTGCTTTCCCGAATCGCATAAAGATGTTTTGAGTAAATTTTTTGAGAATATTTTTGCTTTATCCAATATTTTTTCACCTGGCAAAGAAAGATGAGCAGCCTCATATAAGCTCAGTAAGGCATTTACATTGGAGCTCAGTGAACTACTGAATTCTCCTTTCTCATCACAAAACTTTTCAAACACATCTGCGCAGATGAAAAATATCATGTTGTTTCATGTTAAATTTAGTAATTGTAACGCGCATTTTGGAATAAGGTAAGAATTTTAACGTATGAATCAGAATGAAGCTTACCGCAGGATATGTGGTATCTTTGCTGCCTCAAAATCCGAAAGTGGAGAGCTACGCAGTATAAATCATTGCTGTCAAAGTATGTATTATGAATTCTAAGTAATTGTTCGTTGATTTCCTTTTCAAAATGATATGCTACGCCGAGACGTTGGATTCTGTCAATTAGCTCGAGCGATTGTAATGTATCAGTAGAATCTACGAGCATTTTCCTTACCTCAGTCTTCAGCTCCTCATTTCGAAGCCTTACAAATTCCTTCAAATTAATCATATAACTTATTTAAGATAATTTATGATTCCATTTACATATTTGTTTTTATATACCATAGAACAATGTCATTTATAGTTTACTCAATGAAAAATTATATAGAATTATGAATGATGTTTTTTAGAATCTAATAAAATCAAAATATAAATTTTAAAGTCAACTGTTTAGATAATGTACGTATGGTGAAATACTTAACACAATTGTCCATTAAAATAAATAAAGAAGAGAAGGATTGCTTCATAACATCATATAGCTACTCACTATTAGTGAATTCATTAATCAGAAAATTCAGAAGCTAAATTGTAGATCTGATATGAAAGCATTGCCAACTCTTTTGTATAGTGAAACATTTCTGCATTTTGCATTTTGTATCAACCAGTTTATAATTATGCTAATACAACAACAACAACAACAACAAAGCCTTAATCCCACTAAGTGGGGTCGAGTACATGAATCCTTTTTCTCTATTGCGTCCTATTTAGTGTCAAATTATCGTTTAATTCTAATAAATTAAGATCATTTTTTATGCAATAAGCCCAAGTTTTCCTAGGTCTACCTCTGCCTTTCATAACATAAGTTCATAATTATGCCAATGAAAAAGAAAAACAAACAAAATATTATTTTGAATAGCGTTCGTAATTCAATGTTTGATTGGCTAAAAATTGATGAAAATCACATAAACATTTGATACAGATTGATAAAAATAGAACATTAGCTCATTTCATAAATGATTTGATCTGACGTATACACATTTACATCTCTTAATATTAAAACATTGAGTTTCATTTCATATAACAAATATGTTTCATAAAACTAAAAAAATAAATAAATAGATATGTTTCATTTACGATAAATTATTCATCTATGAAAGTTGGTGGATTTATAAGTGATTTACATGTCAAATATTAAAGAATTTAGAAGTTTATAATTACATTACCAGCTTTTTTGGTGACACGGGGTGATTTTTAATGAAAAAGTCTTCCCAAATACTTGGATGAAAAACAACAGATTGGCGTTCAACTTCCTCAGGTCCGACGAGGGAAGATGGCTGAATCTCCATTCCAGATCTCTAAATTTTAATTAGAGGAAGAGAAAAGTAAATATGGAGGTGGAAGCTATAATTTGCCTTATATCAGCTATTTATAACAAATTTGTTGCCAATAGAAGTCTGAAAAGCAGGAGAAAATATTTCATTTAGAGTCCTGTCGTACGGATCCCAATTAAAATTTGATGCGTGTCATTACCTAAGAAGTGGGGAAGCCTGAAGCCCATCCCTGTCGTTGGGTAGAATATGTTCTTCAGTACAACCATATACTCTACGGCGTTCATACAAAATTATTTATTTGAATGTTTTTTTATTTAGTACAAGATAAGAGTGCTGAAATTCAATCTAATATACTCCATATCCGAGCTACATACGCACTGTAAACATATTATTTTCTCGAAAAAATGAGAGTGTCGATTGGGAAGTTACATATAACCTAATAAAATTATATGTACTTATCTAACATCTAAAGTATTACTTACAAACCAAGCACCAAAAATTCAACTTTATCATTTTTTTTTTTTGGGTCCAGCACAATCAAATCGATCAACTTGGATCTTGGAAAGCTACATTAAACAACCATTATATAAATGCCGTGAAACGTGTCACACGGACCACGGTAGCATCACAGAAGCTTTAAAATTTGAAATATATATTTTTTAGCATAAATGAAGTGGCACGTGTGAGGTTTAAAATAAAAATATATATTATTGAGTTGTATTTACGCAGATCTTATAAATTAATATTTTGATATCAAAATGATTTGAGTGTTCGTGTCAAAGAACTGTAAGGTATCGAACAACGAGAGACCTAAACAGTGCCGAACAATATTATGTTAAATTAGCATCAATTTGAAAGAAATACAGAAATATTTTTACGATTAAATGATTTCTAAAAAAATATTTTTTAATACTTTTATTAAGTATATGTTGGCATCAATTTTTGATATCACACGTGAAGCATCTTCGTGAGCTCCTGGGCACATCAATAGTCAGTATGAATGTTTAAGGATCACATCCCGCTCGTAACTAGCCGTCCCGCGCTCCCTCGATGCACTAGAAACCAACCCAACATTGTTGGACTAGGCGTGACCATGGCCGAAGCTGGCATGGCCAATCTTGACCCTTAGCACAACTCGCAACGCCTTCAAGTTGGTGTGACCGCGTTCGACGACAGTGTGTCCACGCCGACCATAATGTGCGGGGTCACTTGGACCTTTATATGGTTCCAAAGTAGGAACCTAAAACCTTTCTGGTGATTTGGCTTCCACAATATGCCTGACGAACGCATTCTCCATCCAGCAATAAACTTCCTTTGCTCTTGGCTGTGGTTCTCCAGTCTTGCACGGATCTACTACTATCTTGACATTAGGACTCTTCCGCTCGCACAGGAGCTTGGGCCGTCTAATGAACTTGAAGCTATGGTGTTGTCAGATAAAGTTGCGGTATAAGTTGTGCCCTTCCCTCAAGCACCACTTGGGCCAGCTCCGCAATTTGTCTATCCATCTGATCATGGAGTGCATGGATTTGTTGTTGCATAAATTCTCGAATATACTCCATGTTGAAGGCTTCAACTTGATGTGTTTCTTGATGTTGACGTTCTCCCCGTCTTGTAGATAGCATAATTTCAAGCTCACTACACTTTTTAGGATGTTGGATCTAATATTATCTTATGGATGGCACCTAAAGAATAGAGGGTTACTTCGATGAAAGAAGAGAGAAAAAGATTTAAGCACTTTGTATTTTTATTGAGAATTCTATTCTCCATCAATTCTTGAAAAAGATCTTCCTATTTATAGTTCATAGTTAGGATTTGTAAGTTATATGGTAGTCTCATATTAAAGAGGGAAACATTACTATAATTGAAGAGTCATTATATTTACACATTTGTAATTGCATGTCATTTATCTCGAACATACAACCAATGCTAGTAACTGCCTTGAACACTTATTCACATTCGTAATTATCCAATTTGGTTGCTTGGAGTTCATTCAATCGATTGAGATTCATTTGGCTAACCCTACATCATTTGATCGATTTCAATGATCTTCACTCACCCATTGTGTGGCGACTGACTGTGAAGACACATCATCTTAGGATAGGATTATTTAAATGGGTAGAGGATAAATCACTGTAATACGACAAGCAGCTTGTCTTTGGTCTATGTGTCTATACTAAATTACCTCAACTTAGACGATTACCAATTTTTAAGATCATAGTTATTTGGTAGTTAGTGCTGTTGAGATCGTGCGGTGCTTGTCAGTTCATTCATTCTTTTCATTCGATCGACCAATGAGAGTGACCGATCGTTTGCACAAATAATCCATGTTTTTCAAATCTCTAATCATTTCTTCTCAAGATTTGTATTGTCAAATTTCTAATGTAATCTCTTGATAATAAGCCACGGGTCCTCATGAATATGATCGGCTAAGGACCACTAGTCGACCAAAAGATTACAGATCAACTGTTGGTCAGATGACCAAAGGCAATCCAAGCTAACAAGAGATAGATAACCATGTCAAAGTCCAGACAATGGTCCAACCCCCAATAATTTCACGATACTATGATCACCAAAAGAACACCAAGGAATAATAATTAGGTAAGCCGACTCACCTACCACACTCATAACCGACTAGCTTAGCAGAGCGAAGGCCAAATAGTTGCTAGATTAAAGTCGATCAAAACCAGCTGAGTCGGTTGACCCAAAGACTTGTCGAGCAGAAGATCTTGGCACACAGAAAGGTGCAAATGACATATAATCTCCTTTAAAGCAGGAGCAATCATGTAATTTTATACTTTGTCTCTCTGTCTTCTATAAATAGGGTGAGAATAACATATATTAAGGCATTTTTAGCTCTTCTATCTAAACCCATCATCTCTAGGGAGAACTCACTGTCATTCTTTTTTATAATCGTCACTTAGTAAGATATAATACGGGTCACCGAGCCCCAGAATACCCTAATTTGCCCCATAGTGGCAAGATATTGTGCACTCACTCATTTTCTCTTCCCATCTGTCTCTCTCTCTCTCTCTCCCTACTTCTCTATCACGGTTCCTACCGCTCCGATCCTTTAGCATGTCTCATAAAACTAATTTGGATACAACACAATTAGATTTAGAATTGAACTTCAATAAAATTAAATTTAAATTTAGCATGTTTAATATAAAAGTTGAATATGATTTTGATAGTCTTTTGGTTAAAATTGAAGTTAATTTAAAACATTCAATGCAGAAAATTTAAAATTGAATATGATTTTGATAGTTAAAACTCATCATCCCCTGTCGAGGCCATCTTTGGCAAGATCCCATTTCTCCGCCTTCCAGTGATTTAAATTTTCTAATTTTTTAATTTTAAGAGATGCATAAAGAAGAGCCAAAAACGGAGACCTCTAGAAACCATTTTTTTAATGAATCCAGACTCCATTCATTTCATTTTTTTCGTCTGAATAAGTGTCCAGATGGTCCATTTGGCGCGCAATAAACTGACAGATAAGAGCCAAGCGAGGGGATGCGGTTGGTATTTAACATCATACAAGATTTTTCCTTCATTTTTATATTATGTTTGCTTTTCACGTTGATTGTTTAAAATTCTTTTTTTAATTGTTTAATACTTTATTAATATATTAAGATTTTATAATTATTTAATTCAGTTTGATTTATGTCGGCTAATTTGAATGCATCTCGATGTAATTATTGATATTTAGTGGATGTGACTGAAGTAGTAAACAAATTTTGAAAAAGATTCGATCAAATTTTATTTGAGAAATGCTTTCAATGAAATTCAAGCATAATTTTGACTATGAGTTTTCATAAAATTGTTGATAAAATTTAAATGATGTTTTCAACAAAAGTTTAATCAAATTTTAAATGGACATTAGAATATAATATTAGTATGATTTTGCTTAAAATTTGAACATATCTTAAATTTTTGAGCAAGACGAACACTCTGTAGATTTTTTTTTTTACTTTATGTTTGAAGACAATTTATGTAATATCTAACTTTGTAAATAAATAAGATTTGGGTAAATCCTGAAAAAAAAAAAGACTAATTTCTTAGACAAAATATTACATAGTACTAAGCAAAATTTTATTTTATGATTTGATAGAATTTTAGTAAGATTTAAGCAAAAATAGAAAAAAGATTGTAAGAAAAAATTTAATAGAGTTTTATAAAATCTTAATCACATTTTATTTTATTTGAATTGTTTTGAAAGTGTTGTTTGGAAGATAAAAAAAATAAATCCTATAGGAATTAACTTGAAATTAGAAAAACTTTATATGTAATTATAAACAAAATAGGAGCTAGGTGAGCAAATTTTAGACAAATTTTTTAAATGATATTTTGATCGGAATTGAAATAAGATTTGAGCATGATTTTGATAGTATTTGAGCTAGAATGAATTTTAAAATTTAATTTTTCAATAAATAACGTTAATTTTGCTTAATAATAAAAATTAAATTGTAAAACCTACAAAAATTTTTATCTTGTTTCATCTTTATGCATTGTTGAGTCCATTGAGGCCTTCTAAATATTTTTTTTTAATATTACATAGAGTTTAGGAGAGATGTTTGTGTATATATGAATTGAAGAAGTGATCACAATTTGGTAGGGGTGAAGGGGTGTTCAAGCTCCTTTTTGTTCTAATCGAATGGTTTTCTTAATGCCCACCATTTTCAGATCCTCTTCTGAAGTTTACCCTTGCTTGGGAAAAAGAAAAAAAAAAGGAAAAGGCAAATGTCGAAAAAAACTAAGGATCAACAAAAAGTAGCTAAGAAAATATTAATAAAGAAAAATCATTGTAACATAAACCAGATGAAAGTTGTTTAAAGGGAATTAGACCATGTTCTACCTGAAAGAATATATGAAAGTGATCCAATAAAAAAACCTTTGTAATCAAACCAAAATTGCCAAAGGGACCTTCCACGACAACATACACTCATGGTCGATCATATCCTAGGAATTGCCCAAAAGTAACTCATGAAGACAGGTGTTTTGTTTGCAATTCTAGTTTTAAAAAATAGGCAGCAAGGGATACTTTTTGTGGTTCCTGTAGGGGAAATCCTTTGCTATCAAAGTGGAACTAGGCCACCAAGCGAAGGGCAAAATACTATAACCTGGTCGGTAGACACCATTGAGCTAAGAGAGCCTAAGGAACAGACCCATGAAGTCTCTACGAGTGGAAATAAAGTTCCCAAGAAGGAGTATACAAACAAGGTTAAGGAGACCTAATAAGGTAGAGGTAATCGGGTGAGAACTTCATGGATTTGTCATCACAAGATAAGACTCTAAATCTACTTGGTCAACAAGGTAGTCTACAATATTCAAGCAGAGACCTCTTTATCAGCAACCCATGGGTTGTGTCATCAAAGAAGTCCTTAGTAGCCCTGGAGTCACAAGAAAAGGAAAAAATTAAGCCCTCACGACCTTATTTAAGTAGTTATATTAGAAATGAGACTTATATCAAGCCAAGGGTTTGCCAAAGTTGTCCCAATAAAGGAAGCTACTAATTGTGTGAGGTACAAATTCAAACTATCCCACAAAGGATATACACCGCATCTTAGTCAGTGGGCTTATAATATATTGTACACACTAGACAACCCCTTAAACGTAGCAATCATTTGTTGGGCTAGTCAGATTGGAATGTAAGAGTACTTTGCTTAAGACATGTAGATTGTATGAAATTGTCCAACTCATTCTAAGCATGGAGGCTCTTAGTATGTAAAGGGATCTATTAATGCACTTTTGTTCATTTTAAATGTGACTTGAATGTGATGCAAAAATATAAAAGATAGGAACTAAATCTAATAATTCAAAAATATTGAAAATTTTAATCCTAATGGTTACATGAGTAAATCATTCAAAATTTTGATTTGAAAGAAAATTATTTTTAGCTTATGGACTAGTTATTTTCATATCTAGATAACAATATGTAATAAATGAGAAAATGAGCAACACTAAGTGATGAAACAATTACA
Organism: Papilionanthe hookeriana x Papilionanthe teres; assembly: GCA_022702705.1. NCBI lineage: Eukaryota > Viridiplantae > Streptophyta > Magnoliopsida > Asparagales > Orchidaceae > Papilionanthe > Papilionanthe hookeriana x Papilionanthe teres. The sequence continues at coordinate 148,103,192 of CM040427.1, forward strand.
CCAATAAAATTATAAGAGGGAAAATGCCATTCGGTCTGCAATAATCCCATAAAAGCACAACATGTACGCTCTTGATCCTAAGTCTATACAATAAAATTAATTTGGAATTAAGATATTACATATGAGAAAATAGTTTCTGGTCCTCTACATGATTTCATACATAAAACTCCTCAGAAACATGTGCTTGTTTCCTATTTCTAATATAGGCTCTGCTAAAAGACTCTAAAATCACATAATAAAATCCTTAAATAAACTTAACTTGAGCAGTAGAGCATAGTACGAGCTGCTTCATGCAAGACAAAATGAACTAAGGCCTACCGGAGGAGAGCTACGAAACACCTACAAAAAAATCATTATTTTTATCAAAGCTTGTCCCTTTTATAACTAGCTCTTTATGAGAAGGTCTTTATAAGTATGTTAGTGTAAAGTTTTAAACTTTTTATACAAACAAAGAATTTAGCAAAATGTGATGGCTAACAAGCATGTCAAATAATAGTCGTGTATATAAAAATCCTACTTACACGCTGGCCTTAGTTCTAAAAATGCATCTACAATGTGTGCTTGCACTTAAATCTATGGGATGGCATACATTGCTGGAGTTAAGGGTTTTTTTTTTAATTTCCTAAGGGGTAATCAAGCAAGCCCCTTCTCAAGCAACTGAATGATATAACACTCATCATAACATGTGACGATTATTAACTCAAACCTTTGCTTGGAACGATCCTTTAAGATTTGGCAGTCATAAGATAGTTCACATGGCTTGATTGGATAAACTAACAGATGATATACCTAAAATATAGAATATTTTATACACATTTTATACCTAATTTTTATGATATTGTACTTTAATGGAAGATTTTTATGTAGTTTTCTTTCAGGTACACTTAAATGGACTAAATATGTTAAAAGGAGTAAAAAAGAATCAAATTTGAAGCAAAAGTGAAGAAGGTGTTAAAATGAACTGGGGCGCCTAAGAGCTCAGATCTGGCGCCTAAGTGCCAGCAAACATAGAAAGCCGCACTTAAACGCCAGAAACCCTGCACATAAGCGTCAGGTAGTTACTTTGCAATTTCAAGGAATTTTTGGTAAATTTTGTGAAGGTGTTTGAGGCATCCTTTGATACAAACGTGGGTAACTGATCAAGGGCGCCAAAAGACATTCAATTTTCACTTAAATTGATGCATCTCTTGGGTAGATTCATTGAATATGAACATATTTTGAAGAGACACATTTTGAGAAAGTTTAAAAGAAAGGGCTTAAAGGAGAGAAGAGAGTTCCTAAAGAGAGGAGAAATAAAAAGTCATTAGAGGTTGTGGATAGTAGTTAAAGTAAGAAGTTGTTGGATTCTTACTTAGGGTTTCTTCACATTTTTCTCATTCCTAGTGAAAGAGAACGTGAGTAGGGATTTATAAGTAAAAATCTATTATTGTAGAGAGATTTAAACCCTCTTAGGTGGGGCTACTAGTCCAAGGGAGTCTTGTACGAAAAATGAAGACATTCAAAGGAACTTCATGAGTTTGGTGGAGAGGAACTTGAGATAAGTTTTATCTTTGTACTTTATTTGGTTTTAATTGAGACTTCTTGTATTTTCTACATGATTTCTACTTTTAAATCTACTTGTTATTGTTTTTTCTCCATGGATTCTGAGTAGTTTTCTTTATCTTTTACCTAAAAATGAAAAGTAATTAAGTGTTGGATGAAAGTTATGGAAGTATTGATCTTTAATATTGAATAAGTTATGTTGATTTAATCCTTGCACTTCATTTACTTCTTGATTTAGACAATTAATATATTAAAATTTATTGTAAGAACGTGTAAGATCCTAGTAGATATTATCTTAATCAACAATAGGTAGAAATCACATGAGATTATATGGATGAGAAAGTAATTCATTTAATTATGTGTAAATAAATAGAAAAATATACTTTGATGGGTGTAGAATTAGAGGACTTTATGGTGACAGACTAAAGCCCCCAATTTGGTTTATTATTTTAGGTTTTGATGTGAGATATTAGCTGATACACCTAAAATATATAGTGTTTTTATGCATATTTTTATACCTATTTATTGCACTTTAATGGAAGGTATTCTGTGTTTTTCTTGCAAGTATGATGAAAATGAGTGATTATGATGAAAGGAGCAAAATTGGATCAAATTTGGAGCAAAAAAAATAAAAAAATGAAAAATTGGACACTAGCGGCTAAGCGCCGCTTAGTCGGCACTTAGGCGCTACAGTTAAAAATCAAATTTTCTTCATTATTGGCACCAATTTCAAGGGGTGTTTGAAGTAACTTTTGGTGGTAACTTCCTTAACTTCCCATGGGTGGCAAATTTTAATGAAGGGGTGCATCTTTTGGTGGATACGTTGAATCTGGACATGATTTGAAGAGACACCAAGGCACCTTTTCAAAAATTATATCATCAAGACTTGGAATTAGTTTCAAGGAGTCCTCTTCTAGTTTTATTTTTTTTCTTTTATACTTTATAGTTTTTTAAGTCTTATAGAGTTAGTGGAGAGTAAGAAAGGAGAAAGGGATTGAAGTGAAGCCTTCTTCTAACCAATTCTCTTCCTTCCTTTTATTCAGTTTTTATTGAAGTCTGATGTCTGTTTATGAGTCATCAGAGTTGGCCGACCCACTCTGAGGAGTGTTTTAGTGGAAAGTCAAATTTCAAAGTAATTTTCGAAGTCTTGTGGAGAAGATTTTCAGGTATGTGTTTACTTCTGTTTTTATATTTAGTTTTTAATTAAAACTTTTTGTGTTTTCATTATGCTTTCTATTTTCAAATCAATATGTACTTGTGTTTTCTTCATGAGATCTGAGTAGTTTTTTTTATCTTTTTCTTTCTTAAATGAAGAAGTAATTAAATTATGCAGAATTGTTGTGGAATGTATAAGTATTTAAAGTTGGAATAAGTTGTGAATATTTAATTCCATGAACTTAATTTACTTATTAATTTGGCCAGTTAAGATGTTAAAATTTGTTGTGAGATTATATAAGATCCAACACGGTATTGTCTCAAACAATAATTGGTAAAAATCACATGCAATTACATGGGTGAGAATTGTAGTCCATATACTTGAATGTAAATATATTAGGAGATATGTTTTTAATGGGGAGTAAAATTAGAGAAATTTAGAGTGACAGGCTAAAGCCCCCTAATTTGGTTTGATATTTTAAATTTTGTTATGAGAAGTTAGTCCCCCGGTGGAGGGAATTGAGGGAACTCTAGAGTGAGAGCTGGTATCTCCTCTGCCTAACCATTTTCAAAATTTTAAAATTTCAAATTAACCAATGTTCTTTATAGAACCAAGTAAGGGTAAAGAATAAATTTGCTCTTATTTGTCACAACACAATTAAATACTTCCACAACAATACTTTCATAATTATTACTGCTTTATAAGAGAAAGAAAAAGATATTTTATTTCCTAGTTTTTTATATCGTATTTTAAAGTTCTGATACTTTTCATTTCCTGCTTAGCTTTTTAGCAAAAATACCAATAACAACTTTCAAACTTTACAAATCAAAACATACATTCAAAAGTCATTTAAAAATTAAAAATATACTTTTCTTATTTCTTTAAAAAGTTTTTACATTTCCCTGTGGGTTCGATATCTCAGGTCTTAATCAGAAAGTCCTATATTACTTGATAAATGATACATATACTTACGTAGTATCCCATATTATAAAATCATAATTTTCATATCTAAATCGTAAGCATATATATTTGTCGGGGATCAAGTTTTTGGCGCTGTTGCCAGGGAAATTAATTAAAACTGCATTTCAAAAGAAAATTAAGAAAAGTTTAAATTTTTACTTTTCTTTGTTTTTGTTAGTGTGTTTTGTTTTATTTTATTTTTATATGCATAGTTCAGGTTCCGAGGGACTTGTGCCTTACGATTCTGAATTAGAAAGAACTATCAGAAAAATCACAAAAATTAAAAATATAGAAAAGATAAAAATATTCAAGAAATGACAAATCATCAAAATCAAAATGTTGGCATCCATCAAGAATTTAGACCTTTAAGTGATTATGCTAACCCTACAGTGGATGAACTTCATGGTACTATTCAACACCCTGTTGTAGCTGCTAATTCCTTTGAGCTTAAACCTGTTATTATTCAAATGGTGTCTAATAATTAGTTTGGGGCAGCAACAACTGAAGATCCTAATTTGCATCTTGCTAATTTTCTAGAGTTGTGTGCTACTTTTAAATAGATGGTGTTTCGGATGATGCTATTAGACTCGTACTTTTTCCTTTCTCACTAAGGGATAAAGCTAAGATATGGTTAAATTCGTTAAGACTCGGATCTATCAGAACTTGGGGTGATTTAGCATAAAAATTCTTTGATAAATATTTTCCACCAAAAAAGACTGTGAAGTTGAAAAATGATATCACATCTTTTTGTCAGTTTGAAGGTGAAACAATATATAAAGCATGGGAAAGATTTAAAGATCTTCTCAGGAAATGTACACATCATTTGATACCAGATTGGTTAATAATTCAAACCTTTTACAATGGATTAGTTGGATCTCTTAGATCAATTATCGATACTGTTGCTGGTGGATTATTAATGTCTAAACAGTTTTTTGATGCTTATGCTTTA